>WBMY01005992.1:191417-222334 GCA_013397315.1 Donacobius atricapilla
ATTTTTATCTAGAGTAATTCTACTTTGGTAAATAAGGAAAATGATAGAGAAAGAAAGATTCCAATCAAATGCAAGTAATTTGCAGATCTGCTCTACAGATCAAACCCAAATCAGTTTTATGGAAAAACAATAGCAAAGTTCAGACATGGTCTAAGCACAGAATAAGAATATAGAATAGCTTGAGTGACAGAATATTTCCTAAGGCAAATTTTTAAGTTTGGTCAGTTGTAGCATTTCTATTAGAATGATATGTCAGAGCTTGGGCATAAAGTAAATTCAGCTGATTATTGTGTTCCAAGCAGCAGAGTGGAGAAATGCCATCTTAAAGGATTTACTATTTACATCTATGATTTTTAATTTTCATAAGTTATTTCAACATTTAAAGCATGAAACTCAGTAATATGCCAGTCTGTCCTCCATCAACTATTGAACCCTAAAATAATTTCTGATCAAGCATGCTAATACACAGCAAAAAATGTGGATGATCCAAAAATTTCATCTGCTTGCATCCATAATTAATAAGTCAGGAATGAATCTCTTAAAATAATTCAACCTATAGGTAGACATAAACACTTATCAGAATTCAATATTGCTACCAATCACTACAAGGGGCTTGGAAAAAAAAAGTGGAACAACATACCTAGAGAACAGAAATGATGATAAAAATAAACTTCTGTGGTACTGTGTGCTTCACACAATCAATTTTTGTTTTGTCTCCAAGAGATTTTCTTCTTGAAAAATCTGAAGTGTAGCAAGGGCTAGATTACGTCCTACAGCTGAATCAGATGTGTCACCAATTCATCACATCTGGAAGATTGTTATACAGTTCACATAATTTATTTGCTTGCTAAAGTAGCTAAATCCCAAGTTTTCACTTGAAGGGATTATCTACAGATGTTCCTTCTGATACAAAACCTGTATGTGTTTCCCAGGAGCCATCTCATTACTTAAACATGGCTGTATCGAAAGCTGTGCATTGAAATCTGAGTGCTCAGCAATAGGCTGTCACGTCATTCTGGGTGGAAGAAAATGATACCAGCTGTGCTGAATAAGACTGCAATTGAATACTAAGTAGTAGAAGAAAACAGGAAATTTTTTTTCTCTTTTTTTGTTGTTTTGGATTTGGTTTTGGAATTGATTTTTTTTCCTAGAAGTCCAGCCAAAATAAATTTCTTAGATCTCCCTATATTAAAGAGCTTTCCTTAATACTAAAACAACAAATAACTGGACTGATTCCATAATGTAGTATTTTCCTTGTGTTTCAGGAAGATACTCTAATCCATGAAATCATGGCACAGTTTGTACAGCACCTCCATCTCTCTCCATACTTCTGTGAGCAAGTGGGTAGACTGAACTTAGCACTAGCTGACATTCCCTGAAAGAGTGGCAGCCGGCAGAGGATACCCTATTGTCTGCAGTGCCAATTCTGTTTCACATCTTCAAGTCAGGAATAGAAAATTAGGGATAGGATTCTATTTTAATAGTTCAAGTCTTGACCTTCGATATGGCTGCATGTTAGTCTGGATAAGGGAAGGCAGAGAAGCTGTTTTCCAACCCTCCTCATGGAGCTGCCCAAATTCTAGCCTAACAAATGGAGAAAAAACCCAAGCTACAGAAAGTCCAATCTGCCTTGTTGACATGGTGGTTAGGGACATGGTTTTATGGTGGAGCTAAGAGGCTTAGGTATATGGCTGGACTTCATTATCTTAAAGATCATTTCCAACCTAAATGATTCTGTGATTGTGTGAAAAGAATCTCTCTTCTCCAATGAGTTACACAACAGAAGAGAACAAGTCCTTTTGCTTAGGTTTGCAAACTACCACTCTCGCTAAGAGTACAAGTAATTCAAATGGAAATACTAGACCTTCATCTGCCCAGCATTGCATTTGAAGGGCTCTCTTATAAAGATAGCTGGAAAAGAGCAAAAGGGAGGATGGTCGCACTTGAAAGACACATTGCTTGAAGTCTCCCCAAGGAATTAATGTCTTTGGTCAGTCTGAGGAAAATTGTGCCCACCTGTCTCCAGTTCCACAGGATCTTCACCTCTGAGGCACAGGACACTCAGGGTGAGAGCAATCATTCCCTGTATCCCTCAAGAGACACCACTAGGCAGGGAGGATCACATCCTATGACAGCAAAATTCCAGAGAGAGAGAGAGAGAGAGAGAGAGAGAGAGAGAGANATAGCACTATTAGTCTCCAACTTGGGGAAGAAACAAGGTTCTACATCTACCTGCGAGGAGAGAGAGAGAGAGAGAGAGAGAGAGAGAGAGAGAGAGGAGTCAAACTCAGTTCTAGGAAAAGTGCATATGGTTACAAAAACCTTCATAATTTTTTTAGGGAAAAAACAATCAAACAAACTTTTTTTAAAAAACAAGAATAGTCTTTATAAAAGAAGGAAAATGCTCCTTTCAACTTCTCCATCCCTCTCCAAGTGAGTCTTAAACCTGCACCATTTTACCTCTTAGCTGGCCTTCCTTTGCCCTGATGTTGCCATGTTTTGCAGTATACATGTAAGGATGAGAGAAATATATAAAGTGTAGGAGAAAGAAACTTCAGCCTGTAAAATCTGCCTGGCAGAAACAGCCTTGAGACAAACTTTAGAAAAGTAGAAGAGTACCTGTGGTACAGCTGGACTAGAAGAAGAGAAAAGAAATTGTTAATGGTCTGCTTCACACTAGTGCTGACACCTCTGGCCAAAACAGAGCTGAAGAGGGGCCTCTATTTTAGCAGGTTACCCATCTTTTCACTTTGAGTATCAGCTGCATCCATGTTTGGTTATAAATGGATGGCCATGTTCTGTTTCCTTTGCATTTTCCATTCTAGGCCTCTTGACTACTTATTTGAAACAAATATGTTTATGATTGTCATAACTCCTGGAAGCAAAATATCCTCCAACACCTAAAATCTTTTAGAAATTAGAGAGCAGGAAATGGCAGCACTTCACACTTTCTGACTAAACTTCTATGAATGAAAAAGTAATAATCCTTTAAATAAGCGCAAAAATCAAGTGTAGGCACTACAGAAGTGAAAATTCTCTCCATTAATGTGATATTCAGCTTTTTTCTCCTTTGGTTAGCTGAAATTATCACTCACTTAGCTTTCGGGTTCAGATAAATAAAAATACTGGTGTTCTCCACAGCTATTCACCATTGCAATGTCAAGGGAGACCTGCAGGCCAATGAAAATTGAAAAAGACCTCTCTTAGTGGGAAGAAAAAAGAAGAAAATAGTCTAAATGGCCTTCAATAGAATTAAAAAGTATTTACAAGAGAAGAAGCTTTTGAGCTGCTTTCATTCAGCATGACAAGACAATTGGGAACTGTAAGTTTCAGCTGCTCTTGGCTTATAGCCCTTGGCTCTGCTGTCATGTATGAAGATGAGGTAGTCTTATGCCAGTAGGGTTAAAATGTCAATTCAATCACTTGTGCCTTAATGATTTCTGATGCATAATCTATAGGCCAAAAATGCTCCATACTGCATGTTTCCTCCCATATCCTTTGCCTTCTTCTCAGAGGGTGGGTACTTGGGGGGTGGAGGGCGGAGAGGGCAGAATTATACAGATAGGCTGGCAGATGAAAATAAGAAAATTTAAAGGGTATGAAAACAAATCACAGTGGTCTTATGGAGCGATGTCCATTTTTTTCCTATGAAAATCCTGAATCACACATAACAGGTAAACAGTAAAGTGAAGCCAATGAATTAAAATTGCACAAAATTCTGGTCTGAAGACAGCAAAGGCACATGTGAATGCATACTAGTTTCAGGTTAAATGAAACAAAAAAATCAAGGGACAAAGATGTTTCAAGAACTTTCAGGTTTGAAATGCTCATCCAAACTTCCCCAAACTCTTCAGTCTCATGCACATTCAGCTCTTGGATGCTGTGAAAAAAGTGTCCCTTAGATGATGTGTTTTTTTTCTGAAAAGGTTATGAGAACTGCTCCTTCCATCTACAGATGGTATAAATGTTGGTCATTCCTCTCCTGGCAAACCAAATCCAGCAGAATGCCATCACCCTTTCTTACTTCTTTAATTGCATGGTGAAGGGTCTTCAGAAAGGCTTCTTCTGTCACTTAGATTATAGCTTTACTACCATAACACAAATCCAGTGATTCTGTGAATCTAACATCGTGCTTCTTTCTCCTATTTGCTAATCAGAAAATGCCTTAATAAACCCTCAGATCTTTTAATCATGCTATTTTATTAATATCATACAATGAATATTATGAAATTTGGGTGACTTTTCTGCACTGAATATGAGCAGATGAGATATGTGAGGTATCAAGCAGCTTGTATTCATTGGGTTCTAGAAGATGAACTTTTCAGTTCCTTCAAGTAAAGAGTTGAATTTCAGCTCATTCATTGAAAACAAGTATTCCAACCAGAAGCTGACTAAATCAATAGTTGAGCAAAACCAGTTTGACAGTAGCTGAATAAAATACTTATGCTCCCTTAGTAATGATAAATCCAGCTTTGTCTCTATTGCCGATGTGAGAAGCGCTTGGAAAAAAAACATTGAGGGAGAGAGCAGACTGAAAAGAGTATTTCATCCAGCATGAATTAGTAGATTACTGTACTTTTTTACATTTTTTGCAAGAAAAAAAAAATTTCCATTAAATTAGAACTGAATTATTCACTTTCTCTTCTCCATTAAATGCAAAAAAAAAAGCACATAGAAGGTATTATTTAATGGGATTATAGAGTTTAAAAAACAGGATCTTTTTTAAAAATTACCAAGGGATAAGAACCACTGGTCAGGCATTAAGTGGAGTCAAGTCCAGTACAAGCACATCTGGGGTAAGGAACGTAGTCTGTGAGGATTTGAAGAAGCTATGTGTAGCATAAGACTGAAGTGAGGTGTTGTGGGATTGTACCTGAGCATTTTGTAAATAAGTCTGAGGAAGGACAGAAATGGCACGAGATCTGACGCAGGAGCAGTTACAAAAAGCTGTATAGATGAAAGGAAAACCAAGACAAAGACGTGTTTTCAATGGGTTGATAATTTTATTACAGACACTAATTTGTGTTTCGTTAGAATAACCTGGCCATCCATTTCAATATTTTCAATGTGTGTGAAGGTATAACATAACTTTGTTACACTTCAACTATGACAAATAACTACTTTTCTCACATTATACATTACTATCTGCTAAGACAACGCAAAAGGCAGGTCAATTTTTAAAATGCATTCCATATAACTAATTTATTTTATTATTTATCACAACCTGTAAGATTCTCTGCTTCAGTGCCACTGTTTAATTGGGATTCCCAAAAGCCATACCTATCTATTGACTCACAGTACTCCCATGTGAAATTTTCAGAAAGAACAGTCCTCTGCTGAGACACTGTTATGAGACAGATGATCACACAGATGACCAGAGTCAGAAAAAAATTCTCAGTAAACCTTTACCCTGAACACAATTCCTCTAAGTCTCTTCTGATTTCCTTTCATTCCCCAGCTTTACCTGACACTCAAGGAGTATGATTATGTATATCGATGTACACTTTTAAAGCTCAGTGAAGTCATGGGACTCTCCTCTAGCTGAAGTGGGCATTGGATCAGGATTCACATGGGTAAGCATAATATCACCAAGGGATTCTTTTCTTATATAGAGACTTCTACTTCATCATCTGTCAAGAAAAATGAAGAATAGCACTTATGGGGTAAAGTTTTCCCTGCAAAGGAGATTAAAACTTCTACAGAATATGGTGTTAATAATTCCAAGGTTGTGCATTCAGTCCATGTATGAAACATTTACTTAAGAGCTGGACTTGATGATTCTTGTCGGTCCCTTCCATCTCAAAATATTCTGTGAACATGTGAATCTGCTGAGATTTTATTTTTAATGGAGAGGGCACATCTAATCCAGCATAAATAATACGGAGCAAACATCCTTACACCACGCAGTTAACAGTTTCCCCCCCCTGTTGCAAAGGTTTGTTGTATGCCCCTATAATAAAGTGGAGATGGAAAATACCCAAAGTTCTTAATGGTACTGGGAAGGCGCTGGGACTGACTGGTGGGCTGCACACAGTATCTGTGCATAAAAGAGGCCAAAGGCTGACAGCTACAGGAATGGCATCCGATAAGCCATAAATGTTTCTGTTCTTTCTTGTTTTCAAATTGATCCTTACTGTCAAGACAGTCATATGCTCTTGCTACTGGAAGTGCATGATGCTCTCTGTCAACTCTAAAACTGGCCTAACTTGCTGCCCTGAAAGAATGGGCAGTCCAAACAGATAAAAGGGAGGTAAAGTGCCTGGCCAGAAATCACCAGAAGGCTGGTCACAGGATTCAGGTCGTGTCAACCCTACACCACTGTATGCCTTTCAATATTTATGCTCCCAAATCTTCAACCTTAAAAAAAAAATGCATTTCATCTAACAAATTATCAAAGTGCAGGGTGCATGATCCTCAGTGCCTTTACATACACTTCCCTCTAGTGTTAAAAGGTAGCAACTCAACATGTTCCCCAGGAGCTATTGGATTGCCTTTGATTGTCACACTTACTGCAAACATCAAATTCCTCTCTGCAGTAAAATAACATCAAAATAAATAGCACCTTAAGTATCACAGGAAAAAAAATCCTATCATTTTCTGTCCTTCAAGAGATACTGCAAGTCATGAGAAGAATCACAAAGTCAAGGTAAAAGATTCAGAGCCATAACATATTCATTAAATTCTGTCAGGTATTTGCGCTCTACAGCTGTGTGTTAATATTGGACCTGACTTTCAATCATTACCTAAGACAGAACTGCTGATATTAGGAGTATTACAAAGTAGAATATGTTTTTGTCTGGCTGTGTGAAAGGACACACTGACAAGCATAATAACTGCGTCAAGCCAAATTCAGGGGGCACGCTCTGAAAGCCTCTTATTCTAGCCATGGTCAAGGAAGTCACTGAGTTTATTAAGCCATATATTGGCTTAAAATTTGAAATACTGTAGGATAGTCGTGCTAAATTATATACATGAAGAAAAAAAATCCTTGTTAACCAGTCTGCACATTTGGAGAAATTTGAATACTGTGAATAGAGCTGTTAAGTTAAAGGAGAATCCATCTGAAAGCAGACAAATCTTTTGTGGGTTAAAAAAATTCATTCAACAAGAACAAAATTTTCACGATATATATTTTAAAAGAAGTCTTTGTGCCTGAACAAGTGGGTATATTCTGGCTGGTCACTTCCTGAAACCATTTCTATTTGGGAATCATATTTCAATTCACTAACATGAGAAAGGTATCACCTTAGCTACTATAAACACTACCTTGATGCAGCTTGTCCTATTTTTTTTATGTGTTAATTAAAAAAAAAAAAAAAAGTTCTAGATAAACCCTTTAAAAACTCTCCATGGGTGCCTTCATAAGCAATATGAAGGCTCCTGAAACTTGCGCAGTAACAGCAGCATGCATTTTCCAATGTTCTCTTGCTTCTTTCTAAATAATCTTTTCAGCTCCTATTTGGATGACCCATCATCTTTCATCCCTGCAGACAAAGGTGCTGATGCAAATGAATGCGAACTGTTACTGTTCCGATTAGCTAGTGCTTGCTCCAATTACCTCATAGAGGGTAAACCTCCAAAGGAGACCAAAAGCACAAGAGATTTATCTTCCCTGTTCACAGGACTGTGCTATGTTATATTCAGGAACCTGAACACAACAGGTGACTAACACTGTCCCACAAAATGTCTTCTGAGATTCATTTAATTAATAAAGCTGTGACCCTGCCATTCTCCCTGCTTGGATGTGCTTGCTGCAGCTTTAACATTGTGGTAAGTCACATACATACCATTTATTTGGTTTGCAGTTCCAATTAGGCAATGAAACACACAGGACCAGGTCCCAAGTTTAGATGATTTAACTCTTGATAAGCTGAAATAGGCAACAACTTCATACAGATGTTCTGAAGAAAGACTGACCAACCTTTCTTGGACTGCTAAGTTTTTGCAAAAAATTTAATTCAGAGAAACTGAGTCTGCTAGGGTTGAATTAAGCAAATCATTTCGTTTATAAAAATGAAGGAAGGGAAATACTCCTTTTTAAGGATTCCTGAGTTAAACATCTTGACACCAACATGTGTCACTGTTGGAATCTTAAAAAAAAAATAAATAAAGCCAAAAGCTGAAACCTTGTTATCTCCGTCACTTTTCTAGACTCTTCCTTTAATCCTAGAGCCAAAATTCAATACAGAGCTGTAATACACAACTCCTCCTGTTTCTTTCTTCCTTTCATGTGGCCTTCTAGACTTCTTTTGGTACCTCCAAACAGGTAGTCTGCAGTTTTGTTTGTGTGAGTTACAAAAGAAAACTTCTCTTGAATACTGCAGTTGAAGAATGCTGCTTAGAGAAAGGTGGCAGAACTAGAAAAACTCCCAAGAGACATTTATACTTTCATATGCATATTTATACATGAAGGGGGAAAGGAACTAGTTGACTAACGTAGGGGCTGAAGGAACATGAAGATGTTCCCTTCTAAGCCACTTTTATGAATGATGTCTAAAAATGCTATCATATCATAGCTTTCTCTCCTTATGCAAAATGTGTGGCATTTTACTTCTCGAGTAATTATCTTCAGAGAGGTATAACTTAGAATAAAACACTCAGAAATATGACCCAAAGCAAAACTTAGTGACTCACTGCAAATACACATTTAACAGTCTGCCAAGAAAACTCCCATTGGTAAATCTCCTGAAGAGATGAAGTCTTTAATTTTAAGTTTAGTAATTTTAACCAAATACAGTTCTAATAAATCAATTTGTGTGGAATTCATGCATACTAACCAAAGTCCTTTAACAGTTGTGTATTGAAGCCTTGCTTCCCATACCCTTTGCTCTGTGTAGTCAATAGAGTGGAAGAGCTTTGGGAGATGATTCCTGTGTCCTGTCTTCCTTATGAGAGCTGGATAAAATTACTTTCTGGAGGTTAATCTTTCTGTACACTGAATGTAAAACTATTTAAGGGTAAAAAAGTCAGATATGCAAGTCTAGTTAGATGCCTACTTTAGGGCCAGTGAATCCTTTCATTAGCTCAGAAATGACAGTGGCTGAGTCAGGGCAGAGACTACTCACAAAGGCAGCATCTCTTCTTTGAGATTCACCAGTGAGTTTGTGTGTTGTACAAGTGGTCAGTCTAGCTGGAGAGTTAAGTTAAAACACGCCTCCTAAATCCCAAATAAACAAATAAGTAATGAAATGATAAATTCAACCGACAAGATGTTTTTGATGGCTAGGGTTGCCATCTGGTTAACTTGCTGGTTTTTGCACATGGGTTTTGGGAGAAGTAATTAACTATTGGCTTTTAACAATCTACAAATGAGTTTGCATAGAAACAAATAGAGGAAAAAAATCTTCACAATACTCTGCTTGTGAGGTGAGTGGGAAAGCTTATACTACAATTTTCTTTGTTCATCCAAATGGAGGAGCAGAGTGTTGCCCTGTTAATATAATTACAATTCAGATCTTCTTTTACAGTTAACTATAAAAGTTTTGGCCTTCACTATAACTGCCTGACTTTCATGTGGTGTACTCTGAATGTTTAATTTGTGAACTGCTGCACATAATTGAGGTCATCAAAATCAAAAATACATTTGATGCATCTCAAAAAAGCTGGGTTTTATTATCTTCTTTTTTTTTTTTAATTGCATTCAGGAGAGGTACAGAGAAGCTAGCTGTCAGTCTGTTTTTATCAAACTTGTTCAGATCATGCCTTTTGCTTAAGACATTAGTATGCCAAAAGTAAGGGATGCATCTGTGTAACAGAGTATAAAAGTAGGTCAATATACAAAGACATGCTCTCAGTGACAGTTTTATGTCCTAAATCAGTAGAGCATCCCAGGCTATTTGTGTTCGGAATTCTAATATTGAATTTTCAAGTACAGATATGAAATTAATATGTGATCCTTTAGCATTCTGTAAAAAGTCTTCTTCATTGAAATCTGTCCATGGAAATTTCAGTTCTAGGCAATATCTTTCCTGAAAGTTCAGAGTTAGCAGAGTCACTTAATTGTCTTATTCCTTCTTTCCTCTTAAGCAAAGTTCTTGCACATTTGCATTGTACAGAATCATGCTCTGCCTACAACATGCAGGAGTAGAAAAAAGGCAAGTTTAAGTATCTCTGCAAAACACCACCAGAAGTACATTTGTTGGGCAGTTAATGAGTAGCTTAATATTTACTAACGTAAACTCATATGGATGTTTGAAAAGAAAATATAATGTTCCCAGTCAATTAATCTGGTCCTAAAGCCTGAAGTAGTTTCAGCAATAAAAGCAGTTAAAAACTGGGACCAGTGGACAACCAAATGGTTAATTTACTTACTAAAGAATGATGGGTTTGATTTCACTTATTTTTTTTTCTAAAAATTTGCAATGCAATCTCTTCTTAGTACCTATGGCTTATTTAGAAGCATTACTAAGGGACTAGATTTTGAATTTGTTGACTGAAATTATTCATTTTAATTATACATTATGTTAACCAAGCCTGTTGGTATTGTTCTTGTTTTCTGCCTGTGACCAAACTTTTTTCCATGTTGAATAATGAATAATGAATGACAGGCACAAGTCCAAGATTTTAATCACTAGCAGAAAAATAACACTGAAATATTTGAGGGATTCTCAACCATTTGCACACAATAAACTCTAGTCACAGTGGTATTTATGCATAAAGGACCACATGGACCACACAAAAAGACACAAACTTTGGGCAGCACCACATATTATTGGAAAACTGCAGTCTCAGCTACTTCTCAGGAAAAATATGTTTCTTGACATCTTTAGGGAGTGTTAGTCTTCTTGGCCACCGCTACCTTTTGGATCTTTTCAGACCAGTGAATAGTGTGAATGAAAATATCAGTAGTAGAATATCATTCTTCTACTTTCAAACCTCTCATTTAAAAGAGGTTTACTTCCACAGTATGAGAAAACTAAAACCTCAAGAAAAAAATTATTGTCATTTTAATGGTTATTGGTTACATTGCACCTCGGTCAAGCAACTAGCATGACCTGTTCTCATTTATTATCTGTAGAACAGTAAGTTCTCAAGGCTTGAATAAGAGCGTGATGCCAGGGAGCAAGGCATAGCACAGAAACAGAAGGTAATTGTTTCACTGTAGAGTTTACAATATAGAAAGGAATGTAATTGTAAAAAATCCTCTATAGAGTATGACACAGTCAGGCTTAGCAAAATGAAATAACAAAGACTCTTAGCAGCTCAGGCAGCATAAAATCATGGAGACATCAGGTTTTGCATTCTGTGCTCTACTGTACAGCAATAGCTTTTGATTCCCAATATTAGAAAAAAAAAACTTCAATAGTCAGAAATTCCCCTACTAAGAATCTTAAAACTTCCACGCCTAGAAATTTTACTTTAAAAACCCAAACAAACAAAGAAATAAACAAACCCAAAACCCATGAATAAACCATACTACAGGCCATAATGTGGTCTTTTTCAAAAAAAGGAATGTAGAAATGTACAGTTAAGGTCTCAGAACAAACACTCTGACCAGTGTGGACTCTATTGCTGGCACAAAGAAGCCACAGAAAAGACGTCCAGCTATGAGCAGTCAACATGGAAAAAAATGTCTAGAAAATAATTTAAGTAAGCTGATTTGTTTAAATTTACACTGATAATCATTTGTACTGTCAAGACACAAGAAACTCCTTTGTGAATTACACACAGTGCAACATACCATGTCTTATATAGTGACTTCCTTAGACGGAGAGAGTACAATGAAATAAATGCATATAAGAGAAGACAAGGAAGGCAAGAAGGCAGCAAGTTGTTTCTTTCCAGAAGAGAAGGAACAGGCAAACATTAAGTTGTGAAATCCTAGTGGCTCAGCTTGCCTGCCTGAGAAATGGAGGAACAGGCTCTGCAGACAAAAAGATAGAATAACCTTCCTAAAAAATGCATTGAACTCTGATAGTCCAAGAGGTGAAAGTGGAAAAAGATTGAAAAAGCAGAGGTCAATTATAAAAAGTTTTCTTGCCTGCTGCTCATTGATGAGAACATACTCTGGTAAATAGAAAGTATATGAATTCTAAATATATTTTTCCTACAGAATTGTATATTTCTTATGCTAAATCAGACAGTAAAAACTGATCAATAGAATAAATACAGCAAAGTAATTAGGTTGTTTGTAAATTGGAGTGTCTTCTGAAAATGGAAGAAGGCAGTCAATACAATCAGAGTTTGAACAGTCTAGAATTTGGGCAGTGCCATCTGAGGCTGAAAAATTTCTTTCTGAATATTTTGCTGAGGATGCTCTTGGGTGAAGAATTACAATAATAAAACAACACTGGAAGGGACCTTGGGTGGTCATTTCATTTTCCCTCTGTCATGTTCAGTGGCAGGTTTCACAGTATCTTGTTCCTTGTAGAGACTGGTTTAATCTGTTCTTTAAAACCCTCAACAGACAGTGATTTCATAACCTCCTTACACATTCCATTGAGTTTTTAACTTTCCTGCCTGTTAGAAAATTTTGCTATCTCACCCAAATTTTCTTCGCTCCAGTTCAAGTTTCTCATATTTTATTCTACCTGCAGTATGTATGAGAACAGCTTATTTACTTCCCTTGCACAAAAATCTTTTAAAAATTTTGAGATTATAGCTATGTCTGCTGAGTAAGTCATTGTTCCATATTAAATGAATCCACCTCCTTCATTCTCCACCCACAAGTTCTTTTTCCTGATTTTTCTGATGTTTGGGTCTAAAATTTGATCTACCTTTTCCATGTTTGTCTTGACATGCAATACTCCACGTGGACATGATATTTCATTTGAGGGGCTATTTACTACTGGCTATAATGAAAGAAATGTTAAATAGGATCTACCCTGCTTCCTATTTATGTATCTTGCTAAAAATCTTTTTCCTGAGAGGTCTGTGATTCTTTTCCTGTCTTGATTTTGTGCCATCGATTATTCCTATGCACAAATAATATTTTCCACTTCTCCCTCTTTAGCAGCATCCTACTTTTCAAGAACATATTGTAAAATTATTGATATAATGTGGAATTCTAGACCTCTACTCTAAAGTAGAGGACCTTCCCAACCTGAATTTATCCGCAGATTTAATAGAAAACTCCAATTTCCACTTCCAGGACTTTAATTAAAATATTGAATGGACTCGAGACAAAGCTTTATGGAACTCTACTCAGTGCAAAACTTGCCAGTCTGATAGCAGCTCTCTGATGACCTAAATAATTTTATTTTAGACAAATTGGCAGAGTCTGGCCATTAAAGGAAGAATTATTAGGCAAATTCATTGAGGAAGATACTGGCCCAAAGTTTTAAAGATGTGGGAAGAGTTTCAACAAGGAGCATGAGATTTTACTTATAATGTTCTGCAATTCTATTTTACCTCTCTAATATGTATTATTGGCATTACAGTTAATAAATAGCACCTTGAAATACAACATCTGAAAAGCCATTAAGTAACTTTAATTTTTATGCATTTGTGCATGGTATGTATGATATCCAGATATTTTTTATTATTGGCCTTTTCTTCGCTGGGTGCAAATTTGCTGAGAACAATGGCCAGTGGCTTTCCTGTTACTGTCCCATCTATCACACCTGTCCCTTGCACCCCAGACTGCAGCTCTGACAGGTCATTTGGAAGACTGCAATAAGTTTATGCAGTAGGGATGTAATGTTTTGTAGAGTGAGTTCTACATAGCCACAATCCTTACCGGGCTCTCTAACTCATATGGGAATCTCTCTTGTTACCATTTGACAAACTGAAGGATGCAAAGTGAATGGACCCAAAAAGGGTGGACATAAAAAGCATGAGTGAAAGACTTGCAGTGTCAGCAGAGAACATTCAGCCCAGAAGGCAGTACTTTCCACAGCTTCCAAAGTTGAGTGCTAAGTACCCCTCTTCTTCCCAGTGTAACAACTCACTCAGAGCATCAGAACTGCAAACCCCAAAATTTTATGCTCAGTCAAGGCCCACAGGGAAATGCAACTCAGGAAAATGTGGTTTTTTTGAGCACGTATTATTTTTCTGGTAGTTTTCTGTTCCCCCTAGGAGAGAGTATGGCTGAACAAAATTGATCAAGATTCAGGCTAATCTATGACAAGTCCTACCCAACTGTTCCTTCCTTTCCTTCATATGGCTTCCTCTGCTACAGCATCTGACAACCAGATATCCTTTTTTTAACTGTCTGACACTACTCCTCAGAGATAAGTACTGTTGCTCCCTCTAACAGCTGGGAACTGAGATATCTGGAAGTGAGCTTAGGTGCTGCAATGCTAAAAGTTCCAAGGCTCTTGCAAGGTGCCTGGATCTCAGACAGGAATTTGCTGCCCAGAAATGCCTGAACATTGTGTGGGGAAGTCAAGCATCTCCAAATAGGATTGACAATAGTTCATTGTACTGAGCAGTGTATCCTAGGAGCTACCTAAGATAGCTATCAGGGAATGCTAAAAAGAAAGGTTTAGATAAACTCCAACTTTCTTTCTCCAGGCTCATGGTGAGAACACAAAGTCCCTCCAAAATAAAGTATCGATGTCAGAAAAGCATTTTGCATCTGGATTCTTAAGAGACAATCTTGCAGATAAGACAAGGGAGATTTTATGTCCTCCTAAACCATGGGACCTCAGTGTTTTGGGATGAGTGCCTGCTATAGCAGGACTGGACTGCTGTAGCTTAGGGAATTAGCAACTGAAATTTGAACTTCTGAGGGCTTACCTAAAAGTTTTGTGTCTCACACTCAGACTAATATTAAGGATAAAAGAGTTACACACTCTTGTGTAAGAGTCAGTGGCACTGATGTGATTTGGTGTTTCTGGGTGGATGTGATTGGCCCAATGCTACACAAAACAACCACAAAGGATTGAAATGAGTGGTGCAAGACCAGCAAGAGTCTACTATCCTGACTGATGTCTGTTATACCAGATAGCTTTTTCTAGGCAAATTGTAAGAGCAGTGACACACACAGCACCTGCCATGTCAGCACTGAAGCAGGCAGGGTCCCGGGCTGTGTGGCACCAAGCTGTCCACCAGAGATGGAGAGAATGAGGAATTTCACAGGTCTCATTTCATAAAACTGCTCTCTGTTAATGGGGTTGCTTTGCTTCCAGATGCTTTCAAGTATAAGACTAGACTAAATAACAAAAGGTGCATACATGAAACATAAAGGTGAATAGTATCAGTACAGTTCATGCTGCACCAATTAATGTGAATGCAACATCCACAATGTATGGCTTAACACTGGATGAAGATAGGCACACCTCTGAAGATTCATGCTGGTGATCTATCTCCAGGTAATTCCCCTCCTTAATTATCAATATAAAGTACAGTGAGACATATGAAAGTACTTCTCATGTCCAAATAGATTCTTGGTGGCTAGATGAAGGTTAAAACTCCTGTTGGCTAATTGCCTCAATTTAATACTGTTAGCAGATGCATTTATAGTTTTAAAACCCTTTTTTATGATGTCTAAGTAATTGCATCAATTTGGCAACCATCTACTTAATTTTAAACAGCTTTAACAGAATGCCTCAAGTCGAAAACAATTCTTGTCAATGCTTACATAAATTGGCTCATTTTAACTGCTTTTTTTGTATAAGGGGGCAATTTGAACAATTACTCTGCATTGAAAACAGTTTTTGTCACTGCTAAATTGAGCCACTTGAACTGTTATTTACATGTGCTATAAAATTTTATTTACTGCCAAAGGAATTTTCCTGCAATTGAATTTTCATTGTGATTCTTAGATTTTGTTTAGACTGAAATGGTTAATTTATTGACTTCCATTATGCACCCATAGTTGGCGAAAAAGTGACCAAAACCTGACTTATTAAAGTCAGGAGACAGTTAGTCTCCATCCAGCATTACTCAGGTAAAAAACCCATTACCTTTATTCACTTCCAGTATTAAAAGGACTTTTATTGAAACATGAGAGTTGCTGATTGAGTTTTCTTCATCTTCTATCTCAAAGCCTAGCTTCTCTCAGTATTTTGTAGCTTTTTCTATTACATAGTATATCCTTATATGCCAAAGCAACTGTAGATGCAGCAAACAATCCCAGAAAAGATGCAAAATATCCACTGCTGATTAGCAACTAGCTAGTCCATAAGAAAAGACAGCCTCAGCATTACTGACGTCAGTTATGCCGCTGATATCTCTCACTTTCATGAATTCAAGTGGTTGTCAGAAGTGCCAGCTTTGGTGAGTTCAAGCTTATTTTACCAGATAAAGATGTGACACAGGCTGTGTTTCCTGCTCTGCCCTTTCAGCCTGCTTTATGCGTCAGTAGAGAGCTCACCTGAGATGAATGGTTTGTCCTCTGACCACTTGCAAAGGCCTCTGACAGAAGGAATCAGCTTGTGTAACCCACAGAGGGGCTGTACACGTGGGCTTGCCCACATTAGGAATGAACATTTGTCTGATGAGTAGTTACTTTTGTCTGACCTCAGGGTTGGTGGTGAATTGATAATTCACAAAGTGAAAGGTCTTAATGAAGAGAGGGACTGCAGTGGCTGTTTGACATTTTAAAATACCAACTAGCCTTCACCACAGCAATGCAAAATGATCACACTTGGTTCAGTGGTGGAGTTGGGATTTCCTGGACATTTCAGCAACCTCATCCCCTCTACAACAAGGACTTTGTTGCTTTTTCCGGAAGATGATGGGAGGAAAGCTTGGTGTGCCTTGGGCTAGTGGGTGAATTAATGGGATCTCTATAGTCCCCCTTCAATCTGATTTTCTCTGATGATTCTTCAGCTTATTCAACCTCCATCTTCTGTATCCCTGTCTCTTTCAACTTTTCCTCAGTTCTCAGAGTCCATTACCCGCTTTGCTCTGGCTGTGCTGTAGCCCAGCACACACATACTCCACCTCCTCTGCTGGTTGGCAGACCCTCGGTTTGTTTCTTGCAGACCTGCAGGCTCTCTCATTGGTTTTCTGATCACACACAATGTTTTCACTCAGATTATAGGTGCAGCTTGTGGAGGGTATTGTCAAGGTCCTTTGTCCTCATCTTCTTGAGGCTGCTGTCTCAGGATTTCACTGCAAATTAACTACAGATCTCTGTTTGTTTTCTTCAGTGCTATGGTATGAATGATTCTCTTGTGCCAATGGCAGAACTGTTGCAGGCAGAAGAATCTGCAGTGTTAACTCAACAGCAGTGGTAGCAAATTGCTATTGTTCTGGACAATTTTACATTCCTTTTATGCCATTATTTCTTTTGCTTCCAGAATCCCAAATGTTTTTTATTTTGGTTCCAAGAACTTCTTTGACCTTCTTTTTACTTTTTTTTTTTCTGTTTTTGCAACTGTGGCATCGGAAAAGTCAGATTCCATCTTCTCCTTGCAGTTTAAATGGCTACACCTTTTTCTCCTGTGCCTGCCTATGCACACTCACTAGTAGGTATTCAGAGACAGGTAGTTATATATACAACAATCTAATGGCTTGCTTGACACATCTGGGCATTTTCAAATGAGTCAGAATAATATAAGTGGGTTGGTTTTTTGTTAAATCTCCGTTTACTAACAGATCAGACCTCGGTCTTTAGCTGTATTACTCATTAAAAAGATATTCTCTTTATAGTCATCCACAGAAGCCACCCCACACAAAAGAGAGAATGTTGGCATGGTAAACCAACGCATTAATTCGAGCCCTTAGAGTGCTTTGCAGTTCTAGACTTCTCCCTAACTTGCTTAAATTCTGATGTATATTTGAGGATCCTTCCTATACATCACAAACCTGATGTCCATCTGCAGATATTGTGAAGACTCCCTGTGCAGCATACATACAGATCCTCTAAAAATAGGATATATCCTGTAATTCAAAGGCTGAACAGTGATATCTCTGAGCAACTGGGGGGTGTATGGGTATTCTTGACATTAGCCACTTCAGAGTGCTTACCTTTGCAGTTTAACACTGTCAGAGTATTTCTTTGTCTTGTATGATTAGATCTAATGTAAATAAGACTCTTGATGTATTTTTATTATGAGGTGCTGTGTTTATTTAAAATCTTTAAATCTTTTGTGTAGTGATCGTTTAAATATTTGTAGCAGATGCACCATTTTCAATCTTGGCAATTGACCATGGATGGAGCCCTTGTCAGAGTCATGAGGCTGCATTTCAAAAACTGCAGATAGCTGAGAGATGGGAAATGAAGGACTTTGATTATTGAATGGTTTCTCTGTAAGCATTTCCATTTGGAGCATCTATATTTGAAAGCCACTTTAGTCAAACAGGTAATCTATCTTGGAAAATTCAGATAGGCACTGAAAAGTCCATAGAACAGGGGAAAAAAGTTACAGGAAAAGAAGTCCTCTCTATGTCCTTTTCATAGTATCCTTAAATGGTAAATGTTTTTACATCTGCATGAATGGATTTTAATTAAATGTATTCATAAATAGAACACTGAGATGACACATTTTGTTGCAAATACCATCTGTCAGCAGACAGCAGCTGGAAGAGATGGTGCTCTGTCAGCTAAAGCAGATAAAGGAAGCCTGAGCCCACCCCTGTTCTCTTAAGCTGATCCTTGTGGACCCCTATTTCTCACAGTTACAATGCAGGATTGATCTGTTATCATAGAGCCACCCTGTTTCCAGCAACAAATATATGATACTCACCCCATGTCAAAAACTGCTCTGAGACACTGTCCATCTATAAGCATCCAAGAGCAGAGGTAGGAAGCCTATTCTTGCTTCATTGCCCACTAGAAATATCTTCATGGCACATAAAAGAAGACACAGATCTGTGTCAACAAAAAAAACCAATGTGGGCATCTGTTGTGGGCCTACTTGCATTTTAACATCATGGGCACCTGTTAAAGCACAGGATCATTTTGAATAATAAATTTGAACAAACGAAAGGGCGGCACAAAAGGAGGACAGGCTGTGTGCCAGTAACATTACTGGTTGCCATACTGTGCACACACAGCCACCTGCCATGTGTGATGGCGTTGTTTTAAGCTGTGCCAAAAGCAACTGGTTTTTAATTTTTTTTTTAATATTCTTTCAGGCAATAATTTCCTTTTACTGACTGCTTTAAATTATCTCCAAAATTTAGAGCCAACCACTGAGGGTCATTAATTCTAAAGCACAAATATTTCAGTGAGATTTTTCCTCAGTTTACATATCTGAGACAAAGTCAGTTCACATGTCAGTGGCTGTAGGTACTCACCTTGGTGCCTGGTGTGATGAAAAGTGCACATTATCACAACAAGGCTTGCAAACTGAGGTCTCTGAACCCTACTACCCTGCAATAATAGCACACCACATATGCCTGAGTATGGGAGAAGGGAAGAAAAGCATAAACATGGATCCAGCTGGTATCTGGCAGTGTTTTGTCACAGATACCAAGAAACCACTAGTGACATAAGGGTTTCAGAGCTTACTTTGGTAATAGAATAACTGCAGCTTTTGGTAGGTGCACTTAATTAGCACAAGGTGACACAAGCAATAGAGATATATTTTCCAGGAGACATCTAGGCACACCAACTGTTTCATGTTACTCTAAATCTGAGAGGGAGTTGTCTAGACTCAGTGTTGCACTCCTGCATTAAGAAAAAACAAGACCCTTTCTGAAATCTGACTACTTTTCAGCAATTCCTTTATTCCCAAGATATTGAGTTTGCTTATTAACAACACTCACCTCTTCTTAAAAACAGTTGTTCTCTCCTAAACCCTTTCAGATTTTACTCAACTGCCCAGATTTTTGGAATCCCTTTCTTAACAAAACAAAGCAATAACAAAAATTAATTTTTGTAAATACAAATACACCATACATCCAGACCTTGAAAATATTGTCATATGTTTTTGAAAGCATACACAGACTAGTAAAAGCCAAAGCCAAATACACAGTGAAGGGATAGGAGATCTCATTCTGCTGTCAGTGTTGGGAGAGATTAAACATAATCCCTAGACTGTGATGTATTTTAATGAAGAGCAGTTCCTAACACTTATAATGCTTGATTTATTAGCATTTATAATGCTAATAAGTCCTTTATTAGTCTTTTGTTACCCACCTGGAGTGCTAATTACTTGTAACATTACCTTATTTCTTAAATAATTTCAGCTTCTCTGTCTCAGAACATATTCTTAAACAAAAAGAATCAGAAAAAAGCAGAACTGGGAACACTAAGAATACTAGGAACACACAGAGTGGTTATGTGTGGTTATGTTGTCTCTGTCCTTGAAGTCTGGCACAGTGCAACTTAGTGTTAGAGTAAAATGCAAAAGTACGTGCTGTAACTTCGATATGCATCACTGCTTAGGCCCCGCACTGCAGAGCTACTGACCACATGAAAATGCTGAACTCAGCTACAAATTCAGTATTTACCAAAACTCAGCTACAGAATGTGTTCTTGTTCCTAGATATCTAGGCATACCCTTGAGAAAATGGTATTTTTTTATATCCTTTGTTCATCTGGTGAGCTGCCAATTAAGCTTCTGGTTCCTATTCACAATTGCTAAGTGGCATATGTGATGTTTCTCATGGAAAAGATTGCAGCAGCATATACAGCCTGAACAGAGTGGGTCCTTTCCACAGTTTTTACATTCCGCCAGAAGCCACAGATTTGCAATCACATATTTCTGTTGTCTTTCATTAAAGGCACCAAAAAGATGTAGTGGAACAAAACTTGCTTTGGGCATTAACAGAAGGGTACAGCATAAACAAGCTGGGGGGTTTGAAGGGTTCAGTCCAATGTAGGCATCAGCATAATCAGAGGCACATCAGTTTTTAATGTATACAAAACTACACAACCTCCATGCAGAGACTTGTCATTTCCACTTCAGAGATGGAGAACATCCACACAATGAGCCTTAGTTGGATTCCACCCTACCCTGAGCGTATGTCCAAACTAAGCTCATCTTAAAATCAGGCAACTGCCCTTTTGTATGTAGCGCAAGCTGTGCAGGAAACATGCCCAACTGCTTTAAATACACAACAGACAGGACAAGACAGCTCTGAACACCTCCAGAGAGCAATTTAGAGAGCCTAAATTAGGAGTTTGCATCTCTCAACTTCTCAGTGTATGCAGAGACTCCAAGGGCCACTTGTCCCTGCACAGCTGAGCAGGCAGCCAGCTTGAGCAGATCAATCGCCAGCACTTAGCACAGGCTCTCAGCCCTGCTCTTGCCATCTGAAACACAGCAGTGCTGCTGCCTGTCTTCCTGCACGGCAGCTTACTCTCCAGGGACCCCTGCCCGTGCCCAGCAAGAGCTAGCCCTGAATCTGGGCTGTCCACAGCCTGGAAGGTTGCTGCTCAAGCTCCCTGGTCCAGGGAGGGTAGCCATGCACCAGAAGAGGAATGATTCATGTGGGGAACACTCCTCCATTTCCCTGCTCAGTCCAGACCACTATAAAGCTGGGGAACATAAGATTTTTACTGGGAGAATGGTAGCTTGAGAAAATCTGATTTTTACCTAGAGGATTATGCTCCTATTAGAAGATGGAAAAATCATGTGATATCTTTGAATCTACAAAAGTAGAAATAACTTTTGTCATACAGATATCAAATGCATAAGCAAACCTATGGGTGGGTAGGACTGACTGGCAAGTATATGCATCAAGAGTCCTTTCACATCCCTTGTTTCTGCCTGATAGTCTGATAATATTCCTCAACATGCAACACGACTTCATTAGGTGCTTATTTGTAGTATCTGGGACTCAGCGTCTAAATAAGTTCATTCTTTGTCTCTGTTGTGGTACAGCAAGACCAATAAGGGCAAACAAATCTGAGGAAAATAGAGAAACTTGGCTTTACAATCTGCAATAGATGAGGTAAAGGCCCCCTCTTGCAGGACTCTAAATTTTACTATATCAGCAGCTATTATAAAACTAGTGAGTGGAGACACACTTTTCCTAGTCTGAACATTATGGTTCTACTACTGAAGCAATTATCCCATAAAATGGGCACAGAAAAGGAAGCCAATACTTTGTTTATTTTTCCCAGACTTCCATAGCATTGTATTCTTCCCTTTGCCATGGAGTAGAGAGCAATTCAGCTCTTTCAGAGGCTATCTTGGCTTTGTTTTCTTTTTTACACACTGTATTGCCACAGAAAAATATCAAGTTTTAGCAGAAGATGCTCTCTGTTTAACTTGTAGCTCTAATGTTTCTCTGGAAATATTTCTGAATGCAATAAAGCATTTGACTTGGCTTTGTAGAAGCTCCACTGAAGACGTAATTGAAAAGAAAGCCACTTTGATTAAGCCAACAGTTACTTTCTTATGATTACTGCCATTAAAGAGAGAAAAAAAATCCAGCTGTGATTATCACAGAGGAACACAGATGGATAACCAGTCATTGTTTTAAAAAGCAAAGATGCAAAGTAAAATTTTCTGGGCAAATCTTCAGCATTAGGTGAAAAGGAATCTGGTTGCTTTTCACAGGAAAATCAGTGGGGGGATTATAGCTATATCTATCTATATCTATATCTATCTATTAAATGATCTATCAAGACATGTTTAGAAGTCTACAGAATGGCAAGAACTTACCAGAGAGCCTGACTGACTTATCTAATTACATAAAAATGCATTTATAACTTTAACAATTGCTTTATTAATATAATAAGGCTGAAAAAGCTATTTTACCAATTTAGTTATTTAATGATATTAGTTTATAATTAATGGCAAAGCAGTGAACTTTGGCGTATACATTTTTGAAACCAGATTTCTCCCTCTTGTAACATTAACTTAGTGTTACTGACTCCTCAAAGAGGACAGGAAAGTTACTTAATCACAGGACTTTAAAAAATAATATCATGTCTGTTATTACTGGCATTGCCAGTTTATCTCATCCAAAATTAACAGTGGTATATACTTTATTTTCTGTGTTGTGTGGGCCTGATATTTCTGAGTCTGAGAAATTTTAGCCTGTTAGCAGCTGCTGACCTTTTCCCAACGGAAAAATATCTCGAGAAAGCTTCTTCTCAAAATGATCTTGGTAAACATCTGATCCATTCTCAAAACAATTTTCTCTAGGTGATGTTTGTCTTTCTAGTTCTATTTCTCTAGTTTAACCAATGGGATTAGAGAGGTGTCATTTCTATTCACCAATCATGTTAAGTCTGTATCGGAACACCTTTTAAAAGGTAGTAAGAATTAAATAATAAAGCCTTCTCTATGCTCTTTGCCTTCTGAAAAGTATTTGGAGTCATTCATTTTTTCATGTCCTATGTCGCCCTGATATTTTCAGCCTTCTCTTCTGTTTCACAGTTTCATGGTTTGGGTTCTTTCTCACGCTCAGGTCTGTAAACACAGCCAATGTTATTGTAGTTTCAAGGAAAGTTTTCATTCCTGTTCTTAGATATGGACAGCTGATGGACAGTTGTCTTGACCAATGGGATGGGGAGAGGTGTCAACCTTCTCCCCCAATCCCTGGCCTTTGTAAAAATACTATATAATGGAGTCGGATTCTTTTAAATAAACTTAGTTTTTAGTTCATGCCTTCTAATCAAAGTGTGAGCGTGTGTTTGTGTGTGTGTGACGAACTGCATCCATCCTACAATGACAGTATTGGACCTCGAGTTTTTGGAAACCTGGAATATTCAAGTCCTGTCTTCTAACCTTAATTGTTCTATAAAATATTAGATTATACAAATTAATTGTAATGAACAGCTTAGGTTTTGTTTCAGCACCTACAGACTGGTGTGCAGATTAAAGAAAAAGGGTTGCATGGTGATACTTCAAAAAAAAATTCCAGCAGTATTTCTGACAATGATAGACTAGCTGATTTTATATCATAGTCTGAGTGCTGCATATACCCACCAGGAGAATTGGGTTTTTTCCTAGTTAATTAGCTGTGGAAGACAGGAAATATATTTTTTATATACATGGAAGACTAACTGAAGATGTTTCCCATATGGAAGCTTCTCAAATTCCCTGATGTCTCTTAGTTACTGGCA
The DNA here is from genome assembly GCA_013397315.1 of Donacobius atricapilla. NCBI lineage: Eukaryota > Metazoa > Chordata > Aves > Passeriformes > Mimidae > Donacobius > Donacobius atricapilla. Next base: position 215,278 of record WBMY01005992.1, read on the forward strand.
ACATGTCCATTTTCCATTTTAGAACAATTTCATGTCTTCCCACTCACAGCAAAGAACTGATCTCATTTTGACACATATTATTAAAGATGTTGTGGATGAAATCCTGGCTTTATTGAAGTCAGCAGACATTTTGCCAGTGATTTAAGCAGAGTCAGGATATTACCTGTCTGTCTATAATGCCTGAAGCTTTACAGTAAAACTGAAGTTGTTCATTTCTCCCACTAGAGATAAATCTGCTGCCCCCCTAAACAGTACAGGTTTTTGAAACATACAGTAGCTTTTGAGATAAAGCCTCCCATGACAGGAGAGAGACATACAGGTTTTTAAGGGCCCTCACACAATACGCCATTAGTTTGTGGAACTTAATCTCATGAGGCTTTGCTGAACTTAAGGAAATCACTGAAAAATTAAAGAGTTCATTAAAACATCATAATTTCAGTTAAATATGAAAAGGTTTGCAGATTATAAGTTTTCAGGTTATGGATTACAAAGAATATTTTCAAGTGTTGTTTGATCACAGTATAATGATATGATTATGATATGGTTCCCATTATTATTCCTAAAAATACATTTTTGACTTCTACCCTGGTAAAAGCATAAGGAGATACAAAAGCTCTTGGCCTCTAGGGAAAATCATCAAATAGAGGCAGTTGGAAAATGGCTGACTGAAGCAACAAAAGGAATTACTCCTAAGACAGCTGGGATCTCATCACGGTGTACAACTTCCTTGTGAGGGGAAGAGAAGGAGCAGACATTGATCTCTTCTCTGTGGTGACCAGTGACAGGACCCAAGGGAATGGCCTGAAGGGGAGGTTTAGCCTGGATACTAGAAAAAGGTTCTTCCCCAGAGGGTGGTTGGGCACTGGAACAGGCTCCCCAGGGAAATGGTCACAGCAGCAGCCTGACAGAATTCTGGAAGTGTTTGAACAATGCTCTCAGGCACAGGTTGTGGCTATTTGGGATGGTGCTGTGCAGGGCAGGAGTTGGACTGGATGATCCTTATGGGGCCCTTTCAACTCAGCATGTTCTGCTATTTTGTCATTCTTCACTCTCTTAATGAGATAGAATATCTCCAGCAAGGTTCCCAGGACAAAACTTGCTGAGACACTGAGACCAGCTCCCATGACCAGGTAACTTACAAGACTGAATACAAGTTAATATTTCCCTCTACCTTGTAAACACCACTGAACCCGGCTCAGAGTATTTACTATGCTCACCTTCATACAGGCAGATAACAGAGTCGAATGTCCTCTTTCAGTATAAGTACGAAAGCCTGCTTGGAATGGACACAGGATGCATTAATCAGTACTGGAACGGCTGTTCGTCCCAGCTAGCATCTTACATGTTCCATGGCCATAGTGACTGTGGTGTGCCTCAGAAGCTGCTGCTGCACATGAACAGATAAATCACCCCATTCACGCCATCTGTGCAGGCAGACAGTTGTTGCTGTGCCATATGTTCAAAGACTCTGGCTGGATTTTACTGTGCATGTTGCATAATCAGCCTGTGCATATATAGCACCTCTCCGGGATGTTGAAGACCTCTCCAGAAGGCTCCCATGTCCTCCAAGATCCTGAATGTAGTCAGTTCAGAGAATTTGCAGCTCTCTGGGGTAGAAAGCTGAAATTTTAAAAAGCAATGGAATTTAACAGAAAAAGGAATCTTTGTCCAACTTCTTAGGTAGTTTTATCATGATACAATTAGTAGAGGGAAAGCTGTAGCTTGAATACATCAGTGATTGTAGTCTGCAAAATAGCAATAAAGAAGATACCCAACAATTTTATTTGCATTTACCCTACGTGTGCTAGAGATATTCTAAATTACCAACTTCGTCTGAAATGGCATGAGCAGAGACAGCACTGATCCATCCCAAACCTGTGGGGTCTTTCATGCTGTTGCACTTGAATTGCCAGCAGAGTCTGTCTGGTACTTATTCTGTGAAGTCTGTCTCGCAATCAGTGACATCCTACACCCAACTTGTGTGTCTCTGTTGCACTGTAAACAAAGTCACTCTATTGCAAGCTGTTCCCTTTCTTCGGGTACTTCTTGATCCTAGTTTGTATTGTAAGGGATAACTTCATTTCATAAATGTATTAGCTAAAAGCCACCATTCTGAGATTATGTATTAAAAAACAACCTAGTGTTTTCAAGGAACAGTGAAGAACAAAAAAAATCCCATCTTTCCCTGCATTTATCTAATTCATTTAAGACAGGGACAGACTTTCCATGGAGTAAACAGCATTCAGCTATTTCTCAGTAGCTCCCAAACTATGGAGTGATGGTTGCTGTTCTTTTCAGTGAAGAGGCAGCATTTCAGCAAACCTCCTGCTCTGACCAATAACGAATATAGCATTCACTCTAACACATGGCCAAGCAGGTTCCAGAGGAGCCTTTCGGAAAAGAAAAAGAAAGAAAGCAGCCCCAAGCCTTACCAGTGATGTACGTTGGTTTAAATAGATTTATCTTGTTGCAATCCCTTGAATTCAGCTCAGGATCTGTCACATGCACAAAGACAATGGAAAATATAACTATTACTCTCAGGGGAGAATGATGAAGGTATATCAGTTGGTGGCAAACCGAACATGGGAATGATTATAGATAACCAGTTTATCTCTCTGCCACTTAACCCTCCTAGCCTGCAAATATATAGCTGTAGTATCCATCTTGAAGGCTTACTCCATTATCAAAACTAGGATGAAGCTTGCTTTGAGCAACTACTGTATTCATACACCAATATGTATATATCTCAAAATACATTCGTTTATTTTTTCCTTTCCTGAAAGGAGAATGGGGAGCACATTGTAAGGCTTACTGTTTTTGGCATAGTGCATTTCTGAGGAGAATTTCTTCAAATTAAGTTTTACATTATAATTCTTAAATATTCAGCTTGTAAAAGAGATTAGAAAAGAAAAACAAGAATAAAAATAGCAATGTACTTCATTTATCTGCAAAAGAATATTCAATGAGTTTTCTTTCTTTGCTAGAGCAAACTAGTGGTAAAAAATATTTTTGGTACATACATATCCCCCTGTCACCCCAAAGCTACCTACTTCAGCAATATCTAGGCCAGCAGTTTAATAAAATGTTTCGAGGTGGCAAAGAAAATAAATTTCTCCCAGAGACAGAAAGGAGTTCTTGGCTACATCAACTCCAAGTTATATGTATATTAAAAGGATCATCACTTGTTGCAAAAGAGATTGAATCAAGATTAGCAACCTGTGCAGCTAATATAAAAACCAGTCCAAACCCTTCCAAACCAAGAGCAATGCTCTAGGAAGTCAAGGAGTTGTTAGGTTTCCCAATGTTCTGTTTCAAAAGATGACACTGTATGCAGGAATGGGATGCCTTGGCATCTGAAAGTGACTTTAAAAATAGCTTTATATCATAAGATGAAATCTTTAAAAATAGCTTCATTTCATAGTATGCTCTCATATCTCTTAATGTAAAAGCAAAAAAAAATGCTTACTTGCTAAATACAAGGCAGAAGACACATGTGCAAAATACAAAGCCACAAATGTGCAGAAATTAAAGTAAATGAGCATTTATCTGTAATAGTTCTCCACACTTGAGTAAGGATTTAAGCAAGTTACCTAATGCTGATAGGTTTTTACCAAAACAGCACTTCACATTTTGCTGTGAAAAGCTCAAACTTTGGACCGAAGCTCATTAATATGTTATATCACATATTTAAATAAAAAGTGCATCAGCTATCATACCATATAGGCATGTTTACACCTGTATACGTGTGTACTTACACATGTATCTTGTACATATATTCTGCTACTTTAGATTGAGAGCAGATACAACAGTGAACCAACTACATTACAATCTCCATGGTGAGCTGTTCCTGGCTTTGAGGGACAAGAGGCAACCAAGTGGTTTTCCTCAGTTCTCCTCCCTTTACCTCCCTTTTACTTCATTCTCTTCATACACAGACTCTGCTCAAAATCAATATCTTCAGAGAAATCCACCATGCATCTCAATTCATCAAGAAGGCTACCTCTTGCCAACAGCCTCTCATCCTCAGGAAGTAGCTGATAGTTCTATTCCCAGAAGGAAGGAAAAAGACCTAGGATTAATTACTCTCCAGCTAATTGCAGAAAACAGATTTTCCATTATACATTTATCATATCACAACATTCCAAAAAGTCTAACATCTTGCACTTTAAATGGAAAACCAGGGACTTTGTTCTAAGAAACCAGAATTTAATTTCAGATGCACCAGAGCAAAGACAATGGGAGTGAGGGATGTAAGAAGGAAGATGGAAGTAGAGAGAGGTAACTGCATTATTTCTCAGATAGCTTAGGTGCAATATGGTAGGACAGAAATGAGAGCTTTACTCATGTTTTGCTCAAGTGAATCTCCTAACTCTTTCTAAAAGTCACAGCAGAATTGAGTCTTGTGGGTAATCTAAAGCCAGTGTTATATTTTCCTTAAAACTAGTAGGAATCTTCCTGCTGATCTGCAGGGACTTGGGCTGCCACCTCAGCAGCCCAGCTCTGCCTCACTGCTTCTGTCAGGTTGAAGCCCGGCAGGCAGAGGTTAACCAAGGAGGCAATACACCGCTCACTCCTAGCTCAGCAAGTCACACAGTTAGTTAGATTGCTAAATAACACAGCACCACGGCTATGACCTGCTGCGGCTGCAGCACATCCCAGCACCTGTGCTGTGAGGAGATCAACTCTGCCAGAGAAGCGGCATGCAGAGACAGGCTAGGGAGCTTCCTTAGCTGCAACAGCTCAAATGCCATCAAAAACACCTCAGTGGGGATGGAGAGGGGCCAGGAAGATTCAGCCCCGTGTGCCCCAGCAGTAACAGAGTGGCATGGGAGGAAGGGGAGGCAGCAGTTAAGTGAAGCAGACAAATGAGCATCATTAGGGAGCAGCACAAAAAAAGGAAGCCAGATGAAAAGGATGCAGGAAACAGCCACATAAATCTTCATCGCCTTTGTGTATCATATTAATTTGCATGGTTGTTATTTTTGAGAGGAGATTTTTTTTTCCTGAGGAGTAATCTGTCAGTTTCCATTAGCCCCTGGACCAGCAAGCCTCAGTCTGCAATGACCTCCAATTCTCCTCCCCAAAAGATGCCATTCCCAGCATGTTTTCCTGTTTGCAATGTTTGATAGTGCAGATTGGCTGCACTTGATGTAAAATAAGGGACTTGAGCCTCAGTGTATCTGTGATTCCACTGACTTCACTGATTTATATCAGCTCAGCATCAGGCATTTAATTTTATTGCACTGAAAACTAATGGCAAAAATTTTACAGTGCCCATTAATATCCTCTGTTTAAAACTTAAAGTACAGCAATTAAATGTCATTTAAAATATCCACTAAAATTATTAATACCTTTTGTTCTGTGCAGCGTGAAAATATCTCTTGCTGTTTCCTCATCTTTCATCTCATTTTAAAGACATCGATTTATTAGTTTACAGCTCAAGTAAATTGAGAAATTCTGATGTCCAGATTTCTTACATGTGACTTTGGAGTCTCATTTCTCAAATGTATTGCACAGTTATTTTGACAGTTATGCCAGATTTAATTAGCAATTAGTTTCCCAACAGTTTGACTACTGCAGCATTATTTTGTTTGTGTTTTCCTCTTTTATGCTTAGCTCAACATAGACTGAACTACAACTTTGGTGCATGTAAGGCAGTGTGACAGCTTGACTTTCTTTTCAATGAAAACCAGTTAATACACACCAGTCAGAAAACTAGTAGAAAAACAAAATTCTTATGAATGGTAATCACTCCCTTCAATAAAGCCTGCCTTGTTCCTCAATTTTTTAATTTGTTGATTTTTTTTGTATATAGAAATCTGTAAACCCACTCATAAACTATTTCCAGATGATCATATAAACATAAACAAAAGAAGGGCTTCAGTGACTTACTATAATGTAATTTCAAAGAAATACTCCAAGCAATAAAATCGCAAATGTGAATGGGATTAACTGCTAATCTCTTTCACAATATCTTTAAAATATAAGTCATAAGTGTATTCTGCTCTCTTTCTGCATTCCTCTATTTCCAAAGCACAGTATCTTCAGAGAGAATGGTTGGTGCTAGCACGATAGGTCTGAGTAGTGTTTATTAAATATTGCTTTCTTGAAGCACTAAAGGTGTCATTCTACCCCCACTTACAGGCCATTCAGCTCTGATTTTTGTGTAATTGATGCAAATGAAGCATTTAATAGTGTTTTGTCAAACACATGAAAAACACCTTTAGGACTTCCTAGATATCAGAGAAATGAGAATGAAGAGAATTCGAGAAGTTAAAGAAGGTTAAGAGAACATTAGGTGATTTCATTCTTCCATTGATCAAAAGGCCTTCCAATTCCTTTTCTGCCTCCAAGCCTGAATGAGTCCTGCACCTGGGAAAGAATAAACCCAGGTTACCAGTACCGGCTGGGGTACAAACTGCTGGAAAGCTACTCTGCAGAGAGGGATCTGAAGGTTCTGTTGGACAACAAACCACCAATGCCACAGCAGTGTGTCCTTGTAGCCAATGTGGCCAATGGAATCCCGGGGTGCATTAGAAAGAGCGTTTACAGACATCAAGGGAGGCGATCCTGCATTCTTTACTCAGCCCTGGTGACGCCACACCTGGAGCACTGTGTTCAAGCCCGGGCTTCTCAGGACAAGAGTGCCCCTGGAGTGAGTTCAGCAGAGAGCAACAAAGATAATTAAGGGACTGGAGCATATCTGTTAAGAGGAAAGGCTGAGGGAGCTGGGCCTGGTCAGCCTCGAGATGCGACAGCTGAGAGGTGGCCTCATCAAATGCTTATAAATATCTGAAGGGAGGGTGCCAAGAGAATGGAGCCAGGCTCTTCTCAGTAGAGCTGAGCAACAGGACATGGGACAATGGGCAGAAAATGATGCACAGAAAGTTCCACTTGATTATGATGAAGAGCTTTTACTGTGTGGGTGACCAAACACTGGAATGGGTTGCCTGGAGTGGCTGTGGAGCCTCCGTCACTGGAGATATTCAAGAAGTGTTCAGACACCGCTTTATGTAATGTGGTCTGGGATGACCCTGCTTGAGCAGGGAGGCTGCAG
>WBMY01005992.1:222505-243665 GCA_013397315.1 Donacobius atricapilla
CATGATAAAAATGGTTTCCTTCACTCAGCATGGAAGCTGAGATTACAGAGACATGAAAGTTGTCTTAATGTGGCAGTCATCAGATGAATAGTCAGACCCAGAGTGCTCAGGGCATTTTCCATCTGCTGCATACCAAGAAAATGGGCAGAGTGACAGTTTAGGAGCTGAACTCTGGGGTGCTGAGGAATTACCCAAGATGGCACGTACTGAAGGCTGTCCAATGTGGAGTGGTATTACAGGCTCTTAATTCAACTGATCTGGAAGTGGCACAGTGTATAATAAATATCAAAATTAACATGGACTATCTTGAGAGATTCTTTCTGGAGCACATACACACCTCCATGCACCATAAGTACACCAAAAATGCTTACAGATAATCCACATTAATTTCCACAGAAGAGAGGCCATGTAGGGCTCTTTCTTCCTTGTGAGTGATGACCTCTCCTTCCAAATATCTGGCTAATTTTAACCTTAATCAAGTAGGCAAGTAGCCAATTACCAATCTGCATGTACAACTACACATAAAGTACATGGATGTAATTTTTATAGCCCATCGAAGTTGCTACATGTGTGTTTGCAGTTGTGAATGGATCAAGACCTAGGGTGTGGATTTGGATTAAAGGTTTAAAAATAACAGTAAAGCCTAAGCCTTCAAAACACAATTTACTGCTCTCTAGGGACTGAAAAGGAGTGACTGTTTTCCTAAAAGTCTCATTTTAGCTATTTTTTGAAGACTACTTACATATTGTCCAACAAATGTCAAGAAATCCTCATCTCTGTCTGATATACATTCAACTGGTTAATGCACTAATACATACATACATATATAAATATAAATATATATATATATATATGCACCCTATGCTGTGTTCTGAACTATAGAGTCATCAGATCACCTTTCTTAGCCAGAAAGTTGCATTTCTGGATACAGAAGCAGCACTTTACACTGTGAGATCTACTCATCCCTAGAGTTTCTGTGTCCATATGTGAGGAGAAAAGGGAAGCTGAGACACCATATCTCACCACTAGACTTCACCGCAACTGCCAAAAATAGTAATAATAAAAAAAATACAACTATTTGAGTGTTGTAAAACACTCCGTTCAAGTCTTACTGCTATAAACTTTGGGAAGAAAAAAAAAGATGAAGGAAGGTACAAGAGACTGCATAAATGGCCTTGACTGCCTTAGGATCTACTCCAGTCTCTTTTCCATACTAGAGGACANAGTTCCACTTGATTATGATGAAGAGCTTTTACTGTGTGGGTGACCAAACACTGGAATGGGTTGCCTGGAGTGGCTGTGGAGCCTCCGTCACTGGAGATATTCAAGAAGTGTTCAGACACCGCTTTATGTAATGTGGTCTGGGATGACCCTGCTTGAGCAGGGAGGCTGCAGATGACCCACTGTGGTCCCTTCCAACCTGACTCATGCTGTGTGATATGCTAACCTTAACTTTTCACAGATGAAATACCTTTCTAGACCATGCAGCAAACAGACCAAGGAGATCAGCATCATGTAGAATAAGTCATGTGCATTTGCTGATGGTCATGCATTAAGCACTTCTGGATGTTAGGCGCTTATTAAATTGTCACTATATTAACTAAAATATTATCCACAGAGATATTTTATGTTCTATGTTCTATCCATTTTTTTGTCATTTGGTGCATTTGAAAAATAGACAGCTGCTAATCTAAAAGGTAGAAGCTCACAATCCATAACACTTCAGAAGTTCAATACAAGTTGGATCATAAACACTGAAAAAATCTCAGACTGCAGAGAAGACTGTGAAGAGACATAGAAATAGGGTCTGAGGGAATAAGAAGTTAAAAGGCTCACTGCCCAGAATATCTGGCTTCCTCACAAGCAAAACTAACAAAATCAAACTCTCAGGTCCTGGAAATAGAAGACAACCCTCCTGAGAATTTTATATTAAGACCATACTCCCTTCCATTTCATTTCATGGGAGACTTGCTTTACAGTGACAGTAATTCATCTTTCTCACACATGGTGCAATTTTTCAAGGCAAATGAAACTTACTTTTTGACCAACCCATTTCTCTGCTCCTCAGGAGGTCCTCCAGAAAACCAGTGGATTTTTCTGTATAGCACAAGGGGATAAAACGGCTGATACACAGGTACATGATAAAAATGGTTTCCTTCACTCAGCATGGAAGCTGAGATTACAGAGACATGAAAGTTGTCTTTATGTGGCAGTCATCAGATGAATAGTCAGACCCAGAGTGCTCAGGGCATTTTCCATCTGCTGCATACCAAGAAAATGGGCAGAGTGACAGTTTAGGAGCTGAACTCTGGGGTGCTGAGGAATTACCCAAGATGGCACGTACTGAAGGCTGTCCAATGTGGAGTGGTATTACAGGCTCTTAATTCAACTGATCTGGAAGTGGCACAGTGTATAATAAATATCAAAATTAACATGGACTATCTTGAGAGATTCTTTCTGGAGCACATACACACCTCCATGCACCATAAGTACACCAAAAATGCTTACAGATAATCCACATTAATTTCCACAGAAGAGAGGCCATGTAGGGCTCTTTCTTCCTTGTGAGTGATGACCTCTCCTTCCAAATATCTGGCTAATTTTAACCTTAATCAAGTAGGCAAGTAGCCAATTACCAATCTGCATGTACAACTACACATAAAGTACATGGATGTAATTTTTATAGCCCATCGAAGTTGCTACATGTGTGTTTGCAGTTGTGAATGGATCAAGACCTAGGGTGTGGATTTGGATTAAAGGTTTAAAAATAACAGTAAAGCCTAAGCCTTCAAAACACAATTTACTGCTCTCTAGGGACTGAAAAGGAGTGACTGTTTTCCTAAAAGTCTCATTTTAGCTATTTTTTGAAGACTACTTACATATTGTCCAACAAATGTCAAGAAATCCTCATCTCTGTCTGATATACATTCAACTGCTTAATGCACTAATACATACATACATATATAAATATAAATATATATATATATATATGCACCCTATGCTGTGTTCTGAACTATAGAGTCATCAGATCACCTTTCTTAGCCAGAAAGTTGCATTTCTGGATACAGAAGCAGCACTTTACACTGTGAGATCTACTCACCCCTAGAGTTTCTGTGTCCATATGTGAGGAGAAAAGGGAAGCTGAGACACCATATCTCACCACTAGACTTCACCGCAACTGCCAAAAATAGTAATAATAAAAAAAATACAACTATTTGAGTGTTGTAAAACACTCCGTTCAAGTCTTACTGCTATAAACTTTGGGAAGAAAAAAAAAGATGAAGGAAGGTACAAGAGACTGCATAAATGGCCTTGACTGCCTTAGGATCTACTCCAGTCTCTTTTCCATACTAGAGGACAACTTCTCCATAGCATATAAAGAGGATAACCTTGCTTAGGTAATGCTATCAACATTATAAGGAACAGACTGTTAAAAACACGGAAGATCTTTTATTCTTGGATCTTTGCAAAACAGTTCTTTGTCCAACATGGCTGTACCATGTTTCCTCCAAATCAAGTGACATGTTGCAAACTGGGATTTCTTGGTTTTTAGTTGGTAAGTAACTTTAAATACCAGCAGTGTACGTGCTGGGTTTTACACTGAAGGGTGGATTAGGGAAATATATTGACTTGCTTTCCACTAAAGTGAAAATACTTTCTAAAATCCATAGATAACAATAAGCAAAGAGTCAGGCAATGCTGCTTAACAAACCCACTTACTTCAAGTGCACTTATGTGTAAATAACTTACCCTCATAAAGTGTACTGCCTACACAGGTGCATCATAGTGCTTCAGTTTTTGAAACTCAAAGGTAGATAAGCTACCCTCCTTGGGGACCATTTTGCAAAATTACATGCACTAAGCCCAATCTGGTCCAACTCAGACAGAAAACAAAAGCATTTTCTAAATGACTACCTTAGAGTCCCAGCGACAAATTGCCTCTATTAGCAAGGATTAGGTGTTCAGAGAGTACAGATAAATCACTTGCCTATTTCTTCGAATCAGTGAAGTTTTGACTTCATCACAGGATATGCTGGAAACATGAAAAGCCCATGAAAACTAGAACCCATCCAGAGCAGCAGTTCTCAAACCAAAATATTAAAAGGCTGCATACCTTGTCCACACTATCATGGCCTTGGAGAGATATCGGGAAAATGTATAAAGAGGTGGCTAACCCTTCTCAATGTTTTATTTCAGAGCAAATCCAAATGCTCCTGCTGGCTGACAGTCACCTCCAGAGGGACCAAGGCCACCAGCTCATCCCAGTAGCAGTTGGACAGTCTGTTCCAATGGATGTCACGGGACTGCCTGCCCACTCTTTTAAAAGCTGTGCTTCTTCAGAATTTCTCAGATACAATGAGGTAGCTGCTGGAGAATCCCGCGAGCTGGCTCTCACTCCCCGCTCGGCACCGAGCCTGGCCGCCCCCAGTGCGGCTCCGACCCCAGCGGTGGGGCAGAGCAGGGCCGGCCGCTCCCCATGGCAGCCGGGGGTTCCGCTCTGGGATCGGGGCAAGGAACAGGGAGAGGCCTCCCGTGCGCTTCTCAAGGGAGCTTATTCCCCAAGGGGGGTAGCGACAAAAAGCTGAAAATCAGCCCTGGGCACAGTCTTTTAAACAAGGGAGGTGCAGGGGGCGGGTACAATTCTTCAGCCGATCAGGGACACCACAGGGAGGAGATCAGGGAGGGGCTCACAGTGACAGCCAGTAGGAAAGACAAGGGGATGGAAAGGGTCACACGGACCAACGGGGCCTCGTGGAACAGGGGAATTCCCGGGAGCAGTTTAGGCAGGGGGTTGGGACAACAAGGACTGACAGAGAACTTTCTAGAACCAAGGGCAGGGATTAGGGAGGATTGACATTTGCATAGATGAGGTAACAGGTGGGTCTAGGGAGTGAATGACAACTGGGCGAGGAGGAGAAAACGTTGGGTAAAACCATCCACCTGAGGAGAGAAATAGGAGCAAACCATTCAAAAGGGTTTACAAAAATATGCATAAAGAAAAACACACCACCACAACACAAGAAATCACCCCAGACCCATCCTTAATCACAATCAGTAAATTTCCAGGTGCCTGCAAGGAGGGTTACTTAATCACGTCACAAAGAGTCTGGCACCCAACTGACCATGCGGAAATTGCACAACAGGGCATTAGTCTTCCTTCTCCTGCTTTCTCCTTTCCAAGTGGAGAGCAGAGTCTCACAGATGGCTGCCATGAGCTGCACATCTCCTGTCCTTTTCCATTATCACGCCACCAAGCCTGCAAGGCTCAGCAAGCACCAAGCCTTGAGAAGGGTGCTGGCCAACCTCCTCAGCTGCCACATGACTATGGCAGCCATCAGCTTTCTTCACTTCCCCAGGAGCTGCTGAAGGCCTGCTCAGCAGCCATACCTGAAAAGGCAAGAGAGGCAGTATATCCAGGGCCAGAAAAATTGCCAGAGCCACACAGGTAGAGAGAAGGTTAGGAAAAGTGAGGGGCTTGGACACTGCATGTAGCACTCAAGGGCTGCCATTGTCTGCTGCTTGGCTCTGCCCCAGCTCTTTGCAGAACTGGAGGCTGGTGAAGGGACTATCCCTGATGGTAGCACACCACAAACTCATGTTTTCTCACATTGCCCATACAATTTGGACTGCGTTTCCTCTTCAGCTTTTCTTGTTAGCCTAATTCCAGATTCCCTTTCCTTCTTGGGATCCTGCATGTGATGCTGCAATGAAGACAGCGTCCTCAAGAAGTGGGATATGATGTTGTCTTTCAAGATGACTTTAGCGCTAAGAAGACTCTTTGGATTACGCCCATTTTGCCAGGAAACAAAGTGCAGAGAGAATGGAAATAAACAGCAGCTCCTGAAAAGGTTAAAGCCAGGATGGACAACTGTGAAAGGATGAACAACTTTTGGGTCACTTGTCTGAGTTGCAGGAGGAAATACCTGTCGCGGCAGGGGGCCAACCGAGAAAGGCAGAGCTGCTGCTTTTGGGGGTAACACCATTGCCAGTATGTTACAAGCAACGGAGAAAGGCTTCTACTGAAAGCTGAAAACACAACTGCATCCAGTCTGCAGTCTGTCGTGTAGTCCTTGTATCTGCTGAGGGAACAGAGTCTGACTCATCACAAATGTCCTATTTCTTCTGCAGTGGAGGAAAATAAAAGTAGTTTATCCTGTCCCATGCCCTGAGGCTTTTAGATAACCCTATCTTTTGGGAGCCTGGAATACTGTTTTCTTTTAGTTTGCTAGTGACGGGTAGTCTATGATGACATGAATCATTGATTTGCATAGTGCAACACCATCTCTTGCCAGGGATAAAATTTGATATATTTGATGTCATGTGATGTTTATTCTTATTCATTGCCCCACAGATCTTAAAATCATCCTTCTCCAGAAGTAAGGAGGGTGTAAGGACATCTCATACTTACTTGCTTTCAATATCTTGTCCTCCACCAGCCACTCTGTGCCGTTGACCTCTGGTTCTAGACTGGATTCGCAAGCACTCCCCAACAAAAGAGTATGCCTGTTTCTTAGGTCCCAAGCATAAAAATATAATGGAGACATACTCCATTAGGCTCCAGTCAGTGTACACTGGAGTCTTTGAAAGGAAATGTACAAATGTGTCCTGCTCTTTAAAGGCATTCGAGTAAGACAAATCCATAGGAACAAATGCTGCACAGGTATACTGTATAGATGGATGCTTATTGACTCCAAGGCATGAACTGGCCTGGAAACCACAGTGCAGAAAATAGCCAGAAGACAGCCCCGCTCCCCAAACCTCACTCTCTTAAAGGCTTCCAAGTGATGATATTGTGGCCTAAGTTAGGCAGAGTTTGCTATGCTGGCCCTTTCAGGATCACAGTGTGCATGACACTGACCAGGCTGGGGCACAGCTGGAGGCAGAAGAGCCTTGGTGATGATATGAGCCAAAAGTACAGTCTGTTGGTTCCACAAACTTTACAATTTTGGGGTCACTACACACAATTCTTGTATACGTTCCATCACCTGCTTGAAAGTCTTGTGACAGCTGTTACGTACACCCTGCCCTAAAGCACAGAACAGAGGCATTCAATTTAATATGCTACTTCAGGTGACTGAAAAAACAGCATCTTACAAAATAGCTTATTCAGGAACAAATTATGTATGTGTCACTGCTCTCTGCAATAAATGCAGAAGTTTTATAGTGCATTAAAAAAAAAAAACCAAACTTGACTTTGGGTTGTTTTTTTTTTTAATATCATTTAACTAAAATTTTATGTTCATGATTGCTTCCTACAATACACAATGCAAATGGAAAAGAAATATGGGGGGAATTACATTGCTAGCAGGAAAAAAAAAATCATAAATGAAATGTGCTGGAAGTAAAACAGATGGTTGGCACCTGGTAGTCCTTTATAGCCCTGGGTAACAATTAGAACTGTCCCTACACTAGGAGAAGGAAAAAAAGGAGAGTGAAACTTGTCTGTATCACTGTTACACTTGTGCTGCTTTAGGGTTCTTGACGCTGTCAGGGTGTGGGATTTCTAGTTGTGCCTAAACTGAAGGTCAGTCCTAGCTCCTCGGCTGTCCACATCCCCCAACACTGCTCTTTTCCCAGAGCCTGGAGGATGTTTTGCATGTGGATCAGACTGCCAGCACCATGCATGCTGGGTGGGCATCAGGACCTTCAAGCACAGTCGGGTACTCACCACCTCTCAAGCAGAGCCAGAGCATATCAGCAGCCTCCTCTGCTGCTCTGCCTTGCAGCCACCTTCTCAGAGAAGCAGAAAGCAGTGTGGTCACTCCTTGCCTCTGCATGCCCTCCCTGCTTCTGAAACACCAAGTGTGGATCCATGCAAGGCACTGCATTATGTACTGCTGCCTGAGCAAGGGGACACCCCCTGCACAGAGGCTCCCTGGCAGATGTTTGTGACCTCTCCAAAGAATTTTGCTGCAATGACGTCTCCCAGTGGTCTATATCTCTATAACCCTTCCTAGCAATATAGTCTCAGAAATAAGATGTCACAGCTGTCAGTCATCTACAATTCATCTTTCCCATAAAGGTATTGGATGTGACAGTAGCTAAGCCCATTCTGAAAAATTACTTGAAGGCAAATTGTTGAAAAACAGGCTTGTTGCAAATGCGAACAGTGAGACCAGTGCCTGTGCTGATTTGCCTAAGGTTTGGATACAAGGTCACATAGTAGGAGAAATGAAGAAAAGAATCAGCATAAGGCGCAGAATGGGATAATTTCAATAACAAAATTGCTAATTTTCACCTCTTACTTCCAAAGATTCATTTGGGCAATCTGGAACCTGACCTCCTCCCTCCACAGGTTGTCCTCAGGTTGTACTGGTACTTGATAACACACACAGAAAGGACACTTTGTTGTTCACCTCCCAAGGAAATATTACACTGGGCAAAGCAAGGGAGGGATAGAAGCCAGCACTGCTTTTCTTACCAACTGCAATAAACCTGCAAAGAAGTTGTGTCCTGCAGCAAAGGGGTGAGAGAAGGGGTTCAGATTAAGGAGTGATTCAGTGAGGTGGAGCTTTTATGCCAGAAGCATGACTTTCCACATCAGAATGATAGTTCTGAAGCATGAGGCACTACTGCCAAAAAACACAACAGGGAGGATATTGAGACCACTGGTGCAGAAGCAGTTTTTCTCATGTGTTGTATGCATAGTGAGTGCAATTCCAGTGTATTATACAATGGCTCTACTTCTTCAAAAGCCCATGAGCACAAGAGCATTTGAAATTTGCCACCTTCGCCACCGAGTGCTGTTTTTTCACCATACAAATTGTCACTAGATGACTACAATGTCAGACTTTGGAAGGTCATTTGCAACATCCCCTTCCAGACGCATCCACCACTTACTTACGTACTGAGCACTCAGCACTTAGTCAAATTATTTGCATGCTACCACAGAACAATGAGCCCCTGGGCCCTCAATGGGCCACACTTCTGCAGGTGAGACAGCAAACATTATCAACAAGTGCTATAACGTTTATCATGTTTGTAGTAGCATTCCTATAACACTCAAGAAAGATTTTATTTATCAAGTCTGTGTCATATGTTCTTAGCAGCTTATTACAGCCACTAGCCTAAAAGCATCCTCAAATAGAAGTGACAAAAAAATGTTGCTATTTCTATAGTTCATGTACTTAAGTGCAAGAAGTGCATAAATGACTTATAGCCCTTTCAATACTATAGCAATCAATCAATTTCCAGCATCTTTAGAACCATGCCTGAACTCCCTCTTAGATCTGGTGGTGTCCTCGAAACACTTGGCCACTGAGTGTCTACTGTTTCTGACATGAACTTTCCATATGTAATAGAATTTCCATACTCACAGAAAAGTTCCCCTCAGAGCGCCTTTTAAGTGAAGCACTTGGAGGAAGGTATCTGTAAGATTTAAATGAAGCATCAAAATTTAAAAAGTGAATTGCTTCTTTAATCTGTTTCCAAAGGACTAATCCTACTTCAAATCCCAGCTATTTTATGTTGTATATTTGAAAAATCTAAAGATTCAGGAATGGACAAAGTAGTCCACAACACCACTTCATTTACAGTAAAAATGCTTAAGAAATCCAAGAATTTGGGGTTTAGTAACACCAGAGAAGATGCACATGATCTCACCCACTCTCTAATTCACTTTCTTTAAGAAAGAAAAATATCCACAATTCCAGACTCTTTCCTTTCCCAATAAAGAAGGACAAGATTGTCTAGATTGTTTTATTTTTCAATTCCAAGAGAATATTCATATGAATAACTCACATTAGTGACCGGAAAAACTATGCAACTACAGATACGTAACTTTGTAAATAATTTTTCTCCAGGGTATGTGAAAGTGTTCTGAATATCAGGATTTTGCTCAAATAAGAAGCTCTTAATTATAGTTTTAATTGATTATTAGTACTTAACTCTATGTGTTTGGAGGGAAGACATTGTGTGAATATGCTACATTCAAAAAACACCAGCCATTTGTTTCCACTGCACAATTTATTCAGTTTCAAATTAGAAAAAAATTAAAAATTACTATGTATTTGACAATTTGCATGCATAAACTCAAAACATTGCAGCTCAAAAAATTATTGATTTCTTCCAGTCTTTTATTAAGGCATTCAGGAATTCCACCTAGGCAGACAAATATCTGGATTCAAAAAAAAAAAAAAATCAAAGTAGATAGACAAGTTACAAGTCAGATTTACTTCTGTTAACAAATATGACCACAGTGAGTCCTGGTAGCAGACAGTTGCATTCTCTATCTTTTCAGTGTGTATAGCTGATAGGTGATTGGGGAAGAGTTATCTTGAGCAAAAGTTTCTTCAACAGTTTCTTGATTTGGAGTGCTGAATAAGCCATTGTAATGTTATGTCTGCCAGATGAAACAAAAATAAAAACTCATCAGCCTGTTTGCACACTGTAGAAGCACAACAGAACACCAGCAGATTAATACAAATACAAAAACCCCAACCAAACAAAACCCAGAAACCACAGGTTCTCATTCCCACATAACTGAAGTTCAGAACTTCAACGCACAGGTGGCCCTTTTCTAGTTATTTTTTTGTATGTTTTTAAATCATGTGCATTTTGTATTCTTGAAATAAGATGACTGACATCAAGTTCTCTCAGCCATAGATAAGGAACTGCTGAAAAAGCAAAGATTTAAGATGACCATAAAAAAACCTGTAAAATCTAGACTAGAATGAAATGCTGTGTGAGAACAAAGCCAAATACACAAACAGAAGGAATGAGAAGAGCAAACATCTGACAATACATTAGGATGTTATTTAGGTAGGTTGTAGGAGTCCAAGGTCTCTGAAAGACATGCAACATTGGACTAAAATTTGATAGCTGAAATTGGCACCCCTCCGATGCAATCCAATGCATTGAGCTGAAAACTGCAGCAGTTCACAAACTGATTCATGAGCAGATTAGATGTTTTTGCCTCAAGGCGGTAACATCTGTCAGGAAGGATGTCGGGGGCAGCAGCAGCTTTAGCCCTCAAATTGAAATTTGTTGCCATATTTGTCTTAAGTTCAAGACAGCACTCCATGAATATCCTTGCAGAGCAGCTTAGGTACTGAGACTGCAGAAAAAACCTCCCCACTGCACTTACATCTAAGCTAGTAACTACATAATTATCTTCCACAGTCTCTCAGGACACAATAACTGGTAGCCTTACACCTACGCCTCCTGATGAGACCAGTAAGCTAGGCTTCAGTTTGCACTGAAAAACCAATATCATCTCATTCAACTGCAGTGACATCAGTCAAAAACACAGAGGAAAAAGACAGCTCCCACTCTTCTCCTTAACAGACTACTAGTTTCATAAATTGAATAAGCTAGCATAACAGTCTTTCATTATAAATGGTACTTTCCAGCCCTTTGGTCTCCCTAGCTTCTCACCCAACCTCTTTTCTCAAGGTCTTCCTCAAAACACAGCACATGGCGCGCCAAAAATGCCCACACAGCCCCAGATGCTATACGCAGTGTGTTCCCATTCCTCATTTTGTTTTTGCCAAATATTCAAGAACCTGGCTAGTCTTCCTAGGGACAGTATTATACTAGAAGATACTTGACCAAGTCTCAGTTAGGATCTGAGTCATTTTCATCACTACTCCCAGAACTTCCACAAGTCAGTGATCTATACTGTTTTGCATTAATGATCATTCTTTCATGCAAATTTTAGCAAGCTTTTTGTTGCATGCTTTTCTCCTCCAGAGCTTCCAGATAAATGGACTGGGATTTCTCCATGATTCTTTCAGAAATTAAGCTGTTTTTACTAGTTTCAGTCACAATCCCACTTCTAAGAATCTCCACTGCAGCCTTGCCAATTAGATGAGGATCAAGCACAGCATTTTGAAAACCTCAATAACATTCACTGTCCTTCAACTACTGAGATTATCCTGTGTTGTCTTCTACAGTCCTTACCTCCTGAAGTCTAATCTTCCCCAGTGGAGCAGCACCTTCTGTGCATCTCCCTCACTCAGAGGTAACAGCTGCACCCCAAACTGCAGCGAACATGGGTCTGGTCTCCTTCAAACTAACATACCCAAGTCATGTACACCACTTCCAGGAGAAGCTCTCACTGCCTAACACATCTCTGCACATAGCTGAAACCTCCCCCAGCTCACTGAAGTCCAGGTGCCATGGTACAGTCTCCTCACCATCTCCAGTACCTGGTTCTCTCTGCGTTGGATGGAAATTTCCCCTGCTGCTGAGGGAAAGTGGCTTTCTTCCCATTCCCACTCTCACAGTTTCTCACTCAGCTGAGCCCTACAGAGCCGCCCAGTTCTTCTATCAAGCCTGAATTCCTCAGGCAGCTAGGCTAGATCCCATCCCATCCAGCACCACTTGTCTCAGGAGCATGCAGAGAAGGGTGGCACAGAGGTAGCATGCCCCTAGACAATTGCTACTGCTGCTAGCTCAGCCTGTGTTTGTCGCTTCCTCCTGCCCTCTGGAGGGAAGGGAATGGGAGAACATCACAGAGAACAGGGATAGGAAAGTGGAGGACAGGACAGAGATAAAAAGGCAAAAGCAAAGGCAGATGGAAGACAAGTTTGTGGGGATAGATCTTCACTGACTACAGGATACGCTCATTGAATTTTCACCTGGAAAAAAGCACCCATCCCTCAGTTTGAACAACAGCCACATGCACGTAAAACCTGCTTACCAAATAAAACTGTGTATGGAGTAAATCACCAAAGTGTTTTTAGGATCACCTAACAACTGGAAGGCCTTCATAAGCAGCTGTTTTTTCAAAAGTAACACAGGTTTCTTGTAAAGGATTCAATTACTCCAGGCTTTAAATACGCTTTTCCAAGGTCCCTATCAAATTAACTTCTCATGGAACTAAATATTTCTACAAGTTTTTTTTTAATGACATATAATTCTGTGTTAAAACAAATACAGTCATGTACAATATTTGGAAAATATCTTTCAAGGTTAATTTAGATCTACAATAATATAGTAGTGGTAGGTGTTCATACCTGATCTGATCCAAAGTACAAAGCATGTACTGATGACATTAAAAGCAGCTTACCTATGTTATCCTTCTCTTTACAGGAAATAGAATAGCAGCAGATTTCTCTGTCTTGAATAGCTGAAAGGTTTCTACAGAAACAAAAACAGTAAGTACTGTTATAACTCCACAAACACTTAAAAGAGAAATTTCCATTAAATTCTATGTTTTCTGCTTTTACAGAGTGGGTTCAATTCTATTCTCAGAAGTTAAATTCTTAATATATGCCACTGCACACAAAAAACCACATATTTCTTAAACTACAAGGATTAAAAAGTTATAAAGCCATTTCACAAAAATTTGAATTTCTCATTACGTCAGTGCAGTAGTGAGAAATAAAACCACAGAAATCCATAAGCTAAAAATAATGTTTTGTGTTGGCAACCAATTACCATCCATGTCTTATCATTCACCTTTCACTCTTCGCACTTAGACTTCTGAGGTTTTTTTCTCCAGTAAATCATAATAAAATAACAGTACTCAAATGATCACACCATTTATCTTCATGATGTTTACTCTTTCATACTGATCTGACTCCTACTGAAAGCATGCCTCTACATTTAGGAAGAAACAGATTCTTAATCAACTTCTTTCTGGGAATTCTCCAACCCACCCCCTCAGAGGTTCTGAACACTCTGTTATTTTTTCATTTATTTACTGTCACAGAAGTGACACAGACATGCACAAAACATTTTCCTGAAGCAGGTGGGAAGTGAAGGCACTGAGAAGTCTGAAGACAATTCAAGAGATTCTAGTAAAGAAGAGAACAAAATAGGGACCACCCTGGACTTCAGGAGAGCAGACCTGGCCTCTTCAGGGATCTGCTTGGGAAAGTCCCATGTAGTTAGGCCCTGCAGCAAGGAAAGGCTTAAGAAAGCCAGTTAATACTCAAAGTTCAACTCCAAACTTAAAAATAATCTATCCTAACAAGCCTGGAAAGAAAAGACAAAAGGCATTAAGTGGATGAACAATAAGCTCTTGGTAAAACCCAGTAATAAAAAGGAAGCATACAAAAGGTCAAAGCAGAGACAAGTAACCTGGGAGGAATAAATAAACATTGTCCAAGAATGCAGAGACACCAGCAGGTCAGCCAAAACCCAGCTGAAGTTGGATCTCATGAGAGATGTCAAAGAAAACTATAAAGTGACAAATGGAAGACAGGGGAAAATGTGTGCCCATTGCTCAGTGAGACGGGGGACTTGGTTACACGGGACATGAAAATGCTGCCTTTGCTAGCAAGATTAGCCTTCAGAAACCCCAGATGCCAGAGATCACAAATAAGTAAAGAGCAAAGAAGTTGTATCCTTGAGGAAAGAGGATCAGATCAGGGAATAAAGATGCAGACTTGACATAGAGAAATCCATTAGCTCTGGTGGGATGCACCTACAAGTGATAAAGGAACTGGCTGATGTCACTGTGAGGCCACTTTGAACAATCACGTTGACTGGGAGAGGTGCCTAAGAGCAGAGGAAGGCTGCTCTGTCACTGAAATGCTGGAATGTCACTCTTCAGAAAAAGAAGGACCCAGGGAAGTACATGACAGTCAGCCCCACCTTGATTCCGGGGAAGACAATGAGGCAACTAATCCTTGAAATTATTCCCAGGCATATGATAGACAAAGAGGTGACCAGGAATAGTCAGCATGGATTCACACAAAGGAAATCATGCTTGACCAACTCAACAACCTCCTGCAATGAAATCTACAGTTCGGTAGATGACAGGAGAGCAACAGATTCTGTGCACCTTGACTTGAGTAAGGCTTTGACAGTGCCTTCCCCACAGACAAGTTGAGGAAGTATGGGTTGGATGGACAGATGGTGAGGAGGACTGAAGACTGGCTAAACACTGGGTGATTGGTGGCAGGAAGGCAAGCTGGAACCTAGTGACTACCAGTGTAGACCAGAACTGATACTGGGTCCAATCCTACATCGTCATTTGTCACAAATGATGGCGCAAAGCACAAATTTGCTGATGACAGAAAACTGGGAGGAGTGGCTGATACACCAGAGAGTTGTGCTGCAACCCAGAGGGACCTCCACAAGCTGGAGGAACCTCCACAAGCTGGAGAAAAGGGCTGGCAGAGACCTCATGCCATTCAACAAAGGGAAGTGCAAAGTCCTACACCTGGGGAGGAACAACCTCAGGCACCAGGATATCGGATGCCAACTGCCTGGAAAAGCAGCTTTGAAGGAAAGGACCTGGGGGTCTTGGTGAGTCACCAGGTTGAACACAAAGCGGCGTGGTAAAAATACTAATGGTATTCTGGGGTGCATTAGGAGTGCTGCCAGCAGGCTGAAGGAGGTGATCCTTCCCTTTTATTCAGCACCAGTAAGGTGTACCTGACCAGCTGTGGACCATCAGTACAAGAGGGATATGAAGCTACAGGATAGAGCCCAATAAAGGATGACTAAAATAATTAAGGAACTAGAGCAACTCACATACTAAGAAGAGCTGGGACTGCTTAGCCTAGAAGAAAAGGCTTAGGGAACTTCTTATTAATGTGTACAAATATCTGAAGAGAGCCTGCCAATAAGACAGAGCCCAATGATGGGACAAGAGGCAATGGCCATGGTGCAGGAATCTCTCTCTGAATACACAGAAACAGGTTTTACCTCTGAGAGTGACCAAGTACTAGCTAGCAAAGGTTGCCCAGAGAGGCTGCAAAGTCTCCATCCTAGGAGATGTTCAGAAGCTGCCTGGACATGGTCCAGAGCCATCAGCTCCCAGGGGCAAAAGTCTCTGTTTGAGCAGGTAGATAACCTCAAGGTTTCTTCCAATCTCAGCCATTCTGGGAGTCCCAGTTTAGTAGTGCAGACTTTGGACAATCCTTACTGTACCAAAACTTCACTTACTTTCTACTAACTAAAATTATGTAACTTGTGAGTCCTATTTTACAAATTTAGTGCTATTCTGGTCATTTCTACAAAATGTGTATTTTCTTTACAATTACGTTTACTATGCATCATTTTGTTAGTTTCAGTAATCCCTAAGTAATGCTTTGGATATGTGGCAAAAATACAGGACTTTCTTAAATTTACCAGCACTAGATTGATATGGTTCAGTTCTGAAGCCATTCAAGCATTGAACCGATACTGCACTGTACTGTGAGAAGTCAAAATGATCCTTTCACTATCCATACTAGTTCTATCCTTGGTGATGGGAAAACAGGATTATGAAATAATTTTACACAACCAAACAACAATCAAGAAAAGTTCAAATCTACTGCAGGCAGTTGCCAGCCTAGATCACTACATCAGGTGCCAGCAGAGCTCCAAGTGAATACCTGAGAATGTAAAATAGCATCTTTTATAGACAGTTATTGCCATAGACTATCAATAATTTTGACTTATATATCAAACTTCAGAGCGTCTCAGCTTTTTACAAAAGCCAGCTACTTACAATTTCTCAATTAACTGCTTCTCATCCAGTGCACCTGGGAGGTCTCGTTTATTTCCAAGAACTAACACCTGAAAGAAATAATTCATACGCATATTAAATCCAGGAACACTGAAAGTTTATTTTTGTCTGTAACTTTTTGTTAGCATTATTCTGGATCTTGCAGCTGTTTAGAATGTAACAGAGGACATATTAAAAATGACCAATGACTGTAGGAACATCATGGAAATCCCGCTCCTAGTCAGGAACAGATGCTGGATGTATACCCTCTAAAAACTGGATCAAATTATTTCTGGGTGCATTCGTATCAAAAGTCTCCTCTGGAAGTGAATCTCTCCATTCTGGATGGCATTATAGGATGGTGTCAGGTTAAATGCAAAGAAATGTGGAAGAGAGGTGCACTCAAACCACCAAAGGATGTTCAATTCAGAGGAACTGACTGATATTAATGGAAAGCAGGTCCCCAGCAGCAGAGGCTGGTCTTAAAGATCCAGACAAAATTCTCTCTACATTTTTTTGCTCCTTTGCTTCCTAACACTGATGCAGTGAACAGCTCAGCCTCTGGACCAAGTATCACCTAAGCACCAGCCACCTCTCTCTCCAGTTTGAGCATCCATGGTAGAGATCTGAAAGGTAATCATATAGATTAAGTCCAAGAAATGCAGAAAATTTACCAAATAGATGCTGGAGCTTCAGAGTTCCTATTTAAGGCTTCAAGTATAAATGAAGGTCAGATAAATGGGTTGAGCACATTCTAAGATAAAGTAAGCAATGGGAAGTTTTTCTAGTTATGATTGCATTATTGCTTTCCAGATGGGCTACAATTCTAAGTCAAGACTGTCCTGTTATCCCATGAATTTGGAACATAATAAACTCATTATTTGCAGTCCAGATTAATAAAGTTGCTCTAAAATCTGTAGTGCCAAATCCTGAGCACAATAAATTGAAGGAAGTTCAATACTGATGACTACACATGAAATAAAAGTAAGTAAAACACATGTCACCACACCTTGAAAACGACCATGTGGGTCAGGCTGGGCATTTGGAATGTGATATTATAACATATAAAAGACAAGGAACTTAATTAACTACTACTGAAAATATGAGAGACTGATCATTTCTGTAAGGAGAACTGAGAAGAAAGAAAAGCATGTGAAGAGAGTGCAAAGGACAGGCAATGTCACTCACTGTGAACAGCATAACTGTCGATTTCTGTAGGATTTGTTCAATAGTTAATTAACATAAAATCACAACAATAGCAAACCGTATGCTAAAGATGGAGAAACACTTGAAAAACTCTCCTTTGAGAATAGTGGGAGGAGAGGAGGGAGAGAGGGAGACTGACTGTATACTGGAGGTACCATTTTTATACAGACCAAATCCCAGGTATCCATGGGATGTAGATGCCATTCCCATAACTAATGGCACGTGTACAATCACTTCCTTTTCCACAGTTAGCTATGGTGGCAACATCCAGATGGGTAGCATGTCCAGATGCTAACTAAACCTTCAGCTCCATTAGGCCTGGAATTAGCTCCTGCCTACTGTGGCATCTGTGCTTATCTCAATTTCCTCATATGGAGGCTTATCCTACGGGAAGTTCCTTCTGTGGCTTTGACAGTGTATTGACACACTTCAACTGAGTTCTTTAAGTCCTACACTGTCTACTCACCCTCAGGCAATTTTGATTACTTGTAGTGGCCAAGTGTCCAAATAACTGCTTACTAAAAAGGCACCAAGGAAGAGCCATCAAGTTGTGAACAACTTCTTCCTCATTTGTATGTACTACTGTTTTCCTTCTTATAATCAAGGTATGAATTCTTGCTTGGTGGTGTCAACATAAAGACCAATGATAACCTGATGGATTCCTAAATTGGCAGATTTAATTAAACAACATTAGTCTCCACCTTCAATATTCCTTATTAGAATTTCAGCTGAATACACTATTCTTTGATACTTCCAACTGGAGAACAGATGCATATTTGCATTTTTTCCACACAATTTAGTTTGAAATACTAAGTCAAGAAAAAGTCAGGACACATAAAAAGCCATGCTCCTACACAGTCTCTGGAGGCAGAGGATGTTACTATTTGGTGTTACTATTTGCCAACCTGCAGAAACATTGATCTCACATGCTGCAATATACTGCCAGAAACATACCAGTATCACTGGCTTAAACACAGCCAACATGGGCCTGACTGGAAGTAACTACTGTCTGATAATGCAACATGTGAAAACACAATTTTTTTGAAATATATTCTGACCTTCAGAAAAGAAAATGTACAAACACAATGCGGCATTGGTAAGTTGTTGACTACTATGAAAAAAATCAGTTTTTTTTCTAGAGTGCTCAATGTATCAAGGCTCCATCATATATAACCTAGTATTTTTAAGAGACTAGAGGAATCAACTCATGAGGATTTAAGCCACACTGTCAAAATTCAGGTAAGAATAATTATGAAAATACTTACTGGAATTCCATGCAATTGTGGTTTATCTATCAAACTGTGTAGCTCATTCTTTGAAGCTTCCACTTTTTCTAAGTCTGCTGCATCCACCATGTAACTGCAACAAAGAATAGTTACCTATGGTATTGACTATTACCTGCAGAAATTTGCATTAAAACATCTGAAATGTGACAAACGTGTTGGTATTGACAAGAGCATTAGAAAAATCCAAAGCTGCATAAGCCCTGCATTTACTGATGTAGGAAGACAGAGTTAAATACAGCCTGTGGGGAAAAAATGGCCTGGAATATGCAATTACTTACATGTCTGGGTTGCTGCACAGGCATAACACACTACTTTAATTGTACTGGGACTTCTTATGTGATGGAGATGGACAGGAAAAAATCTATTTTATTTATATATAATATAATGTAAAACCTAATTTTATAACGCTATATATTGCAAAGTACATTTTCTGTGGACATACAAAGAACACTTACACAACTGCATTGACTCCTCTGCAATAACGCTCCCACATGCTTCGAAACCTTGGCTGTCCTCCAATGTCCCACACCTGAAAAAGGAAGAACACTGTGGCCCCAAAATGGTTTTTAACTACATAGTCCTAACCCAACAGAATAAATGAACTCTTATATGCAGCATGTATTGCCAATTCCAAAAATTTATTAAAAGGTCTTCTTGGCATCTTCCAGCTACTGGATGGGGACAAGCATATTCACAGAGTAAGTCAGGCCTGTGACACCAAAAGCTACAAATGTTCTTTTGGATAATGTTACTCTTTCCCACCCACTGAAAGAAAAGTCTTACTCAGATATGGAAGTGAATTATTGCAAATGCACAGTTTCAAAACAAAAAAGAGTATCATCATTATATGGAGCAGTTATGCAGGGTAATTTTTAAGGTGGCTAGGGAGACCTGAGTTAAGAATCTAGCAGATCTTCCACTGGATAAAGAGAGATGATATAGCAAATAAAGAAAGAGTTGGTCAGAGACCAGACTGAATCCACAAAAGGGATGATACTCCCCACTCCGAGGAGCTCCAATACCTCCACAGCTCTCCCATTGGTTCAACAAATGTGCTTTAAAATACACATGGATTAATTAAACAGAACAAGAAAGGAAACAGTAGTATAAGTAGGCCTGAAGTGATTAAGCAGTGTTTCTTGAAGAAAGCTAGCTCAAATTCTGCTTATGATGTTTTAAAAGTTCCAATCCCATACTTACACATGCTATTAGTGTACAGCAATCCCACGGAATTCCTATTTGTTAGAGCATTAACACACTATTTGCCTGTACAGGAGTTATGTATTCTGCTTTACTTGCAAAAAAATTGGTATTTTTGGTGGATGACAATATCTTGTTTCAAAACTGTTTCTCAGATCAAAATACCAGGTAACATATCTACATCATGCAGGCCAGGGCTTTGTGGTAATGTATCTGCTGCAGCTACATCCAAAGACAGTTGTGTTACAAGTGACAGAGATTAAGACAGTGATGAACACTGAAAAACAAAAGTAATGGATTCATTCCTCTGCCAAGGACAAAAAGTAGTAATTATTTCTTATTTTAAGCAGATTTAGCTATCCAAACAATATATACTGTATATGTGATCTAGGAGGCATATGTATCACAGAAGAAACTAAATTTGGAAGCAATATATACAGAAACAAAAATTTTTAAGAGTTGTCCTCTCATTTACACTAGAAATCCAAATTAAGCCTGCTGTAGCAACAAAGCTTGTACAAAAGAGCAAGACTTCACAGACCCATGGGATAAGGCCTTTTTCAATTAATATCCACTATCTTTTTAATTTCACAGCCTGTAAATCATATTTATGTATCAATCCCTGTATCATTTTCAATATCTTATATCCATATTTCAGAAATAAGTATTTCCCAATTCACCATTAAAATCATTCCCTGATTGATATCTTACCACTCCTTCTAACAAAAAATTATTGTATCACCTATATGTAGAGGGCCTTTTGATCCCCTGAATAAGATCAGAAATTTTACACATGAAAGAGCCTCTGACCATGAAGTGGGTATCAATTATTATCTGTACTGACATTTGAAGCACTGTATCAAAGGTCCTAGTAAAATAAACCTTTATACTTTAGAAGCCTCAACGTGATGAGTACACAGTTCAGCATTATGGTTAGGTGACAAAACTCAGACCAACAGTAATTACTCCAATAACTCATCAAGACCTTGAAACTATCGAAAGCCATCTGGTGCACATCTGTGTGTCCCGAAAAAGAAACTAAATTATTTTCTTGGTAGAGCAGAGGAAAAAAAAAAAAAAA
>WBMY01005992.1:243671-254776 GCA_013397315.1 Donacobius atricapilla
AAAAAAAAAAAAAAAAAAAAAAGGAAAGATGATAGGGCAGGCTAGTAGTCAGATTAGATTTTGGAATGCTGATGGCCATGAAAATCTACAAGATGATGTAGCCTGGACTAATCACAAAATAAGTAATACAAGATTAAAAAAATACTGGTTTTGTCCTTGCTTGATGATGTACTGTATCTTACAGTATTAAATAGCACTGCAGAAGAAGATTACTCTCATTAGGAGAAAAAGTCACCTTGAGACAATGGAAAGATAAGTCATTTCCAGTCAGTTTCCCTAATCAGGCTTACAGCTATTCATTAAAGCACAACATGAAGGACACAATATAGACTAGGTGTTTTTGACAATGCTTTGGAACCAAGTTTACATCAATACAGTAATAATTATCTGAATTATGGAAAAAAAATAATTCCATGAAATGAAAAAAAAACCTTACCTCTTTCCCTTTAAAATCAAAACGGTTTTAATAGTAACTTTTTAATACTCTATTATATTGAATAGCCAAAGAAAGAGTTAACTCCTTAATTCAAAACACAAATTGCTGCACCAAACCATTTTCACAGTATACGACTGAACAGACAGAACTGTGAGAATACAAGAGGTACCCAGGAAGGAAAGGGGAGGGGTCTTAGTGTTAAAGAAGTTTTCTTGCATGAGCCTTGCATGTTTTGTATGTCAACTATTTTTGCATCCCAGTATTTAACACACAGATAAAAAATATGTTCAGGGTATGAATGGGGATAGGCAGGAGACTAAACCTTAACAGCTGAACATACAGCTATCTATAAAAAGAAGTTTACTTCGTCTGGTCATTTTTAAAAAGAAGCCGGTCTTCAAATTTCTCCCATGGCTTTTACTGGCCCCTCAGGAATAAAAGTTTCATAATATTTAAAAGGTAATTTTATCCCTAAAATACCAGCTGATTTTAAGAATCAACAGCAACTTACAGAATGACCAAACAGAGAAAAAGTTCTTTGATACCTGGTACCATTGCCTCACAGGAAGATTAAAATCTCAAGGATTTGTTGTTCAGGCTCAATCTCAAAGGCACTGATCTTGTTGGTACTGCATTTTATACATCACTGTTTTATTCATTCCTATCGCTGTTGTGTAGTAACTCTTATTGTGCTTGCAAGTCCAAACGGCCATTAATTAATGCAATGTTTTAATCTGTAAACTAGATCACCATGATGGAACCACTGTTTACCATCAAATTCTTCTAAAAGAGGAAACTTTGGATTTATCTCTTTCCAATTTCTTCAGGACGATCTAAGGCTCCATCTTAAGACTGTAACTATTAGCTTTGCTTAAGGAGCAGATCCTTTTGTTTTGCACAGAGCTGCATCATGACAGTTGAGCAAAATGCACATGATTAGGCTCAAAGATTTTTGACAGCTTTCAGTTACAGGAAGGTTCACTACCATTCTAGCTGTGTTTCTTCAAATTAGCTCATATTGTAGGAAGGCTTGATGGTTCATGAGAAAGTTGCAGGAAAAGGGTTTTCTAGATGTCATGTTACACGGCTTTTTTTCAGACATGCTGGGTATGAGATTTCTTGTGGACAGAGATTACAATGAGAAATGTGTATCTTGATGTCAATGTGTGGATTTAGTACCTAAAATCTCACAGCAGTCAGCAAAAGCTGCACACCCTTTCAGCTGATCAGATGTAACATCTTGTTTAGGATGACTGAATTATGCTCTAGGCTTGACAATACTGACTACAGATCCTCTATTATTAAAAAAGCTTAAGCCTCACTGCAGACATAGAGCTGTTTACATGCAGACATCTTAACATGCAAGATGAATCCAACACTACAAATATTTTAACTCGGAAATGTATCTTTCTTCTTGGAAATATGCAGGAAGTATCAGCCATAAAACCTAACCTAAACAAAAAAGTGAGGAATTTCTTAAGCAGAGAGGAGTATTTGGGGAAGGAATTTCTTAAGCAGAGAGGAGTATTTGGGGAGAGTAAGGCAGCATCAGTAACATTCACCACCACGGTGTACACAGACAAGCCTAGGATGTGACCAGTGAGCTCACACATACACACCAAGCAGTCACTGCACTCACAGCCAACTCTGTACACAACAGTGTGGAAAGATAGGGAACAACTAGCAAGCATGGGACAACTTCAACCACCTAAAATTTAGGCATTTAATCCAGGTGTCCGAAAATTCTCTTTGGCTACTGAAGTGCTCAGAGGGCACCAACAGCAGGAAATTATTCTGTTTGTTTCACCCACCTTGCCTACCTGGTGAACCATTCTTGCAAAGCACCCACGGCTCCCCAGCAAGCTAAGACAACTGGCTCATGCTGGCTTACTTACCACCTAGCTAAGCTCACAAGGGACAAATCCTAAACAACCACTTATTCTAGACTGGAATTTTCAACCAAAAAGATCCATTTTTTTCCCCTAACAATCAGAAGAATAAAAAACCTAATAACCTTTAACTTTTTAATAAATTGCCCTGTATATACAAATCTATACAGCCTAACTTGTAGTACCTACCAGCTATCTAACTTAATCTGGAAGTTAGAATAGCTTACTACTTTAGAATACTTACTACTCCTACATATCGGAAATGCCTTCATAGTTGCTCTTACAGTCAAAAAAAATGTTCAATGTGGTGACACTTTCTGCAGGCAATTTCTCAGAACACGATGCTCTTTGAAATCAGTCTTGGCCCTTTAAAGAACTCTATTCTCCCTCCTCACTGGTGACGAAGTCCAACTTTTAAACATACCATTGGGCATCTTAATCACATCAGATAGAAGAAAAAAGCTATATGCGCATATCAATGCTCATAATTTAATCATAACATTTTCACTGAAGACCTGGAAATAGACTTGCAACACAAAATGTTCACAAAGTATCTTCAACTCCTGACAGCAAGCACAGAGGCATTTTAATGGGAGAGAATATTTCTAAGAGATCAGGGGCTTGCCGTTTTATCAGAGACACAAATTATGATACTAGAAGGATCAACAGGTGGGTTTTTAACAGGACACAAAAGCGAAGTCCTTGTACTTAACTTCCTAAAGGTCTCATCAGTCCATTTCTCTAGCCTGTCAAGGTCCTTCTGGATGGCAGCAGAACCCTCTGCTGCACCAGCCACTCTTCCCAGTTTTGTACTACCAGCAAAGTTGTTGAAGGTGCACCCTGTCCCACCACCCAGGTCACTAATGAAAACACTAAACAATCCCTGGGATTTAGCACTAGTAACTGGGCTTCCTGTTGTGGATCATAGCTCTTTTGAATCCACCAGTATAGCTCTTCCTTACAGACAACTACCATAAAACACTGGGACATCCACCAAAAATCCTTTTTTTTTGTAGAAATAACTGCTTTGACTTGAAATCAGGCCAGACACAACACAGCTTTTTTAGAGTGATCCAAATCATACAGAATAGCCAGTATGTGCTCATGCACTACTGGAGTTACACTCAGAGTACACACACAGGCTTGTATTGTTGCATAACACTTGAAATGACAATATGACAGGTAACCTGAATAGTAGGAGGAAGCATTACAAAGCAGGAGGATTCTGCTTCTATGAGGATACGTAGAGACCTGAAAACACCACTGTCCAGAGCAGGTGTGCTGCAACCAAGGAAGCTGGCAGAGAAATGCACAGAGCTGGAATCCTCCTGCCTCACTGCCACATCGGAGCAAAGCGCAAGCAGCAAGAAGCTCAGGTTTGCTCTCCGGCAGGCCGGCTGTGCAGGGTGTGGTGGAGGGACGCCGGCACCTAGTGGTGACAGCCGGGGTGACCACAGCCCGCCCACCAGCCCCAGGCCCCTGAGCACCTGCTCCCCACTCCCTCCGCACCACAGGGCCCGCCAAGTGCAGAATCGGCGTGGCCATGCCATTTTAAGGAAAACAAATGCAAGAGCAAGGGAAATGAATCTGAGGCGTTATCTGTGCATATACACGTCTGTGGTGCTCTATTTCCTTTTAACTGAGACTGTTCTAAGACCGTCACTGCAAGAACTAAAGGTTGCTTAGCTGGAGGTTCCCAATCAGTTTAAACAGCAGTTCACAATTCAAGTCTTCTGAGGTTCTTCAGCTTGGCTTGTTAAAGTAAATTTTATTAATTGCTGTCTAGTTTGTTGAACAGTAAATCTCACCAAAGCAAAAGGACTGCTAATACTAAGCAAATCCAAAAGACAGAAAAACCATTAAAATCATATCACTCAGCAAACACCAAAAACTTGTTTGGAATTAAAACCTCAAGGCAATTCAGTCAGATATTTTTTTCAGGGAAAAAAAAAGATAGCCATCAGTTTTGTAATGAACTTCAATAGAATAGTTCTAGCAGATCCCTAAGTAGTAGTACATAAAATATTTTGATGCTAGAAATCATCACATACTTCAATACCTCAACCACAACCTCAAAATACAAAGCCACCTGCTTAGATTTCAAATACCGTGTGGTAAAATCCTTCCTTTATTGCCTCCTCTTCTTGGAAATAACAGGTGACAGGTTATTAAACATATTATTAAGTCAAAATTTGACAATTCATGGTTAAAGCTGACAGCCTTCCATTTGTAAACCAGTTTAGCTTCAATTCAAGAACATCTCATCTGAAACTGGCCTCTTCCTACAAAATATTTCAGCTTGTGAAAATCAGGGTTTTTCTTTTAGTGTGGTTCAGATAAATTCTCATACACACGTGCATGCCAGTGACCATATTTTTACATATTAAGATTAGAGACTAAAAATGCGAAAAAATCTACCAGCTTTTGGAAATGACTGCCAAAATCAAAAGAAAGGAAAGAAGACTACATGTTTCAGTTCTTTGTGCCTTCTGGAATTGTATGGAATCTGCAGATGGAACTGAAGTAAAGAAACCAGGCCGTGACACTGCACTAGCACAGTACTTCCTTCTTAGTGGCCTACCCCAAAATACAGCAATAAACAGATAAAGGATTAGTATCACCTAATTGCTGGGTTTACAATTTACTTTTCAAAAAATGATCAATCTTATACTTCTACAATGCAAATTTTTCACTTGATGACTTTTTGACCCAGATGATTTCTCTGATTCAATTTTATATAAGTTTAATTGATTCTGTTTTGTAATGTCCCCAAAACCTTCAAAAAAGGTCAGACACAATGTCAGGTCTTTGCTTAGCATAAACATCATTCCTGTTATGTTTTAAGAACTCCTCAGGTTTAGTAAAATAACACTTTATCCATGTATTTTCATAGCTGACAGTTGAATATCATGATATTTCTATGAAAAGGGTTAGCTGTTTTGTTGGGATAGAAACGTTAAAGAAAATCATCCTTGTTATTGGGCTGCAAATAGTTCATAAAAGGATTATAGCAAGAGGCACCTCTTCATCATTCTTGAGTGATCAACTTATCAACAGATTATGTCATTTTTCTCCAAGTAAAATAAATTTGGAAATCTTATCTAGCAAAGTTGTAAGATCTTAATCTAGATACAGGAATAGTGACCTACAAGTAGTTTATCCTAACAGACATTTAAGGAAATAAGCATCTATGGGTAAGAGTCATTTTCCCCTGCAACCCGTACTTTCACTGAATTCTGTTGTAGCGGAGAGACTGTGAGAACAAGTCAAGATCTTCCTGTGCAGACTGGTTTCCAAACTAAGTATCGTTTTTGAAACTAATAAACATATTAATTATGTTAGCATTATATCCTTATTCTTAAAAATTCTATTATTGCAACTCTATATAAAACTACTTTTGAGACCAAAGAGTGAAACAAGGCACAGTTCCACAGAACCTCACCCACACCCTCTCTGCACAACTTAATCTCTCCTACATCTGACAATTCTGCAGCAGCATCGGTACAGTCCTCCAACTGTGCCTATGCTTTCTATCAATCATGCCCTCATTGCATCTGTACAAAAACAAAAAACAAAGAAAATTACTATTCCTGTGGATTATTTGTGAACTACGGTTGAATGCGGTAACTTTTTTATTGACTGTGGCATCTCTGGAATTTGATCAGTGGTTTAGGAGTCATACCAAACCATAAGGAAGAGTATCTATAGAACTGAGGGAGAAAACAACTTACCTATTATGGAAAAGGAGAGCAAAGTCAAGGTAAGGTAAAGAAAAAAAGCTAGATTCCCTTGACCTAATCTTAGCTAGAAGTTGTGAATTTCATCTAGACTAATCAACCAGGCTCCCTTCACAATCAAACAACAGACAGTGTCTTAATGCTACTGGAGTGATTTATCTCTATTTTGATGGCTATATCTCTATAGCTCTAAGAGAAGGTTCCCTGATAACTAATCTAAGCTAGACGTTCTATTTCAGCATAGCTAACATATAAGCTAAACCACACTCTCCACCGAGATTCCCAAATTAGGAGTCAAGCTGCTCCAGATGTCACTTACAGTTGGGAGGAGGGGGGAAGGGGAAGAGAGAAGATACATACACCCCAGGAGTCAACTCAGCTACCTCAGTGTCTCCATATTTTATGACTTTCCTAAATCAAGAAAGTGCAACAAAGCTTCAGCCTGGGATGGAATAGAATGAAATCAAACAGACTAATGTAACAGAGAAATATATTACTATTGCTTTAAAAAAAGTTAGTCTGGAGCTAGAAAAAGAGATATATATATATCTTAATCTTAATCTATAATCTTAAAAGAAATTTCCTGTCTTTCATATTTCCAGTTGAAATTATTCCATTATTTATTCATTTTGTATTAATTCAAACATGCACACATACCTTTATGGTAACATTTCCTTTTGTTATTTTTCTCATATTGAAGCCGACTGTAGGAATCATATCTTCTGTGAACTGCCCCGACTAGAATATAAAACCAAAATTATATTTATTACAAAATAGTCGATACATGCAAGAAAGGTTCTCATTTGCAATCTATAAAATGTTATTTTACAATACTGTAAAATATGACAATCATTTTCAGCAAGAGCACTGGCCAGCACTTCAATTACTGCATTGTCACATTTCAGTCCCTTTAAATGATCTTTTATTCTCCTCAGCAACAAAGATCACCCGAGAAACCACGAGACTTCAGATAATTCTTCATCTGATCCTTTGGCAGCACAGCGAAAATACAGAACTGTAGGATGATTTGAGTTGAAAGAAACCTTCAAAGGTCACCTAGTCCCACCCCCAATATGATAAAATATTATAAAACTGACTACACCATGTTTTTTTCCTGTAGTTTCTCACTACTGTTACCAGTAGTTTAACTCCAAATATAAAAACAGTGAAGGACTACCCACACAGAGTACTATGTGCAGACTTGCTTCCTCTGCGTAGATGACAGCAGAGGAATCCTGCTGCAGAGCTAAGAGAATGCCATTAAGACAGAAGAGTACAAGGTACTAACCCAGTGTACCATAAACCCCAAACCTAAACACCCAGCACAAAAATGCCACCTCCTCCCCTAGTTCAGAGAAGAATTTTCACAACAGAGACACTTCTCATCACACCAGTGGGAATCCGACAGGCTTCTACACACTACAGAAGACACCTTTTGAGGATAAAGACAAAACTCAGATCTGAGTAGGTAACTCATCATTCGTCCTTTTGAAAATGCATCATTAAGAAGCCATTGTGTCTCCTGGACATGGGACAGTAAGATAGGCAGCTCGTTACCTAAGTTATGTCCACACAGAGACCCAGGTGCTCTCTGCAATGCACAGCAATCCTGTTTTTTCAGGAAGGAAAGCAGCACCTTCTGGGCCTGCCACTGCCCTTCCACATCTATCTGCCCGTATTTACCTCATCAACCTATGTGCCCTGGGTCATTCTTTTTTTTTGGAAGAAAATATGGGTATATGGACAAGGCAGGATGTAGTTGTGTTCCAACACTTCCCCCTCATCTGAGAAATGGAAGATCAGAGCTTTAGGGTGCACTGGAACAGCAGTGTGTCCCAGTTTACCCCTCCAGGGCTATTCCTGGGATCTGTACAATTTCTGAAACTTTCCTCTGTTTGTGGTGGAGTGAGAATACACCCTGCCTCCAGTTTAAATTTACAATATATAGTTAATAATTTTTAATCTAGGGCTTTAAAAGCTGTATAATTTTTGACAGTTACATGACTGTCTCACAAGATTTTGGAGTTTGGAACTAGATCCTTCAGGCAAGAAACAAATTCCATCAGTTCCTTGTTCAAGCTTACTTATGGGAATCTTCTTGCTAAATTCTACACTATACATCTTTTATCTCTTTTTCCCCCTCTTCTTCCCTGCTTCAGTAACTTGTCAACAACAGTAGGAAAAAAAAAGTGAAGACAAAAGCTCCTGCAGTTTCATATTGATACACATACCCAGCACTGACATAAGTTTTTAACTGGATGTAATAAGACAAAGCCAATCTCTTCCGTATCAGGCACTGGTCTGCCCAGGAAAATGGTTGAGTCACCATCCCTGGAAGTGTTCAAGAATGGACTGGATGTGGCACTTTGTGCTATGGCTTAGTTGGCGGGTGGTGTTCAGTCAAATGTTGGACTTTATGATCTTGAGTTCTTTTCTATTCGTAACAATTCTATAATTATACAAATTTGTTAAAATATTTAGAACTTATATTTGTGGAGGACTGACATAGAAACACATACACACTGAAAATGTAGCATCATTACTCAATGACAGGAATGCCTGGAAAACCAGACAGGTGACTCAGGAGGCTGTAGAAAGTCAGAATTCTACTTTTGTCTGCAAATTATACATCATGTAATACGTTGAACTGGAAGACAAAAATAAAATAAATAAATAAAAAAAAACATCATAGCTGCTCTCATTGGGGATAGAATATAAAGAATTAGCATCCTCTTCATTGGTCTTTAGTCTCTTCCTCTAAAAATTTCCCATTCTGGTTGAATGGAACCAGATACAAAGAAAGTATTATGTCTACAGTTTTTTTACTTTCCCATACAGTGAAGAAAAGAAAGGAATAGGTTCAATCTTTTGCCCACATGAGTCCAAGAGCTCTGTTTACTCTATTTTAAGTGTTGTAACCACCTGACTGCCAGAAAGTAAAAAGTCTGTACTACTGTGCTTGCTAAGGAAGGTTGACATGAAAAATTGCCTATTTTTGTGAATATTTAAGAAGTGCAAAAAATTTTATTGTCATATTTCAATTAAAAAAAAACAGATTTTGTCCCAATACAAATGGAAAATAACTGATGCTAAGAAGTTTCTAATGTCCTCTAAAAGCTTCTGAATATTGAACTGACAATGAACAGTCATTACCCTCTACCACACCAACAACCGTGGACCAGATTCTACTCCATTACATCAGTGCACATCAACAGTACAAGGCAGTGGCTTTATCCAAGGATAAAGTCACTGTAACTATGGACTAAATATGGCTCAAACTCTTGAGAGCAGAGACTGTCTCAAAGAATGTTTATTCAGTCACAAGATCTCCGAGATCTCTACCAAAGATAAAAAAATTGTAATTTCCAATGTTTTTCCTCGATCCACTGTAGCTTGCATTTTAAGTAGCCACTATTTTGCAACAGCTATTTTCATTGGCACACTCTAGCCATGTATTCACAAACATTCATAGAGTTCCCAATCTCTTTGCCTGTCCCATATCAACAGTATTCAAGAGTAAACTATTACTCATTGCCTAATGCTAATTTTTTTTTTCAAAATTCTCCAAACACTTTTCTTCAGTGATTATCACAGCATGTCATGTTCAGACTGGAAAATCCAAAATCTACAAGACCTGCAATGTGCGACCCTCCCTAAGTCACAGAACACGAATGCCTTGTAGAATACTCTTATGAAATAACATTTGCAGGGAAAATCAGATCTGCAGTCTGGTCTGGTGTTGAAGAAAACATCACAAACACCTACGATGCCATTCCATTGGTGGTATAGCACAAGGGAGTGGACAAACAGTTACACACACAAAGGCTGGCACCACACACTACTGAGGTCTCTGAACTGCTGTGTTCTTCTTTGCTTCTTGGATTGTTTTCATGAACAGAGCAATGTAATTTGTCATACCTTTTCCCCATTCCTTGGCAAATGAACACTTCCGATGGACTTAGGAAGCATGGAGGCCTCTCTTAGCAAGATTACCTGAGTGCCTGACAAGTCAACTGAAATACCAGCTACAGGTATATTCCATCAATTACTGATGTCGCCCAGAACATACTTCCACTGGGCATTTGCCATTCCTTTTTCTTCTGCTCTCTCTCTGCTTCTTCATTCACACTAATACATAATCTATTATTTTTCCCTTAATCCATAATCATATACAAAAGCAAGCAACAAATATCATATACTTAGGTCTTCATTGCCTCAATTTCCCGGACCTGAACCCACACACCTCCCAGTCTGGTTTTGATTCATGACCTACTAGCTTTTCACAATAAGGACTGAAGAACATCTAAAAATTTTCATCTCGTAGCAGATGAAGCTGTGATACACCTCACAAGAAATACCACTTGGCAGAAAAGCTTAACTAAGCTTCATGATTAGTACTAAGCAAATGTAACATGTATATATGTATTTATTTCCATCCTCTGATGGAATGCAAATCTTTGGGATGGACCCAAATGCAGTTTGGAGGGCACAGCAAACAAAGACAAGGAATGTATTTCAGCATAGTGACAAAAGAGGAAATGTCACGGCACGTGTCAGCATTAGAGATGCTGCAAGGCCATCACCAGAGGGGGAACAGAATGCTGGAATCTAGACTTAAATGCTGGGGATCAGGAGGATTTGTAGGAGGCGTAAGTATTGGTGCAACTAATGGGAGGAGAGAATTCAGTGACGGGCAATTTGTGGCCTTGAAGGATGCACAATATAGTATTCTGGGATACACTGAACATGGAAAGCCAACCTGAACCACGGCAAGAGCCCGCCCGTGAATCTGCTCCAAGATGGGCACACTTTGCAGCTACACCCAGGAGACATCTTCTTCTTCCCTCTGAAAACACTTTCACACACATCTTGGCCTCTGCTTTGAAATTCTCGAGGTTGCAAACGATGCATAAGCTGCCTCATGCTCTCTCCCTCCCCATCCCTCCCTCCGCATCTCACCGCATCCCACCGCATCCCCGCGGCGGCAAAGCCCGCACTCGCTGCCGGGGCACGGGCCGTGGGGCGGCGGCTCCGGGCGGGCGG
>WBMY01005992.1:254913-369356 GCA_013397315.1 Donacobius atricapilla
AGGGCGGGGATGCAGCCGCGGCAGGGCGGCTCCGGACACGGCGGGGATGCCACGCCGGAGCAGGTGGTGTGGGCCCGGCGCAGCCCGGCTGCCATGGGCGCGCTGTGCAGCCTCCAGCAATAGCGCCCAGCAACGGGGGCCGAGGCTGCGCTGGCAGCGCTGCCTCACGAAGGTTGGTGGGCTTGCGGTGCTTGACGATTTCATAGGTTCATCTCACACCCGTAGGGTAGGGCCTCCACTGTTCCCAGTAAACTCTGCTTGAATTCTTCATTGTGTAGGGTAGGGACAGGCTTCCAGATCCAGGGCTTACCATGGTCTTATTTTGTTTCTTCTGGGATAAATCACCCCTAGAATGATTCCTTGCCTCAAAAGATGCTTGTGATGGTGGTTTTGTGTTGTAATCAGTGATGAGACATTTCACCAAGAATCTTCTGCCTGCACTGAATAAGCGACATTCAGCATACAGTCTTGCCATAGAGTATTAGAGAAAAGTTTGTTTTACCCATAAACACAGGGCTAACACTTCTGGATCCGTCTGCCAGTCTCAGAACTTGCAACTGAAATTTGATGCTCTGGAAAGGTAACAGTGCTGATAGTGTTGGTTGATGAAGGACATGCATACAAGTATAAAGGCACATACACATTTAGTGTGGGGATACCTTTTTTATTGAAACATGGCACAATCATCAAAGCATTTTGAAATTTAGTTTTCTTGGTCTTTTTAGAGACATAATTCAGCAATCCAGAGAATGCAGTTTGTGACAAAACTTTACTGGTTCTGTCAGTTGGACCACAAAATCTTGAAGCTCTCAAGAGCAGTTGGTTGTAGGCTAGCTTTAGAGGTGAAAAACTTCATGGGTTTTAATGCCCTGATTTTAGGTACAGTCAAAATGATTTGTAGTGCAATTCTAAAAGTACTGAGTTACTCTTGTAATTTTAATTGCACATTTCCTAAACTAAATTGGACCCTGGAGCTGGCCCTGCCACCCAATGGTAATGTTAGGGAATTATTTTTCATTGCTTCTCTTAAATCTGGTTGCTTTTGTCCAGATTCTATATTCAGTGTCAAGTCTCAAACAAAAGAAGGGGGGGGGGGTTTGGCGGTGGTGGTGGGGGTTTGGTTTTTTTCTTTTTTCCCCAGTAGCATCAGGTTTTGTTCTGGCTACAGGTAATCCATTTCTCCTAATGCTGTTCCCTAGCATTGGTAATTTGGGTGGAGTCAGAATTTTAAATGTCACTCTTAAAACTGTGGCAGTGATTGTGTCTTTGACAGTTTCAAAGCATGATACAGCTCTTGAAGTTTCTTCAAAATTGGTGGCAGAGTAAAAGGAACCAGGTCAGATCCTGCACAAAGGGAGAGTGTAGCAGAACTCTTCTGATTTACTTGTCTCTGAGCAGCCAGAAGGCTGCTCAATATATAGGTACATCCTCACCAGCAGTCACAAATGTGTTGGCCAGTTTACCATTTACGCTATGACTAGGGGGGAAATCACTGGGGAAATGGGTGGAAGAGTTAATGAAGTGGTTTATTCTTGTAAATGGGTAAAAGGACTGGGAAAGAATTCACAGGCAAATCACTAATCTTTCATTTTTCTGCTATGTATATTGCAATTTTTAAAACTTGTTTTGGCCAAAGCAGTTACTGGCTGCCTTAAAACTGATAAATATGAGAATCTCCCCCTCCCCTCATCTGGGGATGTGTGAAATAAAGACAGTCCATTTGTGAGAGTGAATTCTGGGAATTAAGTGGTTCTGATTACTGCATGGGAGACAAGTAACATAAAATTGAGCAGTCTCTATTTTTGCAAGAAATATTAAATTTTTAAATGGTGCTTGAGTCTCATAATGCTGGAAGTTTACTTAATACATTGTCAATATAGTAACTCTGAAAAAATACATTTCAGGCATATCCTCATAAAAGGCTGGCAGAAGATGCACAGATAAATTCTAAAACATTAATTCAGTTGTACAACGATTGAAATCTTTTACAGTGTCTTGGTTTGTTCACGTTTAAAGCTCTGTTATATTGTTCTAAAATCTGTTATATCTCTTACAAAACTGTATGGTTATAAAAGGCGCTCTTTATTTTACAGACTATTTGGTAATAGAATATTGTATGTAAACATATTGCTGCCTTGCTACAATTAGCAACTCAGAGGACATTTGTTTTCATACCTAAAAGCTATCCTGTTATCCTGTGTGGCTGTAGACAGACGAGCCACTTCATCTTTCTGGGAAACATTTAACCACTAACTGACAAAGTATTTTACTTTTCTGTCTTTTCTATTGAGTTTCACACTCTGCCGGACCAGTTTAGCAGTGTTACGGCACCATGCAACACCCAGCTTGTTGAGTCTTCCAAGTGCTCTGAAAGGATAGCAAAGCAGCTTACTCCTTTGCAGAGACTTATTTGTGCTATAAAAATTTGTAAAAGTGTATCTGAGGTTTCAGGTGACAATGGTGGGGGTGCAATAAACACACGGTCAGCAAAATGACTTGAGCCAACACTGCCTGTCCAGATCTTTCACATTTGGGAGAGGCAAGGTATTTGAGACTCAGATTTGTAGTTCAGAGTGCTACCAAAGAGACTCAATCACATTATCTGTATTTTAAGCATACATTTTAGTTATAGCTGAAGATCATAGACTCACTGTGATTGAAAAAGACATCCAAGATCATTGAGTCCAACCTTCAAGTGATCACCATCATCTAAACTAGACCATAGCACTAAGTGCCACTTTTGGTTTTTTCTTGAACACTTCCAGGGATGGTGATTGAGCCACCTCCCTGGGCAGATCTTAAAGAGAAGCTTTCAGCAGAATGAAATCTCCAGAGGAGAGAGCATGAGAAGAGGTAATGTCTTACTGGTAGATTCAGGTTTGTCCTGATATACCAGATGTTTGGGGGAAAAAAAACCTGTAGAGTCAGTCATTTCTGCTAGTGAGGCACTGCATTAGGGAGTGACTAGTCATCTTTTCTGTTTGTAGGCCAGAGTCGTGCAGCTGCATTGCTGAAGGGATCAGAAAGGTCGTGTTGAACTTTTCAGTGAGTTACTCACCCTTGTAAGGTACCCACCAGTGTGTGCATGTGCCATCTGTGCCCTCTGCTGGCAGCAGCCCCGGAGGCTCTAGTATGTGCCCTAAATTCTTGTCATACACTGGTGAGGGAAAAGGTGAAGAAGGATTTCTGTAAGGACTGTTAAAGTGGAAGATTAAGGTTTTTAACTCAAAAATGCTGTGATTTGGATACCTAAACTTGGTATATGCAGTTCATGCTGAAATAGTGCATAGGATTTGCAGGCATCCTAAGTCTGTTATTAGTCCAGTGCCCTTAATTCCCGGCTGCCCCAGCAACAAGGTACTTCGTGCTCTGTTGTGACATTAACCATATTATCGTTGTGGGACTGCAGAGTGCCCTTAGCCTCCCTTTAAACAGGGGATTGTTTTGTCCCTGACTCAGGAAATCATCACTTAACATAGGCAAGCTGTCATCTTGTCTCAACCTGCTAGTAGCCTGAGGGAGCAGTGTGGTCCATGAGACTGCCAACATATGGTATATTTCTTCTGCAGGATCTTGAAGAGTTCTGTTGAATAAATATACTTCCTGATATAAAAACAAAGGCAGAGACAGGTGACTGCATATTATCTAGAGCCCACATATATATGGTGCTGAACACCACCTCGAATTGTGTGCACAGAGCCAAAATGTCGGTTGGATACATAAAGTAATGATCCACATTAATTTTCATGCTGTCTGTTTGTGTCTGATTACTAATCAATAAAATACCTTATCAGTTATAAACTTAGGCTTATACAAGCATACACTGAAAAACGTCATCTAATTACTACTGACCAAGGAGAACTATAATCAATATACTATGGTAATGGTAACACATTAATGTACATAATTAAATCCAAAGTTATTCCCCTAAGGATGTTAATATTGGTAGGTGCCCTTTGCCTTCTTGCCCTTTACTTTCTTATATATAACAAGGGGACAGCAAATGTGGGAAGCTTTTGCAGTCCTGAGTGGCAGTGGCAGTGAAGAGTAGTTGCAAGAGTTTTGGAACAGCTACATGAAAGAACTATTTTGTAAAGAGCCTGATCCTTGACTGCCATACACAAAAGCTTAGAATTTATCTTGAATACAGCATGTGTACATGATCATCATCATAATGAAAAATATTGTGAAGCAGGGTTAATATTCAGTGGAGTATTTCCAGAAAAACAGACAGGGACATCTGGGATAGCCACACATTGGGAATCACTTAGAAGTGGTAAGGGATGAAGTTAGACTAGTAAACGTTTTTAATCTGTTTCCATCCATCTATACAATGGCTTTCAGTACCACAGGAGAAGAAATTACAAGAACAAACACCAAAAAATGTCTTTAGGAAAGCTGAAATCATTAAATAAAGCAGTAATTTTTTTAAAGACACACAATAATTTTTTTTTTTTGCATCAATGTTATTTTTTTGAAATGAAACTCATTACTCCAACTTGAAGTCTCAGACCCTAATTTTGCTGGCTATTTGCCAGTGCAAAAGAGCTGGTACAAGCACAGTGTGAAAAAATCTTTCAAGTAAGTTTTAGGTGTGTATGCTTAAGGGTGGAATTTAGTTGTCATCTTAAAAAGGTCATCAATGCTCCATAACTGAATGTTTTTTAAAATTATGGAACTGTCTCTACTGTCTTGTTTGTACTGAAAAGTGATGGATAAGTACATGTAGAAATCTAATCTGTCTGGAAGTTTTCTAGAACATATTGCACAGGTCTGAAATCTTCTGTGAAATCTTTGCTGATATATATATATTTACAACAAGGTATCCCAGTATGATGCAGAGAATGAAGCAAATTTTGCTGAACTCTTCAGGATTCTAGTCACATCCTAGGCTATCTACAAAGTCATTTTACCAGCCTCTGAAAACATCTCTTCATGTAGTTATTTTTACCAAAAAGTAAAAAAATGTAGGGTGAAGACTAGACTTTGTTTTTATTCTGTTCAGATTCTTTAAGTGCCAGTTGCCATCTCCCTTTGAAGTATGAATATCTTTGTATGTCCCAGAATAAGCAACACAATAGACTAGACCCAGATTATTCAGATAAAGAAGCAATAATTTTCAATTAAAATTTTAGCATAATGTCAAAACATCGAAAGAGGGTATTTAACAGCTTTCACTTAAACAGACCCTTTCATCAAACCCACTTTAG
This sequence comes from Donacobius atricapilla, assembly GCA_013397315.1. Lineage (NCBI taxonomy): Eukaryota > Metazoa > Chordata > Aves > Passeriformes > Mimidae > Donacobius > Donacobius atricapilla. The sequence continues at coordinate 260,124 of WBMY01005992.1, forward strand.
TATTTCCATGTCCCTAAGTATTGCCAACCTGAGGTCTCTCTAGAAAGGAGAAATACAAAATAATGAATGGCGATCAAAGTGAACTCATCCTCTAGTATTTAATCTTTTCAAAATTACAAGAATGCAAGAAATGAAAATTATAAGGCTAACTAATGATTACAGGCAATACAGGGAATAGAAGAAAATCTCTTTGGAAAGGGATCCACTTTAGGAGAAAATAAATCTGGCTTTGAACATTTGATAGTCACCAGCAATGCAAGGCATAGCACCCCTTTCCTTCTTTTTTCCTTTTACTCTGTGGAGACTCATTGCCTCCATGGTGACTCTTTATCACAGAATGTAGGTAAGACAAATATAATACAGAGAAAAATAATATATTTGGAAAATACTGTAATTTAACGCATAGCAGACCTAAATCCTGAAGTCTGTAGGATTTAAAGCATGAATTGCAGATACACTTAGGTGACATAAATTATCCTGAATGAACATTTGAAAAGTGTTTGGCAAAACGTTGTGCATCACAGCACAAGGTAGATAGCTGCTTACACATGCAGTTTAGGAAGGCACAGTTTATTGCAAAAGACTGCTGTCCTCATCTTCCTTTTACTTTTTTGGTCCTGACTGTTTTCAAGAAAAAAAAAAGAGATGGGATTGGATGAATACGTCTAACATATCAGTTAGTGTGTTCCTTTATCTTTACAGTGAGCCGTGAGGAAAGGTTGTCAATATTAAGTAACAGGTAGATAAAAATGCTGAATGGGAAGAGACTGGTCTGTCCACATTCCTCACTGCTTCACTCTTTCACTGCTGCAGTTTACTTCCTCTGCATCCATTGGGAGGTCCTGGGTGCTCTGTTTCAACTCTTCTGTGATTTTTATCTTCTCATTCCTCCTTTTTGGTGATTTCCTGCTTGAATCAGCACAAATGTTCTGCTTGCAATTACCTGGCTGATCGTCAAAAGTATTCATGGCAAGACTTGCAGATTTTGTTAATCTGCAAGCTGTCTTCCCACAAAGGGCTACAGATCCAGTATCTTTCAGTTCAGCCATGTCAAAGCGTTGTGAAAAAAAGTAGAATTTCATATAAGTCATACAAGTTTTGCTGAGGCATTACCAGTGATGTTTCTGGTTTTAAGAAACCATTGATACCAGAAATGCAGCGTGGAGGGAGTTCAGGCACAGGAGTTATGATACCATGCTTTTCTTTACCCAAGATAAAATTTCCAGTATCAAAGCTGCAGTGGAAAAAAGAATGTTTTTACTCAGGTGATCAAAACCAGATGGATTCTTTTGTACTGAAAAATCTGCTACATATATATATTTTTATTCATGGTTACACTTGGAAAATTAATGGCAGAAACAGCTTTGACTCGTGGACTTATCTCTGTAACTGGGATGAGAAAATTGTCACTTCCTCTTGATAACTTGCTGTTCAAAAGCCATAAAACATTATTTCTCCATGTTAAGTCTAAAGGCTTCATCTATTTTTCTGCATCTCTGTTATGACCAACAACCTGAAAATTCAAAGAAAATTGATATAATACATGTTTTCTGCTAGATTAAGGAACGAACTTTTTATAAGTAAATGGCCACTATATTGAAGTCCTGGTTATTTTCATTAGTGAGCCAGTCTATATCTGTGGGAGGTGGTGAATTATTTATGCAGATCATGCCTGGCTCTGGGGAGATTTTTAATGTATCCATGCCAGCAGCGACTCTTCACCCATCAGAAGGCCAACTGTCTTTTAAGCATCTGACATAATAATTTGAAAAGGTTATTTTATCAAATAAACTGCAGTTAATTGCTTCTAAATGCTAAAATTGACTATATGTTAATCCTAACTAGACTCCTGATATGATACTGGGAGTAGTTTTCTTCTGAAATATCTCTGCTACTTTCACACTGCTTTTGGCAATGGAATAGTATTAAGCAAATACTTTCAGTTCTGTCAGCAAACTGAATCAGAAGGGTGGTCCTGAGATTGTCTCAGTGACACTTATTTTTTTGCCTCCACTGCTGGGTTTTCCTAAGGAGCAAACTGTTTTTCACCAGACTCCTGAGGAAATAACAAGGCATACAGTCCCATGCACAGACTTTTGTCCAAATGGCACATACAGCCCTATCCAGTTCCTAGGGATGACTGGATGGAGAAACTAGGACTGGTGACCTGTGCTGGCAGGGAATGCACAGGCAGAGCACACAAGTTGTGAGTATTGGCAACTGGAAACCAAGAAAGGGACATCTGAAATAAGGGGGAGAGTTTGTGAGAAGAAAGGATAAACTGCTACGGCTCAATTTTTAAATAATGAAGCTGTAATATTCGAAGTCAACGTTTACACTGAAGTTAGAACCTTTTGAAGAGTTATGAATACATTTAATTAAAAGAAAAACTATGGGATCCCTGAAGGTTTAGTGAAAAGTGGAGGAACATTACATTAATCAGATAAATTTTATACTGCAAAATTCCACAGATCTAAAGTTAAGCTAAATATTTTTAAGACCTAATTCCATTCATATGGAATTAAGTTAATTCTTGCATAGAGCATCAAACCTGATGACTTATATATTTAACTGTCTTAACTTGAATTACACAAAACAGCATTGTCAACAATTACTTTTTTCCAAATATAATGGTTTAAAAATGTAAACTGTAAAAAAAGTTTCTTATTCTGTATTATCCTTTCATATGGCAAAGTCAGTATAGACCAATATATCTTTGGCACAAATATTAGTTAGTTCTTCAGTAAACTGAAGTGCATTCAAGCTGAAGTGGCACCTATGGTTTAGAAAAGGTTACCTGATACAGATAAGACCATAAGCCTTTGTGGAATTGTTTTGTTTGTTTTGTAAATAAAACCCTTAGAATTTCAGATATAGTCAGGGAAAAGGATATTCTCACTTTCATGGGTCACTTGTATTAAGGTTCTCAAAAGCAGAACTAAGTGAAACAGGTTAAACATCCTTATCTTATAGGATGAAGAACTACTGAAAGTACGGGTATCATTTTCTTCTAAATCATAGCTAGTGGCCGTTGTAACAGCATTATATTCTGCAGTCGTTATATTAAGTATATTATTTCCAAAGGTAGATTGGAAATCTTCTGTTTCAGGATGTGTAGATAATGTCCCCTTACTCTCAGAGATTAATGAAAATGCAGTTCTGTTAGACAGGATCTTTTCTTCAGAGGCTTCTACATTTGAAAGTGAATTTGAGGAGATCTGAATGCAAATATCTTCTGAAATGCAAGCATGGAGGTAATGGATGTCATTTATATCAGCTCTAGGTTCACAGCTGTGCCCTGCATAACAATGGCAATCAAATTTTTCTATGAATGTTTGCAGATCCTGGTATGATGGTTGCCCTCGTAAAGTATATTTTCCATCCTTTGTCATTTGAATTGCAATATTCTCAGGGTTCAAGTGAAGATAGTCACTGGAATTCCATTTTTTCCGTGCGCAAGCACCAGAGTCTTGGCATAGCACTTGGCTACATATTCTGGCTGCCATTGTGACGTTGATGAGGTATGGGGTCAAAGTCCTCCTAAGGTACTTGTCCAGAGTTCTACAGGTGTTCTGTGAAAAGAGCATTATACCTCTACAGTTTAGTATGGAAACCATTAAAATGCTGTCAGTCTAATAACAGTACCACAGTATATATTTGTAAATGTTTCCCCTGAGGTTTTGATAATAGCTATAACTTGCTGTTGGAAGCAAGTTTATCTGAGAAGCTGTTACAAAATTCAAAGATCACAGCAAATTTATGTTGTGTAGTTGCTGAAGATGTTACAAAAAGCAGTTAGATCAGAAAGCAAATGTCTTAAAGCTTTAATTTTATCTCTGTATTTCATGTAGCTTTTTGAAACAGCATTTAAACATGCATTTAAGGAAGTTTCATGAAGAATTGAAGTTGCTTTTTAAGTCTTAAATTGTTTGAATAGATCTGGGAAAAAAAACCTCACTTTTTCAGCCTAAACAAATACTTTTTCTATCACATAATCTCTGTGAGACTTTTCAGCTTTCCCCTGACCTGAATAGTTTGGTTACAGGATAGGGAGCTTTCATGGCATTTGTAAATGAAAAGAATTGTGGTCAGACGGTCAAATTGAAGGTATGCTAAGATAATTGATCATTCTAACTGACCATGAAATTGGCATATGTTCTGTGCATTCTTGGCACAGTTTAATAACCAGAAGGTTTGAGAACTCTCTCTTTGTTTCTGACATTATGGGCATTTGCCCAATACCACATGTAGATACGCCTAATATTTATACCCATGGAGATCACTGTGGTGAATCTAAGATGTGGGTAGGTGTTTTGGTTTTCTTTTAGGTATATATAAAAATACTTCCAAGAAATTCTGGTCAATGCAGAAGTAAGGCTTACAGTAATACTTCATGCTGAAACGCTAGTGACTGTGAAAACTGTGAAAAATCAGGTGCAATTAGTGCACAAATACATAGTCTGACTGGGCTGTGGGGAGTTCTTTTTTCTCATAGGAATCTCAAGATTCAGACAATAAAAGTTGCTGCTCATCTATGTTCTGATATTGAAATAATGGGCAGAAAAGTTCCAGATGCAACTGATATCCTTTCTCAAAGGCAGGCACATACAAAAAACTCAAAGTGGGATACTTTGGGTAATAAAAACCTTACAGAGCTGTGGAGGTGTATTTGGCCATGCTTTCTGTGACAGGAGGTCTGGAAGTGATTAAATGTTTTGATTCTTTGCACTCAGACTTCACAAGAGTCTTCCCATACAATAGTTTCTTAAATCTAACTTGCCTAGTTATGAAGGAACTACCTGGAAAGAATTATGAGAACATCCTTGTAAGAGTTTCTCAAATGATGTATTTCCCCTTCTCTGCCTGGGATGTTTCATACAATGAAATTAATCAAAGTACTATTTACAGCACCCAGAACAGGCTAGGTATGAACTTTTACAGACTGACTTCTCCTAGTACTTGAAATATTGTTGCCAACTTCACCACTCCAAAAAGAAGAAGGGTCTTTTAAAAATTGTTCTGGGCAAGCCCAAGTAATTTTTCTTTACCTAATGACTAAAATAAATGAAGATACATGAATTCTTTCTTATACTAATTAAACAAGTGCTAACTTGCCTACGGTTATTATAGTAACTTGTCCTGTTACCCAGAGTCAACAGTATTGTTACCCTGAAGGACTGAACTCTTCTGCACAGTCAATTAAGACTTAATAAACCTCATATATACTTGGGTTTTGACAACAAAACTCCGCTGGCAATATGGAGTCATCATTTTAAAGGTAGATGATGTAAGTGTTCATAATGCTTTACATCCTTTTCACTTTATTTCTCCTTAAAATTTTCATATAATAATTGATTTAGCATACCTTATTTTGTGTTAAATTCATATCACCCCAGATCACAATTCCTGAAGCACCCAGTGCAGCAGATTCTCCGATGGTATTTACCAGGTCATCCTGCAGGAAAATATGCAAAGAATCATACAAATATAAGTAACCTATAACATAAGGCCAAATGAAAAAAAGCGTACAGTAAACGGCATATCCAAAATAACTACTTTGAAGACAGCAAGTGATGATAAACAATGCAAATGTCCTGTTCTCGATTGCACAATTGTATCCTGGAACTAGATTGCACAGGTGATACCAGAAAATGTTGCCAACAATATCCGATTTATGTATGTCATCTGTTTAGAAAAACAAGACTGTAAAACTGAGCCAGTTGTCAGGCATATGACGTGCACTCCTCCAAGCATTTTCAGGCTTATTTTGCTGCATTGCCTCCTGGCTGCTCAGAGTTGGTAGCAACTGGTTTCAGTAATGCTGTGGGATAAAGATACTGGGAAGCAAAGCTGTCTTTTTGGTTTTAGTTTTTTAAACTTCTTTTAGCAGAAAGTGTTAAAACAGAAAAGTAGCAAGAGAAAGAGCTTTCAACAGTAGGAATCTCCCTTTTCCATAGACTGTCTCTGCTCTTTTACAGCGATTGATTTGGGAAATTTGTTTCTGTTCAGTTCTCCTTTTAGGGTCAGCTATTAGCCTAGTCCTAGCAAAATGTTAAGGCCTATATGGGATGGGAGAGGACTATGATAATGAAAAAAACAATAAAACGGCAAGTTACTGTAGGGAACAGCACAAAAACAAACAAACAAAACAAAACAAACAAAAAAACCCCACCAACACAAATAATGTAAAGATTATAGGATTTCCATTATTAATTAGGATCCCAGCAGGGCTCCTTGCTCCCTGAAAGTATCCACAGAGCTGGGGACAACACTTGCTAATGCCCTGTCCAGAATGTGGGAGGACACCAGATAGAATGCAGTCACCAGGACTCTAACTTCCCCGTGCTGGAACATCAACAAGACATTTCCCAAAGTGGTGGTATCTCTGATAGGGTGGGTGTCAATAAAAATGTGAAGGGAAAAACATAGCCAGAACTGCAATAAGATGGTTGGATTTCAATCAGAGCCTAACCTTAACTAAAGCATGACATGCTGAAATACAATTTTAAAAGCTACTTGAGTACAACTAAGGACAGAATTTTCTTACTAGCTTTAAACACTTTTTAAGGAAAGAAAGAGTCCATTTTACAGTATTTTTTTTTCTTACAACCTAAAAAGCAGGCAATAGGTAAACCCAGTATTACTAATTCTCTTTGCAAGATTTCACTCGTATTTCTTTCCTCTAAGTGCGCTAAATATGTTTTCTATTTTTGTGATATTTTGTTAAATGCGGGGACAACTCAAGAGAATAAAATACTATTTGATAACTAATGAGAAAGGTTTGAAAATAGACCTCTTAGTGTCCTGTTTGGTAAAATTTCTTTGATTAATTTAAGTTTTTAGACAAAATTGCACACTTCTTTCTGATGCAAGTTAGTATTTTTGCTAAATAAGTGTCACCTGGTAATTTCTTGCCATGTAAATTTGAGCTATTTAAGGTCTACCTTCACTCACCTCAGAGAGATATTCCTCATAGACATCTGTGAATACTGGACGTGTGTATACAAAAACTGGAAGGGGATGACTAGAGTTAGAGACATAGGAAGCTCTAATGGCTTCTTGAACTCTGTTGCGAACAAAGAGTTGAGCATTTCTGGAAGATTTTAAGGCTGTCTCTAGATAGATAGATGGATAAAGTGCTGTGCTTTTTTCCCACAACCACTTAAGCTCATTATTTCTTTCTATTTCAATATCTAAACAGGTTCCTGTATAATTTCGTGGGTTTTGTTTGTAATCATAGTTATAACAGTCTGGATAAAGATAATATCCCCACAGACGATTTGGTTTCATTTCTATGCCCAGCTTCAAGGTTTCCAACATAAATGATTTTGCTGCAAATTCAAATTCCATTTTAGCTATAGTTCTGGCTTCAGCTTCTGATAGGCTGAGGTCTCTCTGCTGAACTAGCTCAATGGATTCCTGTCTGTAAATATCTTTTGATCCCCAGTTCCTTATCCACACAGGTCTCCAGTTTTCCCAGTCAATGACAGCCAATCCAAGCTGTTCATCTGAAGGAATGTAGAATTGGATGTCCTCTTTGGCTTTTTTTAAATGATTCTCCAGCAGTGAGAGTTGAGGAAGTCCTCCATTGAATGCCTCTCCTGTGACTTCATTTTTGTAAGGGTAGTAGCCAAGCCTGTCTGGATAGAAGAGAGTGATGTTTTGCCCAATGGATGTCTTTAGTGTGCTTCCAATTAGAAGAAAAAAATTCATGTCCAGCTGCACTCCAGTCCTTTCAGTACAAAGTTCTGTAGGAGCATTCCAGATAGAAAGGAAAGGTGAATTAGAAACAAGTGGAGGAGCTCTTATGTTCAGAGATGAGCAGCAAGAAGCTAGAAGAGTGGCAAACACCACACCAGATGCTACAGGATATGTACAGGTAACACAGGTGCCAAAACTTTGCATTTGTCTTACAGTTTCCATTGTAGCATGTTCAGTGACATTAGGTGCTTCTGATCAGACAAAAAATTAAATGCTCTCTGGGTGTTCAGAAGGTTGGTAGTCTGTCAAAAGCTTTACTATAAAATATATTTGTTCAGATTAACACCTATTAAGCAATACTCCTTAGGTGTAAAATAGAGGTGGCCTTTTGACAAGGCTCTCTGTCATTTGAGGCTGCAGGAAACTTTTGAACGACTTCTCAGACCTAATACAGAAAAAGAAGCAAATGTAAAGTAAGAAATTATAAATATTTAATTTCTAACCTTGAAACAAATACCATATCCAATTTTGAATATATTGTAATGCTTGAATACAATTCCTCTTTGAAAGAAAGGAACAATGTGCAACCATAGACAAATAAGCTGTACCATTTCACTATCAGTTTTACACCTAAAACTTAAATGTAAAAAAACCTAGATTTAAGACAGTGGAACAATATTCAGTGGCTCAGAGTGAGTGTGCACAGAAGTAGTCCTGACTGTGTCAGTTACTGATGCCTGTAAAAATGAGCAGTTTCACAGAGACTTTTCTTAATCAACAGCAATGTATGTATATATACTTCTCACCTACATCAAAATAAAGTTCTAATCTTTCATTTGTTAATTTCACAGAGCCCTTAAGGGAAGATACAAAATAACACAAGACAAACCTGGACTGTTTTACACTTGCAGAAAACCAACTGATGGATAGTCATTAACTCAGTGAGGTATCTGATATACTGTAGGCACTCTATCTTCTGTCCAGGCCTCTTTTAAAGAGGCTCAAACACCTGTATATCACTTTGGTATATGGCCAGCTATATGTTACTTCAGGCCATTTGAGATGTACAGATTAAGTAGCCACAAGTCAAAGTCTGCCCAGGGGTGCAGTTCATTAGGAAAGCTGAGGCTGTCTGTACACCCACAGTGAGCAGTCACATTTGGTGGTGATAGCCTCAGTACAGGCATCAGCTTTTACATAGAATCGCACTAGCTAAAGCGTTATCTGCACAGTAACTCCTAAATCTACATTCCTTCTGAGTTTGAAATTGTTCAAACCTGAATCGATCCTGTTTTGTAGAGGCCTTGTGATGAGGAGAGTATGTAAGGATTATATAAGACTGTACACAAAAATACAGGGGTCACCCTGAAGTGGGCCAAGGAGTGGCTGAAATGTAAAATCTCTAAGGACAGATTTTAAAAAAAAAGCAAAGAATATTTTAGTTTGTATTTATTGTATTCACCCAGGAGTGGAATCTACAAATCTTGAATAGAATCAGCAGATGGACTGAAATCTAAACATTGATGCAGATATTTCATCATTCCACAGCTGCTGATGTGATTATTAAAGAAGCCCTGCCAGGTATCAGTTTTATAAACTAGACTTAGACCGTAGATCTGATCACAAGGAAAGAAGATGTGGCTCTGTTCATTTAAATTGCTTCAAGAGCAGTACCTCATTTGCATGGCATCTGCTTGATGAAATTGTAGTGAACAGGTCTGCATGCATTTCCCCCAGCTGCCCAGAGATGACAGCAGGAAAAAGCCATCTCTCACCCAAGCTAAACAATTTTGGCTCTCTCAGCCTCTCCTCATATGACAAATGCTATAATCCCTTATTCGTCTTTGTAGCAATTTGCTAGATTCGCTCCAGTAAGCCCATTACTTTATTGTACTGGGGTGCTCACATGTGGACACAACACTCGAGATGTGGCATCATCAGTGCTAAACAGAAGGAATAAACACATTTCTTGACCTGTTGGTGTGTATACTCTTGTTAATACCACCGAAAAGGCTGTTGGTCTTCAATGCTGCAAAGATGCATTACTCAATCCAGTCAACTTTGTAGAGCCTATTCTGCAACTTCATTCCAGCCATTCAGCTCACAAACCTGTACTGGTGCATGGGGTTATTCCTCTCTAGGTGTAGGGCTTGATGTTTGCTTATGTTGAACTTCATGAGGTTCCTGTCAGCCTCTTTCTCCATTCTGTGGAGGTGTGCCTAAATGGCAGCATGATCCTGTGGCATATCAAGCGCTCCCAAGCCTGGATTATCTGTAAACTTGCCATGGAAGCACTCTTCCCCATTGTTCAAATAATTAATCAGGATGTTATATAGTATTGGACCCAGTATGAGGCCTTCGTATACATTACTAGAAACAGGCTTCCAGCTGGACTTTAATGAGGCTCCAGCTGTACATCCTGGACTGATCACAACCCTTTGAGCCTGACAGTTCAGCCAGTTTTCAGTTTCACTGTCCAGTTATCCAGCTTGTACTTAATCAGTGAGAATGTTACAGGAGACTATGTTGAAAGCCTTGCTAAAATCAAGATCAACAGTATTCAGTGCTCTCTCCTTGTCCACTGTTCAAGCCAGTCATCTCTTTGTAGAAGGCTGCCATGTTGGGCAGGCCTAATTTCCTCTTTGTTAATCCATGCTGACTAATTTGCAATCACATTCTTGTTCCTAATGTATATGTTTTCCAAAATGATTTGCTCTCTCAGCCTCCCAGGGTTTGGGGTAAGGCTGGTCTGACTAGCCTGTAGTTATTTGGATCTCATTTTTATAATCTTTTAAAGAAAGGAGTTACATTTGCTTTCTTCCAGTCGTTGGAACCTCCCCCAATCACTGTGACTACTCAAAGATGTTCAAGAATGATCTTAAAATGGCATCAGCAGCTTCTTCAGCACATACCGCTCCTTGCGGGCACATGCCATTGTGTCCCATAAACCTGTGTATGTCCAGTCTGTATAAATGTTCCTGACCTGGCTTATCCTTTGCTTCTGCCAGCCCCATGCAGCACTAGGCCCACATTTTCCCTTGTCTTCTGCTGCTGCTATACTTCTAGAAACCATTCACGTTGCCCTTCACACAATTTGCTAGATTTAACTCAAGTGGGCTCTGGCTTTCTTAGCCACATCCCAACAGCTCAGATAGTGTTTCTTGTTCACTTGTCCCTGCTAGTACTTTGTGTGTGCTTCCTTTTTATGTCTGAGCTTTGCCAGGAGCTCATCCTACTATTTCTTGATTTCCTGTATGTGGAAATTTTTGAGCTTGGAAAAGGTGATTCTTAAAAATCAATCAGCTCCTGGACCTTTCTGTCCAGGGCAGTCTCCCAAGGAATTCTTCCAAGCTGATGCCTCTAGATGCCAAAATATACCTTTCCTGAAGGCAGTGCTTATGATCTTGCCATTTCTTTTATTGCCTCTTTTCAAGATCCTGAACTCCACCATCTCATAATCACTACAGCCATCTCATAATCACCCAGCCTTCACCTTTCCTGTTTGTAACTATGAGGTACACCAGAGCATCTCTCTTCCTGGCTCCTGCATTATTCTAAGTGACACTTCCTGAGAGAATACAGAAGGAGACTTCCAGGACAAACTTTAAGAATTCCGTACTGAAATTCTGGAGAGATACTTTTACCACTTATGCAAATACAGCTTATTCAAATTAAATAAATTTTCACACATAACCAGCTGATACACACCAGCATTTGCCAGGACAGTGATCTTTTATGTGATTGGTTTTGTCGTAAGAATGTGGGAAGGCCTCAGAAAGAAGTGTAGGAGTAGTTTGGCTTTTCTGTTCCTCTGGCTTTGGCTATAAGAGATTTCTTCCCCTCACTAAAGTCAGAAAACTATAAAACACAAATTTTATTATTTGTTCCTGTAAGGTTTTTTTATGGTGGATTTTAGTAATAGGCTGACTTGATGTAAAGGAAAAGAGGAAAACATTGTCTTGAATATTACATTTACTGGTTTAGCTAGAATTCATTTATTATTGGCTAATCTTGCAAAATTAAATTTAACTAATTGTTGGGAAATGGTTTTCCTCTAAATCTTGCTGTGATGTACTCTACAGGGTATGAGTTAACAGATTATTTTATGTGATAGTTTCCAGTTAAAAGGATTGCCTTCATCTCAGCTTGACAATGACAGCTCTGATAAATGTTAATCTCTTCAGTTTCCTTGATGTTGGTCTAAGTGAGCTGAGTCATAAAGCTGACCTACTCCTTGTCAAAAAGTCAATTACTTTATAATATATTAACACTAATTGTTTGTGAGATACCCGACTGGAAGTGCATATTGATGGAGCTAAGTGCCTTTTGTCTAGGGAAAAAGCTTTGACTTTAGATTTTCCCAAATCTGGCATTTGTAAAGGATAAGCATTACAGGAAATCATATTAATTTTCTTGGCTTAATTACTGCATGATTTTTCACAGCACAAACTGGACTGCAGAAACACACATGGTTGAAAGTGCAAGTGTGCTCTTGTGTTTGGTAACTGCACAATCACAGGTTTGGGCAGTGCCACATGTCCCTGAAAAGGTGGACTCTGAAAAGGTTCTACTTGACCAAAGACAGTTTGAAAACAAAAGAAGTATTATACATCTTATTGAACTTCACACAAATCGATGTTTGTTGCCCCACAAGTGGATGGTGTACTACATCAAAAAGCATTGGCTATGCTGTTTGGCTTATGTTCAAAACCTGCCACTAAACATTAGAGGAATTCAGTTTTGAGGGTTTTTTTATGAAAATTAGACACAAGAGTCCACATTCAGCCTTGATATAATTAGACATTGCTTAGTCAAGTCATTAAACTTAAGCAAATAAAACAAAAAGAGTAACTGATATTCTTATGTTAATAGTGTTAGTTACACTTACTGAATTTCAGGCAAAAGTGTCTAAAATCTTACACTTTTGGTTTTAGTTTGAACACACAAAAGCAGGCATGCTCTTCATGACTTCTAAGGCAGAGGGTGAGTGTTACTGCACTGTGTCATCTTGTTGAACAGCAGCATGTAAGAACACTTGTGGTACCAAGATTATCAATGTAGTTATCATCTTAGATTACAGATTACATACTTCTCGTGTGTTTATTAACTGTTTCTTTCATTGCCAAGGGTATGATATTGCCTATTAATTAATGGCATAATAACAAAAAAAAAAACCCCGATGTGAAAATTGGCTGGTCTTTTCCCTATGCCAAAGAAAATACGGATACAGATGTCGGCATGTAGAGCTGCAGTTTTTTATGGGACAGAAAAACCTAGCTCTTCAAATCTTTGCATTTAAATCTTTAACTGCCTGAGACTGTGATGTAAAGGTATATGGTCAAATATGCAGATAGGACCACAATATTAAGGATTTATTCCTTATTATTTTGTTTTCATATAAACACTAGCTACTTCAGTGTAGAAATAACTCTTGATGTTACAGACAAAATAAGGTATTAGACAGTGTAATTTAAGTTCTTGGGAAAATTGCTTTGTATTTTCCTTTATCTGAAGGTTACAAACATGTAAAGTTGTACAGATGTCTAAGGACTCAATTCTAGCTTCTCTGAAGAGGTCAGCACTGATTAAGTCCTAAGGAGAGATAGAATAGACTTCTGAGGAGCAGACTAAGTATTTATTAAATTTAATGTTAACATATTTAAACTTGGAAGAAACCTGAAGGAGAATCCAAAGCATTTTTTAAAGTTACTAGCAATACTGAGACAGCCATACACAGTTTCTCTAAAGAGGATCAAATCAGCCCACGTTGCTGGGAAAGGGCTGAGGTCAACACATGCATTTTTTATAGATCAGTGGAAAACAGTCAACGTGTCTGACATCTGTCCTGGTCTGTCCTTGGGTGCCCCAGTGGTGCTACTGTAGGAAATGGCCCCATTCCCTTCCATTCTGTTCTGGAGGGGTCTTCCTTCTGGATGAAGGGGACAGTATCACTGTTGCAACTTCAAATTAAACCCTCCTGCTCTTTTTAGAGATGCGTGTTCTGGCTAGAGGCTGTTCGATCATTGCAAAGAGGTGTCAGAGTCATGAGACAGCCACAGCAGAAAGGGAAGAATAATGTTGTAGCTGTATTGCATTTCCCATTTGAATCATTTTGGCATTTCTTAAAGAGGCAATGACATTCAGTTAACGCAAACACATGTGGGTGTTCTGATGATAACATTAACATTTGTGAAGAATAGAAAGCTCCACAGAAAGAAGGTCCACCTCTGGAAGTAAGAACCATCTGTGCTGATGGCAGGTTTAACCTGTGAAGGGTGATATTTACATAGAGGATGTGGCCCCATTGTTACAAGAGCATTACGCTGCACATCTCGGTACAGTCAGAATTTGGTAAGCACTGATCTTGACAGTGGTTTGAAAACTCCACCCTCATTTCAGTAGGTTCTTCTCAGCTGGGCTAAGGCAACTGTTAATGAGGCCACATAATGAATTGTTGAGGTTGAAAATGCCTCAGCTGATACAGAGGAGGGGAAGGAGTTTTTATGATTAGGTATGTAAACCAGCAAAACTGGCTAGTTGAGTCAGCATGTCTGATTTAAGAGATGCTTGTCAAACTACACCCCAATGCTGTGGCTGTCCTTATCATCAAGAGCTGCCAAATCATCTCTTTCGTCATTAGTTACTCCCATTCCTGAGTTCCATGTCTGAGTACAGGGCAATGAGTACATGAGCACCTGAAAAAAAGCTCCCAAAAATTTCTACCGGCATTCCTGACTGTTGCCTGTAGAAAAGAAATCAAAATATGACCATGATATAAAGGTTAGGAACTGAACATCCACATTGTAGATAACCCTCTTTAAAATACCCATGCAAAATAGTCAAACTTTTTAATAATTTAAAATTAAATAAAAACTTTTTAATTATTTAAAAGAGTTAAATGTATGATTTTAACAGATTTTATTTAAATTGGTTAAACTATACATTTTTAATAAACTTACCCAATTATTTTCATAATCTTATGTTGACTGCTGCAGTGTCCCAGTATTACTTTCATGTATTTAGTAAAATCTCTGTATTTTTCATTCTCTTCTTTATCTCTTGCAAGTTCTAATTCTCAATTTTATAACAATTCTTAATATCATAACAGCCTGTTAAATGATGTTCTGATTTTTTTTTTTTTAGCAAGTTAGCCAGATAAACTATCTCAACACATTCCTAAGAGTACATGAAAAAATTTCCTTTGCTGTATTATATATAAATAGATTTGGCAGGACTCAGATTTTGTAATGATGGTTTCCATTGCAGAGGAATCAGGGACCACATGAAGAGTCGATCATGTGTGACTTTGTAAAGTAATCTGTCTCACTAAGATTACCCTGCAGAACGTTCACTGTCTGCTGAATATCTAGTATTTTGTGCCAAAACAAGCCCAAACATATTCTCTATAGCAAGAAAAATGCATTAGCAGTCAATATAGAATTTAAAAATACAATTTTGTATTTACCATGAATATAGATTATTAATATATAGATCATTAAAGGCAAGAAAAACCTGGAAGCATATTTGGATTGCTGTATTACACCACTGCTATCCTAACCTAGAATACAGGGCAAATCACAGCCAAATTTTTAAAAGCATCTAGTAATTTTCTCTGGTATGTTTTTAGTCAAATATATTTTTCACTATATTACACTGAAACCTCTTGAATAATTCTAATTAGAAGCCTTCAAAAATAAACACAAACAAAAGACTCTATTTTCTTTGGGCTTGTATATTCAGCCTCTTCTTTGTTCTGACTACTTCTCAAAGCAGGAGGTCAAATTTTCATAGTGATAGAATGGTTTGAGTTAGCAGGGACCTTTAAAGGTCACCTGGTCCAACACCCACTAGGGATATTACTTAAGATGCCCAGTGTCATATTTTCTGCAGCATCATGTATTCCAGCATAATTTTAAATTCTTTTGGACAGCAATATTTACAAAGGGCTCTAGTGTACATCACTGTGCACGTTGCAGTACAAGAACAGGCTTCCTAAGCACTTTACTAGATCTTCTCAGGGAGCTCTTCCAAACAAGACAAAGTTATACCTACAAGTGTATAGACAGTATCAAAGCGGGCCCATAATACAGAGGATTATAATCTGCTATTAGTAAGCACTTAATGATCATCATCTCCCTTATGAACACTGTTTTGAAAATCAGAAGTCTGAACTGAACATAAAAATAAACATTCTTGCCTTCTAAGCCAACACATCTGTGTTAAATCTATATTTACCCTTCAAGAAACAATTACCTTAATCTAGGATTTATGAAAGAAAAAAAAAATCTACCCTGTACAAAAGTAACTGTGCCCTTGGAAAAGGTGAGATTGCTCTGGAGAAGAAAGCAGGACAGACTTTTGCATAATCCTGGGAAGTATTGCAGTATTAAAATTAACACAGCAGTCAGTTCTGTATCTGAAACTGAGCCACAAAATTATGCTGTCCCTTTTAGAAAAAATGGAATCTTCAATAAAGGTGATAGTGGCGCTCCCTTTCAAACATAAGGGAGCAGAAACACCCCTGAGGTAAATGAAACATGCATGGATGAAATTGTTCCTGGATATTCAGTAGCCACACTCTATAGAGTGTGTTGCTAGAGCAACAGGAGGTAGGGGTAGCAGCGGGAGGGGTCGTCAAAGCAAATTATTCATGGAAATAAATATGTATTATTAACCTCATACCAGTTTGCACATTAACATATGTCTTCAGAGTGTGCAATTTCAAGTTCTCTTCTGCAATACCTGAATGCTCTCTCTTTTTAATCTTCCTCTCCTGGGCCTGTAAATCATTCCATATGCCTTTCTCCCACAATTGCATATAAATAAATACAATCTGACAAAAAGATGAAACTGCAGTAAAGAAATAAACCTTGCCTCAAGAGTAATTTCTCTTTTGTACTCTGTTCTTTTTCCACCTGCTATTCCTTCACAGCCCTCACTAGCCTTTTGTTATTTCAATAAACCTAATACTGAGGAGTCGGTCTAATTGCCACCCATCCCTGGAGATAAGTGGGAGAGATGGGTAAACAGATGTCGAAGTCTCAAAACAAAAGTGAGTACAAAGCTATGCAGAAAAACAGTGATTTATTAAGGAGACATTAGCATTATTGAGCATTGTTTTGGGAAACGGGTATGCAGAGAATTATCAGTTCAACTGAAAAGAAGAAAGGAGCACAGTTGGGCCTGCCTGAGCAAGAGCACTAGCATAGCTCTGAGAAAGCCTAAGGAAAAGCACAGGAACTGAAAGCAAGGGCTTGTGGCTGTGAGCTGAGGAAATGAGTTCTTTTTGTTTGGGCCTGCCACTGGTTAGGGTGGCAAAGTCAGTGCTCTCTCTGTAGACGTGGCTGGGACACCTGACCCCACCACCGTATCTTCTTCTAACTGAGACAACCTGCAAACCCTCACAACTCTGACTCAACAGCAAAGCTAAAAAGCACAATGATATCTACTGATTTTAAGAGACCTTAACATCTAACATGTGGGGAGAGTGAGTTTGTACCACTTGCCATGGGAACTGGGACTTGGATAATGTGTGGCAGTCAGGCCTGGCTCTCGCTGCCCACATCCTCACTCCCTCTCAGATTTTACTTCCTGCAAGGCTTTAGTGGATACCCATGCCAGCCCTCATCTATGTGGGATTGCCCAGCATATGCTCCATTGCTTATATGCAACTCTGACTCAAGCCTCTTACCTCAGATGTTTTGTGGAGTGTCTTGCCTGCCTGTGGCTTCATGTAAAAATAACTATTACACTGCAACATATCATTTACCCAAGTTGAAATGCTGAAAACATGCAGGTGTCTTTTCTTTCACCACTGACTAGAAGCATTCACTAGGCATAATAACATTACTAGAAGTAACTTCATATTAAATTTTCCCAGGCATAAGTTCATACCAATAAACTTTAGATTTCTAAAGAAACAGAAATCCCTATTACCATACTCATATCTGTACAGAAAACCTATTCCCACCCCCTAAGAAAAATTGCCTAGAGTAAGGACTTAACCTAAAAAAGCTTGAAACAAAACTTATTTAAAGTAAGGTTGTTTCAGCAATTTTGTTTGTCTGGAGACATAGATTTTACTCAATACCTCTGACAGCTATATATGTGCGGTTAATAAGTAATTTTTTTGTGTGTAGCTAATAGTTAAATGATTCAGTGGCATTGAAAAAAAAAAAAGGAAGTTAAAATACACTGAGAGAGAAACAGCTGATTGTGTCACATACAGTTCTGTGTGTGTAACACAGGTAAGTGGTTGTTCCACCTCAGAACTTCTGACAATCTTTCTGGAAAGTCCTATCAAATTTTACTTTCCCTCTGTGAGATTTGAATTTAAAAATGGTAAAAATTTAAACAGCATAAAAGTAATCCGTAAATACTCACCTCAATGATTCCACAGGTCAGGACTTGCTGAAATGAATGAACAGGTGGGTGGACAAAATTATTGCCCTTGTCTAGAAAGGCAGGGCTCTGGCCCAGCCAATTGGAATTCATCATTTGGTGAAAGCCTTAGCATAATTATAGGGTAGCTGATGAAAGGTGTCTTCTGACACAGCTGATTGCAGTTAAGTAGTACAAAAACACTTTACTTGTCAGAGGTCTTGCACCATGTTCTGTAGTTTGCTGAACAAATTCTTTGAAGTAGTTCCTTTTTTCTAAAAAAAAGAAATACAGTTTGACTTAATTTTGCTTTTCAATGTAGCGGGGATTTGTCCAATGGAGGTAAAAAAAATGGGGTGGGGAGAGCAAAACCATGTTCTGCTTTGCCAGAATCTAGAGTACCCCCAGGTGATGCATTCAGGCAGAGTGTGAAACAAGGTCACAGAAGAGATCCCGTGCTGGAGAACAGATGCCAAGATAGCCATGCTTTGAGATCACATAGCTGGGTGCAGCATTGGAGCTTCTGATTGCTCTCACAGGGATTCGGTCAGAACCCTTGGAGCTTTATAATTAAACGACCAACCACTCTCTGTCATTAAACTCCCAGCTCTGATTATGCTCACACAGCACTTTGGGTTGGTTGAGAGCTTCCCACACCAAAGGGATGGCAGGCAGTGCCACATATTAGAGTAGTTTTGAGCAGTGGACCCTCTGTTATACTTTCAATATTGCGATTTACTTTCAATATTTCAATTTAAAAACTAGTTTTCATCTTCCCTTGCATAAAAACAATTTTGTCTTTGGCATAAATTTCAGTTTCAAGATAGTCATTTCTACATTGAAAGGTTTTTGTCATTTTAGATGTCATATATTGTTTTCTTTGTGTAATATTTTTTACTAAGCTTTTGGTACTTTGTGACATGTCCTTTTTAAACGTATATAATGATAAATCCTCCAAAATAGCAAATAATCAAAATATTCAACTATCTATTTTTTTAAAGGTCAACTGTAGAACAACAATTTTAAATCATTATTTTGGAAAAAAAATGTTTAAAAAGTTAGAATAAAAGAATACCAGAATTATGAGAAAGGATATTCTGAAGCAGTTTGCTATGATGAAGAAAGAAGATAGAATAAAACTTTTCAAATTATACATTTTCACATTTTCATTCTTCAGTAACATGCTAGTATATCCATTACTCTTATTTTGCATAAGAACTTTAAATCAATATTGTCTGGTAAAAGTTAAGGAAAAAATGAAAATAAAGTTTCCAGATTTTCAAATTCAGTGCTAAAATATGTTTTAGTCTGTGTGGAATTCTTCCATCTGCTATTTTTTCATGGAAAAAAAAGGCAGCCAGCTTTATGCATCAGGAAAACAAGGAAAATAAGATAAACCGTAATTAAACTATATAGGTCAAATTACTGCAAAGAGACTCGTGGTAGCCATTGCTGTTTGAGCCCAAGCCATGGACTACAAGGCTTTACCAGTGGTTTTCTCTCCTGTAATGTTACACCTTTATGATGCTCCACTCCAGAGCATTCTTACAGTCAGCAATCCCATCCAGCATCTTTACCACTCATTTCTGGTGTAACATTCACTGCCCTAGTCAAATAGGAATTTCCTGCCAGAATAAGCCATCTGAGTATTAAATAATAAAGGGAAATAATTCTCAACTTTTCTATGAACCATTGAACCATTATTGTATTTGGTGGAAGTGATGGTGCAGAATAGAATAAAGCCAAGGAGGCCAAGGAGTTACAAGAATGGGTCTGCAGAGATATGGGAAAAAAAAAAGAAAAGAGGTACAGAGTCAAACAATAGTCAAACCACTCTTCACACCTCGTTAAAACCCACTAGTTTGTTTCTTATGTCTAGCAACATCCCCCTGGCTTCTAGCATCAAAATATTTCTTTCAAAACAAGGCTTAGAGTTGCTGGTAGAGAAGGTTCCCATCCCCACAACAGGCCTCACAGAGGGCAAATTGTTCACTCCAGTACCCTTGGGCTTTTCTTTGTGGACACTGCTCAGTGTAGGAACAGCCTCACTGTCCCCTGGATGTGTCCCTGCTGAGGCTGCCAGCAACAGCATTAGTTTTTGTTTGGGGTTTTATGAGGTGGACATCTGTCCATTAGCAACTGGAGAAGAGCCACCAGTATCACGCCCCACAGCTGCCAGCCTGTCAGCAGGCATTAACAATTTCCAGTTGCTGCTGAATGAGCTGTATTCAACCCAATACCTGGTGTTAAACAATTTCTGTGCTCCTTCCAATCATAAGAGAATGGCTGTTGGGTGGCTCCTGATTTCACTTTACTATAACAAAAATTAGGTGTTCCTGCTGGTTGTGAGGCAGCAGGAAAAGATGAAATAATAGAATAGCCACAGCTGGCAGCCAAGAGAAGCTGGTTAAGATCTGACAATACCACAATACACTAGAAATAGAAAGTAGGATGCATAATGTGCAAAGACAGAGCTGGTGGAAAACTTCCAAGCAGTGTAAGAAAAGATTGAACTCAGCTGATCCAAGAATGAAGCATGGAGGAACTAATCCCGTCATTAATAAGTGGCAAAAATCAACATTGTGATTTTGACAAAATGGATTGCAAGGCTGAGGGTACACTGAGTGGAGTGATGGGAGGCAGGGGACTTATCTGAGGATGTAGGATCTCCCTTCCCTTCTCACCCCACATCCCCTGCTCTCCTGCCAGTCTAATTCCACTGAGATGAATCCCACTTCCTTGGCACCAGCCACTTCATCTTTCAGCAGAGCAAGTCAATAAGGCACCTGTAACCTGTTTCTCAGCAGCTGTCCCCTGAGCCTCAGTCACACATATCATATGCACACACCATATCCTCTTTTCCTAAGCCCACCCTTCACTCAGGTCCCCTTCTCTTTCTCTATTCCAGCACATCCCCACTTCCAACGCTCATTTATCCTAAGTACCATCCTGGCCTCCACAAACCCCAGGCGGAAGGACTTTCTCTGTATCATGCTCACCCACCATGGCCATGGGACAGAACCCGTCCTCCAGTTTACATCGCTCTGGGCACTATTTTCCTTCAGCCCTTCACAAGTTGGGGCTGACTTCCCTAACTTATTCCCAGGATTCTTGCCACTGGTGAGCATTGCCCACCACACACAGTCAGACCCAGGCAGTGTTGTGTCTCTTGCAGGTAAATTATGGGAGCTCAGGTTGCACTGGTAGTTCTGGTTAGTGTCACATGCATTTGATATGTCCTGTGCACATCTAAGATTTGCTTTCCTCATTTAGGACTTTGTCAATTACCTTTGTCTTGACTGACCACTTATTTCTCTTCAGTCAAGAATTTCTAAGTATTTTCTACTGTTCTTTTCCAGCTCCAGTCTAAAGAATTCAAACTGTTTTTTGGAGAACTATGACTAAACTCCATCCAGCCCCCCCATCTGGTGTTCAGCTACCTATAGAGGTGGGACAGTATAAACAACTATCACTTGTGTCCTCCTTTGTTTGAGAGAGACAGTTCAGGTGCAAGTGACGTAAATCTTTTCCTAGGTCTGCAAGAGATCTGACCATACCATAGACATCCTCAAATCTTATTCTTTAAGCCTCTGCATCAGGGAACTGACCTGAATACACGTTCTCAATTCTGGCCTTTGTCACCAGGTTTCTGTACTATGGAAACCAGGGCACTGGGGTAGAGACATGGAAGACAATGAGGTCCCCTCCAGGATGTACATTAAGCATACAAGAAAACCAGGGAACTTGGGAGCATACTGGTATTTAACCTGAGGGAGTATTTTCCTTCCTATGTGTGCATAAACTTTCCAGGTGGAAGCATGTCCTGAATGCACCAGAGTCCTCTTCTGTATTACAGCAGCTCAAGCCCCTGACAGCTCCTACTGTCCACTGGGGCATCTGATGCTCTGTGGGTGAGTCTGTACTATGCAATGGAGACCAAATAAGTGTTTACCTTCTTTCCAAAAAGAACAGTTTACATGCAGGATACAATGAAATACAGGGACGCCAGCCTGGATTTTTAAATGGTAAAACGTGAAAAATTGTGGTGTATTTGTTCAGCATAGGACATTTTTAGTTTGCCCGGTCTATTTTTGGGACCTGAGATGGTCTCAGTGTGGAATAGTTCTGCGCTGCACCTTCTAAGCCCCAAAGCTGGCATTGACCAAATGAGAAGGTTTCAGTCCTACACGTCTTTTCCAGAGCAGCTCTGCAGTTGCTGTGTCTGCAGACCCTTTGGTTTGGACACAGCATCACATTCCTGCAGTTGTAATTTTTTCCTCTTCTGGCACATTTGCATAGGCAAGGCTGCCTCTGACTTGTCCTTCTCTGTGCAAGCTCAGGAAAGACTAAGAGGAGCAGCAGAACCCTCCCCTGGGAGGCCTCCTACAATGTGACTTGCATCCAGTGCTTTCCAGGGCTCAGACCTAAGCTTTTAAAGGCAATACAGAAGGCTCTTTTGCTTTTTTTTTTTTTCTCACTACAATTTTGAGTAACTAACTTGTTTTCATTTTGAGAATGACAGATCGAATTTATATTTAAATCTTTCTAATCCCTTGCCAAGCTACCATGACAATAGGTATTGAAAAAAATCAGTAAATAAGAATTTTCCTGTTTATCTGGGTGCCATTCATGTTTCATTGTCTTTTATGTCATTCTATGCCAATGGATTTTAAAGTTATATCTTCCAGTGTGAAAGCTAAAATCAATCTGGATGAAAGAGGTTCATGTTAAGAGAGATATATATTCCTGTTTATCACATGTACATGTTGAAAACAGCAGCTTTAACAAATGAGCAGATAGAGACACCCTTCCTCATGGAGCCCAAATGAAAAAAGGTTTAGGAACATAAACTCCAGTTTGAACTGACAGCAGTAGCACAGGATGCTTCTAAAGCTTATCTCACCCCAAGGTGCCACCAGTGAAAATCCAGACAAGTAATTAACTGGTGCATGTCTGCAGATTTATACCAATGAACCCACATTCCTTAACACAGTGGATATTTGGAATCATGCCTTGAGCAAGAGTAAGCCAATTGGCCGATTCATATGCATTGATGTGGTCATCTGGGAAAGGATCCTTTCCACATGGACAGGTTCAAAGCACACTGGGAAGAAGAGAGATAAACACACATCCTTACCACAACAGCAAAGAGCAGGAACTTTCCCATTGTAGATACTGGAGAGTACAGGAGGTACTTACCTGCATTCCCCGGACTCCTTAATTCTTGTCATTTAGGATAGCAGGACCACTGGATCTCAGAAAACCCGGCTTCTTGTTCTCAGATGACAGACTTTACTTTTTTGTACTAGAATGTGTCTTATGGGCCAGAATATTTCTTTTCTGTTAAGGAAATATAATCCACCTGGGTGTTATTCATGTGATAGACATGCAAAATCCATGTAATTGTTCTCCACCCACCTTTTCTCTAAAATACTACTGTTTTATTAGCCACTGTTGCAGGGAGTAATGCAGGGTAGAGAATATGACAGATGATACAGACTAGCAAAAACTATCTTTGATTAAGAGTCTTAGCCTTCACCTCAGACACAGAAACATATCACTGCCCCAAGCAAAGGTAGTCACAAGGCTCATGGGGGAGGAGGCTTTGTTTCCTGTTATTCCTTCACAAAATGTGCAAAAGGAGGCCTATGAGAACAAGGAAGGAGGAAGGAGAGTACCTGGAAATAATCTCTGCCATCTGTGTCAGGGGTGACTGAAGGAGTCCCAGCCCCGTTGCATCTCTCCGCTGGAAGATCTCTACAAGTGCAGCAGAGACAGGTAGCACAGATGTGGGCAGCCAAATTCACCTTCAGTGGTCTTTTACTGGAGCACAGCAAGCAGGGACAGGGAGATCAGTGCCTCTTCTATTTCCAACTCTGAGAAACAGTATTTGACTTGTCAATGTGCACTAGATTAATTTATTTAAGACTGCTATATTCTCACCTAGTTTCTGATAGGTATTTTTTATTTTTTAGAACAGATTGGGATTTTCTCTTAAAAAATAGTTTGATCAAACTGTTCCCGTCTGGTAGTCCTCCACAGTGTATTGATTGACAGGGTTTTTCTTCTCCTCACCTTTGCATGTATCATCTTTATTCAGATTGATTTCAAGGATTTTATTCCAAGACCTTCTTGGAGTAAAATCTGTTCTTTCTCATGAGCGTTCAAAACTTGTCTGGCGAGTCTGCTTTCCCCCCACAACCTGCTTGGAAAGCCAAGGAGAGTTGATATTCATTATGGCTTTGCTATAACTATTAGTACACTGGAAGAAAGTTTTGAAATGTAGATACTAAAAGGTTATGACCAATATTTGCCCTGTATTGTAAAAATTTCAAGGCTTCCAGAAGCCTTTTTTGTTTATTTTCTTTCTGTTACTGGCTTACATATCACTTCTGAAGAAAGCAGGAACAGATCAGCACCCATTTCAAATTAGATCTATCTAAAAGTGGTTTGCTCCTCATGCAAAAACTACTAGAAGATGCTTCTTACTTGTTTCTGCTGGAGTGAGACCTCAGACCCAGATTTGCTTGTGATTTCCATATTGAGAACAATAATACAAGTCATTTTAAATCCAGTCTGACAAAGCCTTTATGCACTTTATGACCAATTTAAATAAATAATAATCTCAGTTTAAAGGAATGCTTGAAGCAACAGACCCTACTGTCTGTTACCTTTAAAAACTAAGTGTCCAATTTACTAAGCCTGCTGAGAAAAGTGCCCATTAAAGTAGGCCATAAATGTTCTGTGCGAAAATGACTACCTGAATTTGAATTAAAAATAAAAAAATCAAGACTTTTCAGAGGGACTGGGGTAGGAGGTTGCTTACCTGTTGGCTCCCACACCACTTAAGCTTCCACATCTAACACAGTTGGAATGCAGCCTTAAAGAAAATCTGCATTATAAACTGCCTTGGAACTGCTTCACCTGCTTGGGAAACTAATTTAAATTATTTCTGAAAGCCACAGAAGCAGCAGTTCATTTGGATTGCAAAGCAGTGTGGAAAAGGTAAGTGTTTTCCCAGCCTAGCAATCTACATGTTAAAGACATGAAAAGAACTACTTGGAGTCATAAAGACCAGAATACATTCAGGAAGACCCATGGTAAGTGAAGTGGTGATTCTAGGCAGCAGTGACAGCGTTCATGGGTTATTTATCTTGCATAGTCTTAAAATGTTGTTGTATGCTATAAAAGTTGCACAACACTTCAAGACAGCAGCATCCAATATTTTTAGACCCTAAAGGAATAGCTTTAGGAGATGGCAATTTCCATGAGAATTTCATGTCTAGACTACATTTGATTTCCAATAGCTTAGTTCTTTGCAATATAGAAGCAGAATTTCTGGAGGGTATTTTTTATACTCTTCAACTAGTCATTTGAGAACCATTACAGTTTCTTCTAAGCTTGACTTTACTTGGAAACTGTCTATATAAAGATGATATACCATCTTCTGGAATGCCTCTATAAAACAGAGTGAATTACTTATTTCCAATTTCACTTTTCAAACCATACAGATATTTGAAGTTGGTAACAAAAACACCTATAATCAGATCATTATGAAACAAACAGAACATGAGTGTGAGACAGAGATTAAGAAATTCAAAAGCTTTATGTAGGATTGTTTTAAGTAGTGAGTTTTTGCTCTTTCTTGCTTCTGTGTTGAGCAAACAGAATAAATCATCTAGGACAGGTGTTTCTCTGAACATAAAGCAGATTATCACTTTACTGAGGAAAAGGGAGAGATCTTCAACTGGTAGCAAATGTAGGCATCCCATTCTAAATATTATCAGCAAAGGAAAACTGTTAAGAAGAACCTTTTCTCTGCTGTTATATTACTTCTGAATCCACATATCCCCTGATAAAAGAATAATTTAATAATGGATTAGACGATAGTTAGAGTTTCCTATTTCATAAAGTAGGATTTTTGCATACTATTTTTTTTAAGAAAAGCTTATGGAAGTAATAATTAACTTTCAAATAAGTAAATTACTTCTGATTACCGCAGGATGCACAAGCGTTTTGCATATTTAGTAGACCATCTTTTATGGTCTACAGGTCTGCCAGAGCTGTGGCCTAGGATGCAAAAACATTAATGTTCACATCCAAGGAATGACCAGAAAAAAGTTGGATTCGACTGAGTAGAGACATATGCAAAAATTTATACTGAGGTTGAAGTAATCAGCTAAGTAGCACAACAAAGATACAGCACAAGATGGAAATCAAGAGAAATCTAGAAGAAACAGCACGGTATGGTGGGAAGAGAGGCAGGGAGGCAGGAAGGACACTTTAAAGGAGATTATTAGGAAAACATGGTAGCAATTTTTATTATTATGAAATGGAAAAAATATTAAAAGGGATGAAGGAATATTTACATTCTCCCTGTCCACCAGGATTTAGACAAGGACTAAGAAAGCAAGGGATAATCAGATGATCTGCAAACCTTTTCAGATGATCAAGACCTGAGGGCATTAACGTCTTCCTTAGCATGTCATCTTTATCCCATACTTAAACAATACTGGTCCTTTCCCCATCTCTTCTCTTAATGGGTTCAAAGTATCTACAGTTAAATATATTTTTTCCTCTATCATGGCATCACAATTAAGTTGAAATTTCAGTTCCAATCTATCCAGTTAGAATCTAATCTACCTATTTCATCACATTAAATTTGTATAATGAATGTTCAGTGCTTGGGCATAAAATCTGTGGTACAGATGGAAGTAATTGAGTTAATGGCAATGAAGACTGAGCTATTTTCCCACCTTTCTGGCAAATAACTTCAAATGACACTCACATAACATTACAGTGATGTTTCCAACCTGCTGCCTATTTTATCCTTCTGGGCAAGCTAAAAGATGACTGTTAAGCTGCCAAATTGATACTTTCCTTTATCGTTTAGGATTGGATTTCTCTCATCCATCTAAAAGTTATGTCCCTGCTCCAAGGCAGTTTTTCCAGACACTCTATCACTGACAGAAAAAGACAGAAATCCCTAAACCATGACGCATCCCATCTTTGTACAACATCTATCTAGTAGATTCAGCCTTGCCAGGAGATACCTTTTCCCTCTAATAATGACTCAGTAAATCACGGACATATAACTGGGTCCACGGACATAAATGGTTGAAGTTGTATGAACTGGATGCCACAGAGCCCTTTCCAGGTAATTTCAGGCATTTAGCTGAGATGCTTGTCTTAGGAATGCAGTTGTCATAGACTATCTCTGCAGGAACCTCTCAAGTCCTTTTCAAATCCTCAACAGCGTGTGAGGGAGGAGGAATCACCCTGCAGAAGTGCCTGTCTCTCTAAGTTGCCTGCAGATGGTACCTAACAAGAGCAGGCCTCTAATTAGCACACAAAAGATAAGGTAGATGAATTCAAGACCTAAATAGCCAGTTATTCACACAGAAAATGAAAAGTATATTCTCTCCCTAGGAGATGGAAGTGCTTTCTGCACTTTATTGCACTGCTCAGGATGTGATAAAGGACAACGTGAATACCATCACACAAAATTTCTCCATTTGAGAGGCAGTGCACAGGCTGAAGCTGTGCTGGGGACCCACCAGGGCAGCAACTGTCTGGTTGATGTAGTGGCTCATCTATTTCTTCTCCAAAATACTGCATAACTGAATACTTGATGTTTCACCTAATAGTCAATAAACTTATTGACTTATGACTAAATAAGCAAATCCTAATTATCACCTACTTAAAAGGAAAAAAAGGACAAAAAGGAAAATGAAAACATGTATATTGATAACTTACTGTGTTAGACAGTTAAGTCAAAACATTGCCTGCATCAATTTAGCTCCAAAAGATGCCATCATATAAGCAATTGTTATAACCCAAAATAATTCAGTCAATGATAATGTACATATTATTTATTTATTTATTTTAATGTATGGGAACAAGATGTCAATTAGCTTCTTTTATTGAAAAGTATTGATGATATTGAAGTTAATGAGATTTCATTCCCTGGATAGATTTGTCAGAATCTTCCAAGTGAGATAAATTTTAATAGGTCATTTGGTCCCTTCTTTGAAAATGTATGTATATCCCCAAAATTCACATAATATTCTCAAATACTTCCCACAGAATGAAATAATCTTACAACTTTGATTTTAGTCTGATATTCACCAGACCATTCATAACCTTTGACATCATACAAGATCGAGCCTCCCTTTTCTGGTACCTACAGCAATTTTTATCATAACCTATGATTTTTTCCTTTTTCCTTTTCCTTTTACCAGGAATCATTGTGTAATCAGTAATTTAAAATAAATAAATTAATTAATACAATGTATACAGTGATCTCTTTAATTCCTGTTCATGTTCTTTTTCCCTAACTGCTTATAATGTTTAACATATTTTTGAGATAGGGTTCTATTCAGATCAGTGTGCAATATTGCAAGTGCAGGGATACTGTGTTATCATGGCCCACTGCTACACCAAATTCAGTTGGGATTTTTTTGCAGTTAGATGAAGCTACTTGTTTGTTAGCCACTGATATTTGTTATGCTCTTTCAGCATTTCTTTTCCTAGATACAACTCTTTCACTGAGCAAATGCTTTATATTATTTTTCTCTATCTCCCTTTCCTTGAGGGAGAAAAATCTTTCCGCCTCTGATTGTTACCACTAAGTTTTCCCCATGCCCACTGGCCTGTGAAACTTGAACAATTTACTACAACTAATTCCTTGAGAACTGTCACTAACTCAGAAAATGTACTCTGATTTCCAGTGAAAACTATTTACTTATTCACTGGCCCTTCTTGTCTTGGAGGGAATCAAGCAGACACAGATCTTTTCTTGCTTTAACTTGTGAATAACTCTGAATTTTTAGGTAAAACTAAAATACTGCAGAATAGAAATAGAGATTGAAAATAATCAGGACCTTCCTATAACACAATTTTTTGATAACTGGGAAAAAGAAGAATTTGGCCTTGCATAGGAATGCTAAGGAGAAATGCAGAAATAGAACAGAAGGATAAAAAAAAAGTAACCAGATTCTAAGTTATTATAGGTTGCTAATACAGAGGAACAAAGAAAAGAGAACAAATACATGGGTGGAGGGGCAAGTAAATATATTTATTTATTGCATTCATCACTAGTTTGTAAAAATTGCTTGTAAAATGCCTTGCTTTAGGATCTGGCCCTGTGCCATCAAAATCAAAGCACTTTTGTTTTTTGTTGACTGTGCTATGAGTAGTACCAGCCCCTAGAGACACCCAAAGATTTAGAACGTGAAGAAATTCGTGGAATGTTCCCAAGAGCTGAGGGAGAGGATTATTTTGTAAATGGAACACAGGAACTACTGCTCTGCTCTAGTGGATTTTTATGTTGAAATTTGGACTGAAAATATTTCCAGGAGCCACAGGAAGGCAGTGTGTAACAACTTCATTGTAGTTTTGAAGGCTTCATGTCCAATATCTGAGGAAAGCATGATAAATATCAGTTTGCTACCTGAACTCAACTTAGTTGAATATTTTTCAATGGCACATTAGTTTCAGGCAGAAAATATTGACTTTTGACCTTTTGCTTAATTCTGACCTTATCGTTTAGATTGCTATAATGTAAATGACTGATACAATGTAAATTTGCACGTAAATAACCACAAGGTTGCTTGGCATTTACAACATCTCCATCTTAAAAGCGCAGTTGGCCTTCTGTGAATGACCTGAAGTGATTGCAAAAAAAGTGAGTTTAGGTCAGTAAAGGATGAGCTGTGTCAGGCAGCAAAATGCCTGAAGCCACAAACACTCAAGCATCTTTCCCAGCCCGTGCTGGCCAGCTGGCCATAGGCGGGCAGGCAGGATGCTTTCTGAAGTTTCCTAACCACAATGATGAGGCTACCCAGGACCCAAAAATACCAATTTCAGAGACAACTAATGTAGGCAGAAGGCAAAGAGCCCCTCACTCTCTCTTTTGGGGGCCAGGTTTTAAAGGCACAGCTGCAGCTGCTTGGGCCAGGTAGCCAGGGTATGTAGTGTGACCCAGCCTGTAATTTCACTCCTTCACACCCCTCCAGAGGAACTGGCAGGCAGAGGGGATAAACCCAAACCTCTTTTCATGTTTACATACAAACTGGCTGAAGACAAAAATCTCATTTTCCTGCCCTTCCAGGGTGCAAAGAGTAAGATATTTTGAAGGGAATCATCCCAAACCTACTTGAACTCCTCCTTTCTGTGGACAATTGCAAGAATAATAGCAACTATTAATTCAGAGTTATGGATTAATAATCCAGTGTGTGATTTGCATTTATGGAGGGGAGGGATGGGGCACTGGTGTATAAAATCCCCCAAATACTGCTGAGTGGCTGGCGTGCGTCCTGGTGTGAAGGATTAATCCAGATGTCCTGCCCCAGTGCACACTCTCTGCTATCCCCATCTTTGGAAATCTGGCTGTACCAGCCTGTGAGCTTGGGTAAACTGAATTCCCTGCAGGGCTGATAATGAAGTCTCTGATGTGTCTGTATGGAAAATAACAATTTAAACATTCCTTCTCAAAGAATTCACAAACCTATTGGATCCTATGCAAAATTTTCCAGTATGACCTACCTTTTTCTTTTAGATCACCATATTTTGTAACACAGTTATTTTCCCCCCGCCCTTAGCCTGATACTCAGACTTTTTGACAATAAAGTGATTATATGAACTTTTACATATTTTACTATTTTTCAAAGGGAAGAATATATTTTCTCTCAAAAGTCATTTCTCCAAGTTAATTAGTTAGCATTAATACAGATTTTTCATTATGCAAATCACCTTACAAGCCCATTAGCTATTGTGGCTGTTGTTGGTACTCTTGTCTAGCTCAATTCTGCAGAACGGTGTGCAGCACAAAGGGTTCACTCCAGGAATGAAAACCTTATTATCTCACTCACCTCACAGGGATATATTTCAGCCAAGCAGAATTTCAGAGCGGCTTTGTTTGCCAGTGGGTGAATGTCTTCACTGAACTTGGCTTTTGATAGGAGATATAGAGATTTCTTGCAGAAAGGAAGCAGAAGATTGAGAGGGAATAATAGTTTTGCTGAAGCAATAGAAAGTGCAATAATGGTGGGGGAAAGTGATATGCTGTTGATTTTTGCAGTTTATATGGAGTAGAAAGGAACAGCTGGCATGCGACCCTTAGAGATGTTTTTCAGGGTATTTGCTCTTTGCAGTGTGGAAAACTGACAACATTCAAGCCCCAAAGGGAAGAACCTTCAATTCTGCCCAAAGCCAGTAAATACAGTGTCTGGTTTTGTGACCTTTTTACATGCTAAACTTACTGTTTTGCCTTAAGTGTTGGTTAAAGTATAAAGATCTGATTTTATATGCAGAAGTATAAACATTGAAACTAATGTTTTCATCAATAAGAGGAAATTCAGAGACCTGAATATTCAGAAGCTTTGTACAGCTTGCAAAAAGCTGTCCACCTGTAACTGAAATTCATCTAAGTTGCCTGAACCAGACAATTTCCTAGGTGAGGTTTTTGAATGCATTTTCCAGTCATTTCTCTGTTCTTGATTTTGGTAAGACCATCAGAAGAGGATATATGCGGCATTTTTGTGCCATTTCTACTTCCAATTTGAAAAAAAATTGCAAGAAGCATAGACTGACAGGCTGGAAGAAAACCGCTCACTTTTTTCCCTAGGAGTTTGAACTAAGTCTACTTTGGGCTTTGGGCAAGGATTGCTGAAAGGTGCAGTTGACTGTTACTGAACCTTCTTCTCTAGCCTCAGTTTTTACTCAAATTTGAATGGTATTTCTTGTTCCTATTTTCAGTGCTGTAATCCCTGAATTGTCATCATCACTGTACATTAGACCAGAGGGAGTACAGGTTTAGGCCTGCAGAGCCACTTAAGTATTTAAATGTTTTCAAAGCCTGAATTCTATTTAAATCAGTTGGAACTGGTTGGTAAAATATATTCTTGAACATAGAACATAGAGCTTGTCCTCTAATGTGAGAAAAAAATATATCCCTATCACCTGTTTATTTACATTCTAAATATCTCAGGCTTTAAAATGTAAAACACTTTCTGCAGGGGTGCAGAAGCAAATGTTTCAAAGAATATTTTGACTTTAGTATTTAAAGTACAGGAGGTAAAGCTGCTAGAAAAGCTGTTTCACATTAAAAGGGGGCACTACTTTTAATAAAACATATTTCTGATATAAACAAAATGGTTTCTTTTTTCTCTAACATAAAACCTCTGTGAAAAGGAGAGAGAATGTTGCAACAGTATCAGAATGTTCTGGGAAGAAAAGTTTGATAGTTGAAATTACTTTTAATTTTCATTTTGTATTTAGTTAGAAGTTAAAAAGCTGAAGGCAAAATCATTTATTGAAATGAAACAGCTATAAAAGGATTTTTTCATTTCCTGAGGGGAAAAAAAAAAAAAAAACCTCTTTAAAGTGATAGCCAGAGAAGCATCTGGATTGCATTATCTGTATCCCCTGGAAAAAAAGAGGACATAAGTGCTGGAAAATGCAGTTGAAAATAAAGATCTCTAACAGTTGTTCCAAGCTGTTGGGTTTTTGGGGTTTTTTTTTCCCCAAGCCTTGCCTTTTGCCTGGAGGTTTCTTTCAAAAGCCCTGGCGTTTCCCTGGTTCTGAAGGTCAAACGTGACTCGGGGACACCTCCCCTTCAGGAGCAGCAGGATCATTTCCTCCTCTGGGTTGCTCCTGTGCAGCTGGAGGGTGCTCTGAGCTGGGGTCATGCTGTGCCTGGAGCCCTTCCGTCTAGGACATTAATCCAGGGGAAAAGCAACACAATTCCTGAGCCAATGCCCTCATTTCTGTCCTACCTGTTTCACTTTTGGTTTTTTGCTGCTCTTTAGGAGAAGGAAAAGGAAGAGGTATATTTTGACAGGTGAAACTTCAATAAAAAGAAACCCTTTGTATTCTCAATTCTAAAATCTTCCTGTGTTGATTTGTTTTACAGGCTGTTTTATGCTCCTTAGTAGGTGAACTAAGGGAAAAAACAAATTTATCGTAATGTATGACCCCTCAATGTTGAGATAAACAGGGATACAGCAGGCCCTGACAGCAACAGGTCTTTCTTTATTGCCATTACCATGTGCAAACACAATAAGCTGGCAAAGATTAACAAGCTATATCATTTTGTACTGATGGAATTTGTCCACCTGCCAGCATCGCTTTTTTCACTAAGTGGATCTCTCTAAGAGAGAATTAGCTAAGAAGGCGAATTTTCAAATCTCACTACCATTACTATTGTCATTAAACTAGTATGAAGACATCTTGAGTATGAATCAATTCTCAGTTATCTTTGATATTGTAGCCCCAGGTTCTGCCTGTTAGGAGATATTTTACTTTTTACAGTTCCAGACTAGTGGGAATTAATGTACACACTTTAATTCAAATGCACAGTCTTGTTAACACTAACACTGTTAAGAGCAGCAACCAGTGTTGTAATGTTTATAACAGGTCTGTCTGTGTACATGCAAATAAATTTGACAGATTGTGCAATTCATTAATGAAATGCTAAGTATCCTTGAAAAACAGCTTTTAGTAGATAGTACTCACAGAGTTGAGCTATTTTTTTCCAAAAGAGGCAAGGCATATTATAAATCATTTGCTATTTCTGTGTGAAGGTCTTGATTTCTTTTTTTCTGGCTCATTCGGATATTAGAAGCTTTGTGCTCAAAATGACAGGATAGTGCACTTAAGGTGTTAGGTGATTTGGAGGGGTTTTCAATCTTGTCAGCAGAGAATCTGTTTGGTAGAGCTATTCTTTTGCTCCTCTCAGTTTGTATTAAAGGAGGTTTCCCATGTCTGTCTTAATTTTCCTTGTATTTCTAGTTCTCTGCATTACTAACCTGTCTCTATTCAATTCTAAGGTTAAATGAGACAGACAACACTTTAAAAAATATGGAAATTTCAGTCAGGAAAAGAAATTGTATTAGGAGTCATTAGTGCTGGGTATTTCCCCATCAGATCCCATGAAGATGATGAATTAAGAAGCTTTTTGAAGGTGAAAAATAATCACAGACCTTCATATGGTCACAAAATATTTTAAGGACGGAAGGCAGGGCAGTTCTGACAGGTCTTAACTCAGCACTTTGCCCACAGCCTGCAGAGTTCTCACCTGACAGGGAGGGATCTGGTTTTAAATGTTTTACTTGCAGGCTTTAGAAAACTCTTTTGCCCCACTTTTCTCAGGATAAACACCCAGACAGAGCACCTTGATGGTTTAGGGAACTTGAGTCTTCTTCCTGCTGCTCTAGGCGTTAGGAGAGGTACTCTCAGCATCCAAAGTTTCTCATGGACGTAGCTCCTCTACGTGCCTGGAGGTCGCATCTTCAACGTGTTCTTGGTGACTGACAAAAGAGGATGAGTCACTTCCTTGCTGTGGCCTAGAGGGCACTGATGGCCTTTCTGTCCCTCCCCCCAGCCCATATTCCAGGAGCCCCAGTTCGATCCAGCCTGGGGCTATCGCTCCCTGCCCCAGAGGCGTTCCAGAGATGCCTTTCTCCAGCCCTGGCTCTGTGTGGATGCCTTGGACCCATGCTGTCAGCTGAAAAAATACCGTGTCCCAGACTAGCACCCTTAATCCCCTCAACAACCAGGCTTCAAGGGGTCAGGCTGCAGCACTGAAGAGCAACATTCAGTAAAAATTCTACAATATAACAGTCTGGCTGCCTCAGAAAAAACAAAGGTATAGCAAAACTCAAGTCATTCCTACCTATTCAGCATATTATTCCAGTCAGGGTCCTGAGTTCAGACCAAATACCTTCCCGACTTTATTAGACCCTTTATTGGTTTCCAAACCTGAAACTACAGTACTAGGCTGTTGAATAAAATGAGATAGAGTTGGGGTTTATCAGCATCATGTGGTACTCCCTCAGATATTCAGAAGATATGTTTTAAGGACACTTAGCAAATCACTGTCTGCTGGTCACATAGTTGAGAATTCCAGAGAATGGCACCAAATCATAAATGTGAAATAGGTCTCCAGGTAGCCAGATGGCAAGAGGGGTCAAATGGTGATGAAGCGTTGCTAGGAAAACCTGCTGTGTTGAAGGAAGGTAGCAGTCTAGAGTTCTAAGATGTACCTAAGCAAAAGATTTTAGGGGTTTGGTAACAACTACAGGCTAGGTGTAAGAATCTTGGTTCATTGTGGTTGCTACCATTCTGCATTTAATAGCAAGCACAGCAAAACAAACTGTCTTTGTGAGTGTTCCCATGTATTAGGAAGCAGACATTTCTTTTAAAAATACTAATTTATGCAGGCTAAAACCACAAAACCCCAGTGCAGGTGATTTTAAAAACGATGATGATTAACTTGTCTATATAAATTTTAAGTATTGTGTTCTGTCCCAGGTATCCCCATAGGGTTGGCAGGTATGACACAGGGTGCACAGGAGTTCCATATCTATCTGGGACAGTAGCTGAAGACCAGGTAAGGTATACCTGAATCCCACCCTTCACTTAGGAATGATCCATCTCAGCCAGTAGCAGGCTTAAACCAAAATAAGTAAATTCATAGAGGTTTTTTACCTGGTTCTGATGAGATCTGCTGCTTACAAGGCTTTGCAGGGGAGAGCTACCCGAACTGTCTGTTCCCAGGCTACCTTACGTTTATGCTGGCTGGCAGACATTCAGTTCTTCCAGTCCTTCCCTAAGTGGCATGGAGTGAAGTTTGTGGCACACCACTTATGCCCACATTCACTTGTTACAGCATGTACTCTTTGGCACAGTAAACAAAGCAACCCCAACCTCCTCCCAGCATTCGAGATCAGGAGGGGTGAGGGCCCTTGGAATGCAGATGGAAGCATTTGGTGCTTTGTAAAAACTGAAGTCCCTGATCATAGATATGAAGAGAATGAAAACCAGCCATTGGAAAATCTGCAAGCTCCTGAAACACAAGTCAGAAATGTGATAGGTGGAGGCTTGAAGTGAGTGTGTTTGTGCTTTTGACTGACTCCTCTAGACCTCGTGCACCCTGCAGGCCCCCTTTAGCAGAGCTGGACATAACCCACTGACAAGCAATGCTGCACAGCAGCGGCAGCACATTTCTGAAACCTCTGCTCACATGACAGACCCAGGAAGTCTGAAGGGCAGAGCTGCCAAGGAACTGTACAAATTCTGCTCCTCATGAGGAGTAGCAAAGCTGGGGGGGGGTGGGGGGGCAGCTCTGCCAGGGTACACAGGCTGCATTTCTGATCCCCTCTCCCTGTGTGGCGCAGCTAATCACACAGAGGAGTTTGGTTTGTTGACCCCGTTGCTGTGCTGCTTCACCAGCGGTGTGGGCTCCTGTCTAGAGCACCATGGCACAGGAAAGGACGCGGAACTGTTCAGAAAACAGAGCCTTGGGAGCCAGCGTGGTACACACAGTTACCGAGGCAAACTGAGTCACAAAACATCTGCAGTTTTTTTGGTCAACCTGGAAAAAGATTTGGACTGCACTATGTAAAAATATATACTCAGTAAAGCAGTTTGGAATAAGAAAAGGCGATGCCACTCTTATACTTCAATCAGCAGACAAATTCACCTTACTTTGGAAGTGGTCCATTCCCAGGAAATTTGGATATCGTATTTGTTCATTTCTACACCATCAAGTCTTCCACTGAGAAACTAGAAGATTATCATGTTTTTCAATACAATGAGTTGATCAGTGCTAGAAAGTCTATTTGAGAAATTAGGTAATCACATTCCTCTAGGTAGATTTCAGTAGATGTGAGACTCTGTTCATAACACTTTTCTGTCTGTTTCCAATTAATATTTTAATGAGCAAGATTTCTTCAGCAAACCTCCTGAGGAAACAGGAAATTTTATTTGAAAGGAGAAAAAATTTCTAAAAAAATGCATTTTACATCTTTCTCCATTAATATTTGCCTTAAGACTAATTGAAAGGATTTGATTGATCTGGTCAGAAAGATTGAGTGCCTCAGAAAACACAATGAATTTGTAGGTAAGTAACCCATCCCTAAAAATGACAGATCATAAAAAATTTAAAGATTTTAATGTGAAATTCAGGTACTGCATTCTATTCAATAAATAGGCAAACTATGTAAGTAAAGGTAGTCTGCTACAACTAAAGCAGATTTTTATTTCTTAGGTTTGGTGACAACATAAAGAAATACCTTTTCATGCACTGTAGTTCCATTATGTTGAATTATGTATATGCAATAATGTTTTAAACAAGTAGCCAAGACAGTTCTCAGTGCTTATATGTCTATAGGTCAGGTATGAACCCTGTGAACTAAACAGACACTAACCAGGCACTACACGGGAGGTTCACATCTCTCCTCCCAGGGCCATGCTCCCGAACGTGTGTGCCCAGGGAGGCTTTCTTCCCACCACTGCAGCATGGGCAGCACCAGAGCAGAGCTGCTCGAGGAACAGCCTGTGACAGTGCCACAGGATACCAGAAATTGGTCACAGAAATCTTAGAAACACTTTTTGGTTGACTGGAGTTCCTCCCTGCTTTCTAGATCTTAAGCCTTAGGGCAATTTTTTTGAGGCTTGCATCTGCAGGCCTGATCAGGAGTTGGTAATTTAGGACTTTTTTATTCAGCAGCTGAAACTGGGAGTGGGCTGATGGGAGAGCTGGGAATGGTGCTGTGAACTGGATAAACTAAGCGTGAGTTTGGAGTGGGACTGAGTATTTTAAAACC
The DNA here is from genome assembly GCA_013397315.1 of Donacobius atricapilla. Classification (NCBI taxonomy): domain Eukaryota; kingdom Metazoa; phylum Chordata; class Aves; order Passeriformes; family Mimidae; genus Donacobius; species Donacobius atricapilla. The sequence continues at coordinate 297,815 of WBMY01005992.1, forward strand.
CTTTTGTGGCACTTTTATTCAAAAGTAAAGGGCCTTTGCTTGAGTTACTTTAAGTCATTGTGAGAGTATAGGGAGGAAGGCTGAATCAAATCTACTTTTAACAGGTAGAAAGCATTCAAGAAAGGATATGATGTAGTTCAGTGAACCAGTTAAGACAGATAAACTGCTTATAGCATCATTTGGCAAACTCTGGGAACCCCTGCTAATTGCAATTCATGGTTTTAGTTCTTTTTATGCAAGTCTGTAATTTCTTTATTTTGAATGAATGAATGAAAGTACACAGTAGAGATGGACCATATGTGATTTCTGGTACCATCATTTAGATGCTTCTGCTGAGAACAGATAGGATCAGGAGTGCAGCAGTGCCATAACTGCTCTTACAAGACCTTTGCGAGTGCACAGGCACTGAAACAAATGGGAAAGACCCCAGGGGGAAGCATAGCAGGCTTCTGTGGTGAAGTCCTCTGGACCCTCCCTGTCCTCTGCTATTGCAGACTGTGTGGTTGCAGTAGTTTGTGGTAAGGCGAGACCTTGTTCATCCTTTGGATTTGGGGACAGCCAGTTCATCTGGGGGCTCTTACCCTCTTTGTGGCTCAGCCATCAGCAAAACTGTCTCTTTGGAGTACAGTTTGATTATCTGTAAAATGGTTGTTTAGAGCTTTGTAAAGCATTTCAAGATTCATGGACTAGATGTGCTATAAAGGAGCAGGTATCTACTGGAAACCTTATGTGAGTGACTTAAAAGCCACCAACTTTTACTAATAACAGGCATTAAGCTCTCTTTGGCTTTTGGCTTTATGAGCTTGCAGTCATTTCTTCACACCACACAGGCCAAACAGTATGCCTTGATCTGTGGTCCAGCACCTTTGGGAAGTGGTGTAATCTGGGACAGAAGATTTAGAGCTGATCTGTAGAGAAAATCTACTGTATCTGAGATACATTGGATCTGAGGCATGCTCAGAATAGACATGCCATCTTTTGAAAAGGTCAGATGTCATATTCAATGCTCAGATGTCGCTTATCTCATCTGTAGCCATGAACCTGAAAAGAAATGCCAGACTAAATTTTCTGTCAGAAAAAGATTGGGCATGCTTGGGCAAATCCATCTACAAGCTAATCCCAGCCAAATGTGTTCCTTCATAAATGCAAATTATTATTTCTTCTGTACGTTGTGTTTTGCCAGACAGCACTGGAGGACTCTAGGTACTGAAAAGCGATAGTGAGTGTGTAGGAGTCAGCAAAGCTGGTTGCTGTACGCCAGGCAGGGAGCTGACTGATGGCAACCAGCAAGCAGCACAGCAAGTCACCGTCCCGTGACTGTGCAGAGCAGAGGGTCACACCCCTCAGAGGTCACACCTGTGGCAGACCAGGGTGCTGAGAGCACCGGGTGCACACCCTGCATGCACTGCTGCTCCCAGGCCGGGCTGCACAGCGAGTGTCCCACTGCCCTCACTGCCTTCACTTCCCACCACAGAGTACAGTCCTGGCACTACAGAGCTGCCAAGTGAAATTGTTCCTCTCCAACTCTGTTTGCCAAGATTGCACAGGACCAGTCACACTGATTGTTCATTATAAAGCCCTAATATACCTTTAATGACCCCTTTTTTTTTTTTTTTTGCAACACCAGCTGGTGTTTTAATAGTCTTAATAATAGCACATATTAGTAGCATTATTACTTGTTTGTGTAACCCTCCACCTTCACTGTGCTATGCCAGCAGTAACTAATGAATGCAGTCTAGGAAATTGATCCACCTGAAGCACACTTCTCTGAGTAAAGCTTTAACTTCAAGCAAATAGGTTGTGAGCTTGGTGTGGGAGTGGATATGAGAGAGATTTGAAGCTCTTTTTGGATTTATAGAATAGCTTCCAATTCCTGCTGATGCAGAAATCATTTTAAAAATAGATAATTCCACCTGGGCCATTTGTGTGCCTGCTGCTTCAGACTCAGCCAAGAGCAGCAGACCTGCTGCTCAAGCCAAGCTGATGAGAGGTAGGAATCCAAGACGAGGGGATGCCAGTGTGACATTTTTCAAACAGTTTTTTCCATTCATCCTCCATATGACTAAAAAATTAACAGTAAGAACAGATGAAATAAACCATATTACTGGGCTACAAAATCAGGGGTGTCTGATGAAAGCAGCATGATCAGCAGCCTCAGATATGCAGACATTGGGAAAAAAAAACAGGCCTAAGACTATTTTAGGTCTTCTGTTTGGCCTCGAATATTCTGCTTTACTCAAAATACCTTGCAGCCCTAGTTTAATGTATGAAATCGGCAAGATAAAATACTAGGCATATAGACAGCAGAAGCAAGAAGGAAGCTAAATTTTACAGTTTGCTGCTGAAATCAGGCCCAGCCCCTGGGCCAGTGCTGTAGTCGTAAATGACGGCAATAGCTATAAACGTTTTGAAGCTGTGACCGAAAAGATGATTGTCAGCACCTCTGGTAGGAGTCAGAACATGGGTGATTCTGCAGAGCCTCAGTGGGAGCAAGTGTTGGCCAGACTTATGCTGAGCATTTGTTCAGGTTGGGTATTTGACTTTTTCTATTTGTTATATACTTGTTTCAAATGCTGCACGACAACACCTTGACATCCTACATGGATCATCTTTTCCTGGCACTGCCCTTCTCCCTGTGCCTATTTAGAAATCTGGTTAACATCACAAAGCTGCTGCTACTTAGAGGCACAGTTATGCTAAGTAGGTCCTCTTTGGACTCACAGCAGCTCCCAAGATGATTTGTGTGGGAGGTCATTTGGACACAGTCAGCCGGGCTCTTCCTTTGAATCCATGTTGATAGCCAATCCTTTGCCTTCTCCTACCCATCTGAAAAGAGAAAGTATCCCAGCACACAAGTCCCATATGTCTGTATTCCCCTTTCACGTCCTTTCACATATTTCCTGGCTCCTTCCTCTACTGCCCTAAAAGCACAAGAGGCCTTAGCAGCTACTTTGAGGAGAACCTGTAATTGCTGCCTGGGCAGACACTAAAAAGATTGAGACAATTTTCATTGCCAAAATTCCACCAGAAAAGCCAAGGACTGAACTGGCAGTTCAATGCTATTTTTCACATACCGACTGAAAGGTTTTATAATTGATTAGCAATTAGCTAGTTCTGAGAGACTCAGGGTCAGACTCAAAACTATAAATCACAGAAATGCCACTGAAGTCTCTGATTCATTTTCCAAATGGTAAAAAATTCAGCAGGAGCTTTAAATTGCCAATGTTATCCATCCAACAGCTGGGTAAAATTCAGAAAGATATCACATTTTCTGTAATGTTGTTTGACATTATGAATTCCTAATGGGCCAAATATAATCAATACAAAAGCTAAAGTGAAAATTCAGGGGTTTAAAAAAAAAACAACAACCAAGCAAGCATGGATCTGATAAACATAAATTTTATGAATGAGGGTCAAAATGTGGAATCTAATTTTACATCTTTACAGATGTGTGTTTGTTATCATAATGAATCAAAACCAAGTTTTAACAGTTCTTCTGTCTCTTGGGTGGAAATTTGATGCTCCTATCGAAGTGACTGGAAAGATTTTGCTAGCTCTTGGTGGGAGTGGACTGCATCCCTTGCGGAGCCCAATTCCCCAGCAGGTGTGGATATTGCACAGCACAGTTGTTGCATTTTGTTTCCTTTCTCTGCAGTTCTGCTTCTCAAAATGTTCAACTCATTGTTGTTCCAGACAACTGTTCTAATGAAACTAAAGGCCCGGGAGCTGAACAGCCTTGGAGAATTAGAGTGGCAAAGGAGATTGGCAAAAGCTCCAGAATCTGCCTTTTCTCCGGTAACAGACAAAGACTTTGTCTTAGGAGATAAACATGCATTGCCTGAACTTGGTTCATATGTTGTGGGAAGTCTAATAGCAGGTCTGTCTCAAACATCCATATACATTAGAAAACTTTTGTAAACTCGGTAATTCTGAGGGCACTTCTTCCTGTATTTCCTTCAGCTGCCTGATAAAACAGAACAGGTTTGGTGCTGCTGCTCTTCAGAGCATGCATCTTATTTCTGGACATAAGTTAGGCCATACTGTTTTCTCTGTCTGCTTCACATTGTTGGGCAAGTATGTCACTGCTAGTGAAGTCTATATTATATCAAGATAAGAAAATGATATCTGTGATATTGAGTGGTGATATTTCATTTTACAGGCCAGAAACTCTAATAATCATTTAGATAAACACAAGACCAGCCTGTAAATTACATATTTTCTTTAATCCTCTCTTTATTTAAAGATAAAACCAAAACCATTTCTGACTTTATTAGAACCAGATACTTTTTCATTTTTATTATTCAATAAATCACAATCCAGAATATATAGAAATATAAGAAAATGTGTATTATTAAAATAAAAACACTATACTCAGGAAGTGGAGAAAGGATTTTACCACCTATAGGAACACCAACTTCTTCCCTCTCAGGAGTTACTTGTAAACCTTTTTCTGTTCCTATGTTGCCTTATGTGAATGATATTAAAATCTGTGCTGTGTTCTAATAAAGAGTGGCTTTCTTGGTAGCAGAGGCATGTATTAGTTTTTATTTCAGAAATGCAGCCTTTTAAAGTAAGGACTTTTACCCTAAATGCTCAGCTGCCATCCTTCCTCCCACCCCCTGGGAGAAACTCACCATTGTCCCGTTTGTTTAACACAGATAGCTCTGACAAATACAGCAAAAAGCTAGGAAAGCCTTTGCCTTCAGTACTGAGGCCATTTCAATGACCTATGCCTGAAGATTTGGAACAAGGCTGGGCTTTACTTTGCAAATTCCATGTGCGGCAGGAAACTGCAGAGCTGCTCCAGCTCTAAACAAATCTTCAGGGAATAAATTCTCAAACCTTCACCAGCCACATCAAGTGAGGGTTAAAAAAAGAGCCACATTTTCCACACTTCTAAATACCGAGAAAGTCACATTTAGTTGAGACTTCATTTTTCTTTAGGGAGTTTGTAGTTTAGTAGGGAGACTGTGAAAACTGATCTGAATAAGCAGCCACATTGGCTAAGTTAGAAAATCCTGCATTAAATTTGGAGCCCAGTAGAAAATTCAGTTGCCAATTCGGCAGGTTAGGGTTCAAGATATATTAAGATTTAGATGTAATTCTGTAATTTTCAGAATGACATTCCTCAGTCTTCCACCAGTGCAGCACAAAGTGGAAGTGTATGTAAAAAGATAGAAGAGAGACATGATTTGTTCAACTATTCCCAGTACAATGACTGATTATTACTGGTGATTAAATTTTTCAATATAAGCATAAAATAATCTGTTATGGTTTAGGGTATGATGACTCAGATGGGTAGTTACCTTTTAATCCACTCTACATTAAAATGGGAATAATAGAAACAAACTCCTATTAATCTGACTCATTAGGTGTACCTAGACGCCCTATTCCCATCAATTTCAGTGTAGAACACAATTAAAAATGAATGTGAGATGCAATCTGTACAGTATTTAGAGTGCTGTATTTAATAGTGTTGTTGCTGAGTTTAAGCATCATTTCAGAGAGTAAAGCACCTGAATTATGCCAAGGCAAATCTACTTTGCACTTGACTGTCAAACTGATTTGCAGCAAAGCCCCAGCCTGGGATTAAGATCAACATCCAGACATCTGGAACTGGTTGAGTGATAAAGAAAAATCCTGACTGTAATATCAAGCAGCAGAAATGGGCAACAAGGTGCAGCATTACCCTTCAGCTGCCTCGAGGCTAATGGGAGAAAAATAATTTAATACTGAATAAGGCAGGATGGTCGGGATGAGGGCTGCCTACACTGGATCAGAATTGCTGATTTAATTTGTAACACTAACTGAACCTTGCTGTCATGTGGATCTGTACCTCCTAACTGTCTGAACATACAGATGGGGTTTGCCTAGATGGATCTAGATGAAGAAACCAGGCCATGAATTTTATAGCCACTTCATGGTGTGACAGTGACCAGGTGCCAGCGTCAAACATCTGTCCTTTTCTGGGATGAGAGGAAACAGAAGAGAAACAAGCAGATCTCTTTGTTAACAAAAGGTGGTGAGAAATGTGGTACACAGTGCCAGAGAATTGCTAAAAATGAATGTTACAAATAATATGAAATTCAGAATTAGTGTCAGATTTCCCATTTCAAAGTGACTTACAGAAAAGCCTATGAGGGTGATCAGCAGGTAATTATGTCAGAGCAGCTTTCTTTCTGTCCTGTTCTCATTCCCATCTACAAACCATTTTAATAACCTTGGTTGCCTCTGGTAAAAGATTACATGTGCTGAAAACTGTACATGGTTTCAATTATTAGTGAGATACTAGCAGATTTGTATCCATTTGTTAATTTTTTGGTTAGGCAAAAGAACATTTAAGGTTATTCTCATACTTTATACCAAAAAGTATTGTTAAAATCCAAATCACACAGGATGTTATTTGTTATCAAAATACTCAGTAGCTTATCAAAATCTTCACCAACTTGGATAACAAGCACCTTTATACATTTCTGTGTTTAGGCGTCTATGCCTACTTCTTTGAGACATGTTTTTGCTTGCAATGCATGCCTTCTGATTTATTTTAGGAATGTTCTAACATGGAAGAGACACCTATCAAGATCACAAGACCCTTGTGGTGTAACTCCCTGGGAGGCAGTCCAGCTTGATGCTGGGCCTGCTGAAACCAAGGGAGCTTGCCTTTGACTTCATATGGCTTTGGAACAGACCATCAAAAACACTACGAGGGTCCTGTGCTTATCATCTGTCCCCTGACTTTTAGTTTCATGTATTATTTCCACTTGATAATGCTAAGAAATGTTAAGTCTCAGAAACATGAAGGAAAGAATCACAGTTTGTACTTCATATACTATAAGCACAGTTTGTACTTATATAATACTATATAAGAGGGTATGTTTATTCTATTTAAAAGCATCCATTCTTGTGGATGTACAGAGGTTACTTGATTTTATCACTACCACTCAGTAGGTATAATAACACAAACTGAGCTTCAATCCTCTACGGGGAAAAAAAGTGTACAGCTAGAATAATTTTTTTTTCCACTGTCAATTTCATTATGACACATTGCAGTATGTTCCACATCATCCCACATTACAACAGTTTTAACCATGCAGCTGCTGAGAGCCCAGGCACAGATTTTCAGGCTTGTTTAGGTATCTAACTCATACCATAAACTAATTTAGTCACTGTAAATGTAATGTTTTGTATGTCTAAATTTTAACGGTACAGGCTGAGAGAAACCCATGATTTGAAGTTCAAGGCATCTGATTCTTCACAGGATTCTCTGTGATGGTTAGGTCCCAGGAAAGAATGTGCAAATGCCAGAACATCAGTTAACGATAGCAAAATATAGCCAACAGGAAACACAAAGAGAAGAAAATAGAAGTCCAAAAAGTTATAAAATTAGAAATCAGAAGTGCTCTTCACAGGAGAACAGAAGAGAGAGGATTTGATCTTAGAAGTGCAGCTGACACAAGTGTATGCAAATGTATGTCCCACAGCCTGTGTCCAGCCTCAGAAGGAGAGGGATGCTAGCAGAGGATTCAGAAGGAGCACCTGGGCCAGCTTTCCCCATGAGAACAGACCCTCTCTGTGGGCTTTGGGAAGCATCTCTTCACTGTGCCATCCTGCACATCCTCTCACACTGCAGATCCCAGCTACCTGACCCCCTCAAAATCATCTGGCCTGCCAAGAGTGTTGAGATAGAAATCAGCTAAAGCCCACTGGAGGTGCCTTCCCACCTAAAAGATGCATTTCTAGTTTAGTTGCCCCACTTCGGTGGGTATATTCGGTGTGAAAAATCTGGGCCTGCATACCTGGATACCTGGATAGACATTTGTACAGGATACATTAATGTATTGCAGACAGTTGCAAATTTAACATATTCACAAAAGATTTTATAGAATACTGTTTCACTGCCCTATTGTTCAGTTATTGTGAGTGCGAGTATCTTTCTGTAAGATATGACCTTAATGGAGGCAGCAAGAGGAGTCAAACTTATCTCTAATTCAACGCTGCTCAGAAACGTTGAAACATTTTGTTTCCTACTAACATGTAACACTTCAGTCCTATAGCACAAGCAGAATGTCAAATTAATCATTTTTACACTCTTCCTGTGAAAAATCCACCACAATCATACTGATTTTTAAAAACTGCCTTTCTCTGAGAAAATAGTTCCAAAAAAAAAAGAGGGCAAAATATCTCTAGTTTTCTTCACTATAAAAATATGCTTCAGAAAAATTTTGGTAGATATCCTTCATCTATTTTTTGAAAATAAATAGCCTGAATTTAGTTTATATTTTTTCTCTTTTAAAGAGGGATCACTTTAAAGTTGATTAATTTCTTATTAATCGGCTGTGATTTAGTCACAAGTCTCTCCTAATCTAAATGGAATCTAAAATATTTCTTCCTACAATGGAATTTTGTTAAAAAATAAGATGAAAATTCTTCTCACTTGCCTTCAAGAGCTCTATTAACATAATGTTTGTTCAATGCACAATTGCTTTTTTAACATAGTTATTACAGCAATAACTCACTGAGGTTATATGAGGATAATAACATATGTTTAAAGAAGGAAAAGCTGCTAAGAGGTGCAAATTCACAAAGGTCAAAGCCTGATGGGATCTTTAAGGTTCTGAAACAAACAAACAAAAAAATAATAGGAGCAGGTGGGAGTTGGATGTTATGTTGCAAATGTTTGCCTGGATCACATAGAAGAAAAAGCAGGGAACTCAGCACAGGTCTCACTGATCTCTGTTTTCCCTATAGCTATTTTTTTATCCAGCTACACATATTCTACTGCAAAGACATATATAATACTCCTGCCTCTAGCATTAATTATTAATTTTATTTTAAATAGTCGTGGCTTTAAGAAAACACAGAGACACAATTTGTTTTGGACTGGAATATATGTTTTGAAATACATGCATTCTTCTCTCAGTATATTTACTAATACACTAATACTTTTTCTTCCTCAGCTCCTGACTGTTTCATTCCACTTTATCTTGTGGAGGACTGAAAGCATGAATACCTTTATCACACTGACCATGAAAGAGGAAAGCATGAACTTGAATTCACTCAAATGGAAAAGAAACTAGGAATCTCTCTTCATCATTCATTTTCTGGAAGTATGGTCTATCCAGTATGACATCCAGTATGATATGGGTAGATTCTTTCTTTCTTTACAAAGAAGAAAAGTGGTGTTTTATTCAGAAGCATCAGTCTTCTGCTGTCCTGGTGGTACCTGTCAGCTGAGCAGAAACCAGGCTTCTGGACTGCTAAACAGCCTAATCTCAGAAAATGGGATCAAGGGCCAGGCATGCTCCTGAGATCCGTGCATTTTTGACTCAGCCTCCAAGGTGCTCCACTCTGTCTCGGTGCTTTATGGGCATTAAGCCTCAGGGCACAGCTGCGGGGTTTGGATTTTATCTGGGAAAATGACATGTTCAGCCCCCAGCTGCAAAGCACGTGGAACTTTTCCTTGGATCCATGCTACCTTTCCTCTTGACTGATGGAAGCCAGCCCTTTGACTAAGCAGTACTTAAAGAAGAATACTGCAAATCTGGGGAAGACAGAGTCTGCTGAGCTCCCTGAACAGTCCTCAAAACTTTAACTTCATCACAGTCAGTTCCTTCATAGCCCTGACAACAGTGTTAGATAATGTCTCTGCCTTTATTTCCAGATCTTCATTTGCTGTTTCTCCTCTCACAATAAATCCTTGGTTCTCCAAGGCGTCTATCTAGAAGGTCTTAAAATTCAAGTGTGGATATGTTGAGGCTGTCCAGGTTCTTTGCACACATGATACACTGTCCTGACAAAGATGCCTCCTTTGCACCACAGCTGCTGCTGTGATATTGATAATGTAAGGCTCAAATCCAGAATCAATGAATTTTTGCACTTCTCTGCTCTGTAAATGGTAGAAATTTTAGCTAATATGAGACTACCCACTTCATTTTTTCCCTTTACATTCTAAAAAATATGCAATATGTAAGGAGGCTGCATTAATTAATTCATCCAGGATAACATAAATTTTGCTAATTTAAAGGATTAATATGAATTTTTACACAGAAAACGTAATCCTATTGAGGCGCAAATTACTTCAGCAACTTGCATTCCTCAGGAAACACCAGTGTGTAGATTTTTCAAGAAGCCATATTATATGCTAGAAAAGCAGGTGCTGCCAGCATGGCTGTGTGGCAAGACTGTGGGTGTCTGGAGCTGATGGAGGAGCTCCAGAAGCTTGCCTTTGTGGCTTGACTGGGGTGGAAGGAAGTTCGCTCTCCTATTCATATTGATTTTGACAGAGGCCACATCCAAATGTTTAAAAAATTGGCTGAAGTAATTGAATTTGCTGAGGACAACTGAACACTTATTTTCAGCCATTCATTCTCATGCTGGCTGAGTTTTCTATAATATCTGCCAGGAGAAAAACAGCCCAGAATACCCATTTCACACAGCTGAAAGGAAAAGGCCTTTTTTTATGACAACGTTTGAAATGTGGCTTTCTGAAAACTCCAAGACATGGCAGAGCCTCAAAAATCAAGCTTTGATTTTAATGTGGCTAGGTCTGATATGTAGTACAAAGCCTCTCCACCTGATCTTAACAGTCTGCTTTATTTTTCTTGCCCAAGCATAAGGACTGTTCACATAACCTGACAAATTGCTGAGCACCACCACTAGACCTTGTCTGGTGTGCTAATCATGCTCTAGATAATTTCCTAGAGTTTTACCCAGCTGGAGGGGAATTTGACTAGAATGATAACTACTGGGGAGCAGTCTTCCGAAATTCCTGGTGTTGGCCTTTGGTTTCCTACTCCTGGTTGCCTGTGAGCCTCACAAGAGGCTTGTTAGGCCAGGAAGAACCGACCATGTTCCATGTGGTCCTGACTGGAGGACAGCAAAGGCTGGTTATGCAGTCAGCTCTGCTGGTGCCAAGTACTCAGGACTGGTGCAGTCAGATACTCTCTCTTAACAGGTTAAAATGAGGATCTTACACAATGCATTTAAGTCAGACTAAGGTTTACCCCTAAGAAGTTAAAATCATATCTCACCAAATAACAATGCCAGCAGCTCCTAGGGCATTTTCTCCAATAGTGTTAAAAATACCTTGCTACAGTGAAAAGAGTAAAGATAGGTTAACCTATCTAATTTTACCCGAGATTTAGGTAAAATTACCTTTACTCTTTTCCTAATAAAATACTGTTTTTTACCTAATCTTTACCTAAAATTAACCTAACACTGTCAGGTTAATACAACATTTCACAGCCTTTCTAAAGTAATCCAGTGGTATGTTGTATGGTTCTGTCTCAGACTAGGGCTTCATTCTGGTCCCTATGAACTATAAACTATATTTTATACTGGCTAAAGGTTTGCTATCTAGACTACAATGAGTATTAAACTGAAGTTGCAAACTTCATTACTGCCTGAGGTGTTGATAATAAGGAAATGAATAAACTGGGGGGAAAAAGCATTTTAATCCACTTTGATGCAAAAATTTACTCACAGTTACTTGATAACTTGTAAGTTACTAGAAGCAACTTAAATCCTTTCATCAAAGTGGGATTTTTTACACAAGAATTTCCCAAAACATAGCCTCAGTTCTCGTTTTGTTGATAAGGGGAAGGAGAGAGCCATCTTGCTCTGTCAATCAGTTTTTTTCCAATCCCTCTCCAGTTTGAAAGCTCTGATTCGAAAAGCATGCATTATTCTTGCTGCTTTCCCTAGAAGCTCACTCAGATTCTTATAAAAACCTAGGAAAAGCAACCGTAAATAGATCCACACTGTAGGAGGGAAATACCAGCATTGTGCAAGCTTAAATGAAAGAGAAAATACAACATTTGGCAAATTTTAAGAATTTCAGTTACAATATTCTTTCAAGTTTACGTTCTTTCTAGTTTTGTTCCAGAGAGATGTCTTTCACTGTCCTGCTTATAGAGCAGGCTTAAGGAGAAGGTATTTGGAGCTTGGATATTTATCCTTAATTTGAGCCATGACTAAGGATCTGTGACAAGTGAATTGCTATGCCATAAACACAGAATTTGAAAGGCCATTGATAAGCGACTCCCTGGGATACTGTGTGAGTAATGGCAGTGATAAGGGAGTAGTGAGACCTAATAGAAGAGGGAGCCAATGCTCCTTCTCAGACAGGATGCCAGCTTCAGATTCAGTACCTGGGATGAAAATTCAAACATAGCCTTGAAAAGCAAATACAGCTCACTTGCTAAACTCTGAAACAGAGGACCTCGGGTGTGCCGGTAGTGCAGTCACTGGCTACAGGTGAGAACAGAACCTGGGCAGGGACAGACAAATTGTGCTGCTTTTTCACAGAAGGTCTACTGCCCTCATCCAGGTTCTGGGAGGATGACCAGAATCACATGAAAAATGTTTAGGGTAGGCCTTATCTCAAAGGACTTCTCTCAAAAATACCGTGATTTGTGTGTCTGTATGTGTTCAGTTGATGTGAGGAGTACTCCTCTGTTCTGGGGCACCATTGGCCTGGAACAACATAGGTATTATGGGACTAAATGAATCAATTTTGAGGTGGAGGCATGCAGAAAGACTGCTGGTTCCAATTTTCCATTCTTATGTACACAGAACACGTTGCTAACATCTCTGCCTCAGTTTCCCTTTAAAAAAAGGGCAGGTATCTGGGTATCAGTCATAGCATAACTGAGCAGAAGAAAGTACATGAGGGAGGATTAATGTATTAACAGCCTCCTATGTACTACATCAAATTTCTGAAATCCTTTTAATCCATTCAAATGCTCGCTTGAGTACAGCCTAGTTAGGAATTAAAGCAAAAAAAAAAAAGAAAAAATAAAGATATTCAATGCTGTGTTTTTTCTTCAGAACATTGTGCTCTTTAAAGCATGGATAATTAGCGTGAACCAGCAGAGCTGGCCCAAGTAGGAGGTTTTCCATCCTGATGCACCATCTGTAAGAATGGTTAAAGGATAAATGCAGCCTACATTGTTCCAGCAAAACTTCCAATAGAGAGAACTAATAAAGGCTCCTCTCTATAGCCTAGTCAGGTATACACAAATACAAGCAAAGCATAATCTTGGAATGCCATGGAGGAAATCCCTATGGATTCATTCAACCTAAACTGAGAAAAGTTCAAAATGTTTTTTACTGTTTCCAAGGGGTTTCTAAATGTCAGTGGAAAGATACAGGGCTGCAAAGCTATTCTAGAGACAGGAGAATTCATTGTTCCTCAAAACTTCACTCTTTGGGCAGGAACCAGTGTAGTTCTAATCATGGAAACTGTTAATTATGACGGTCAGGGTATAAGTAGCATCTCCACTGGCCCTTTTGTTTGCTTTCCATTCCTAAAGCAATTGTTTCCTTCATTAATGTTTTTGCACTTGCTTCAAAGGAAATTGATAACATTCAACATCATTTGCAGAAATATTCCCTTCCATTTCAGTTATGAGTTTCCTGGACTTTCCTCTGTAGACATCTTCTGCACCACAGTTACAGGCCCACTGAGGTCTCCAGTGTGCCTAGTCTGTCACAGCTACCCCAGTGAAGACTTCAGCTGGGATGTAATAGTTAATGTCATGCTTTTTTTTTCTGGGTGAGTTTGAAAACTGAAGTTTTAGGGCATGCCACCATTAACACAGATTCCCTGTAATGTGCCTGCCCTCTTGCTTTAGCTAGGGGGCTTCAAATCACATAGAACATTTTCAGGTTCAGTACATTTTACCTCAGGAAACACAATTCTGTCAGGCATTCCAGGAGTCTTGAAAGGCCTACCCTCCCAAACTGGTGGTCAGGCTGATTTCAAAGCAAGAGAAGCCCAGATGAGTGGTATGTGCAGTCATGCCAGGGGCTGAAAGGTGAACAATGCATAACTGTGTTCCGTTTCCAGGAAGTACTTTCTGAACTTAAGAGATGACATTGGGCAGATCTCCCAGTTTGTCTGTAGAACATAACAGAAGAGCTATTAGTATTTATGCCATATATAAATAAATGAATTGATATCAGTCAATTCTAAGGCATCTACCATGCTAACACTGAAGAAACAAGGTGAGCACAATTTAACCCAAACAAAGGGGGGAAATTCCCAGCCAGAGTAAATTGGTGCAAGTCTGGAAGCCAGCATACTGCAGTTCCTTTTCTCATTAATTCACCAAAGGTTTTGCCATCACTTCAGTGAGGCCCAGGGTATCGTAATGGCTGTGACTGTTGTAATGGAAAGCCTAATGAAGATATGGTTTCCTTATCATTCAAGCTTTCTCAATAACAACCAGCGTAACTCCGAAATCAAACCTTGGCTTTTATCACCACCTTCTTCAATTTCATGAGTATCCCTGACCTGTCTATGCAATGCCAGCAGAGATACTCCAAATAGCTCTAAACAAGCGCACATATTTCATTGTCATTGTGCAGTACCATAAAGGGATCCAAGTTCAAACCCTTGATAGCAATAAAGCAGATACATGAACACTTGTTCTGAGCTATTTATTAGCCTGGCTACACTATCACGTGCAGCTAGTGCCTTCCAGACCATGCCTGATATCTCTGCACAGCACTGCAGTGTGCAATGTGGGCTTTGTAGCTAAGGCCTGTGCCACTGCTACAAGCAGCGTCATAAATTACCAGGTCCCTACAGCAAACCCTACATACTTATATGTAAAAGAGAGAGAGAGAGAGAGTCGTATCATTTTCCAACTTCAAGTTCTCCCCTGCACTCAAAACTCTGGGAAAATCTCTCACACCTATACAATCAACCATCATGGATTTGTATTTGAGTTCTGTTGTTGGTCTCCTTTCTCAGTCCTAGCCTACATTTTTTTGTCTTTCACCTCTACTGGAGGTGAGGATCATGGGTGTCATGTGGGCAGCCAGGCTGTTAGATATATACTGCTGGGAAGAGTGTAGCTATGCCATCCTTCCTTTCTCTCAAAACAGAAAAACAGTGAGGAATCTCTACACACCTGAGTACTTCTTTGGGCCTCCCCAACCCCTCCTTTTTCTGTTAATTTAGGGTCTAGGTTCTGTTAATTAGGCCTAGCATAACCTCATTTCATCAAAATCATCAACATCCAAGGTATAGGTGTTAATTATTTTTAATAAGCCTTTGATGCTTTTCACATTTAGTCTTCTGTGAGTCTGAGGCACCAGTTTGTTTTACAGTGTACAGGGTGTGCCTGTTCCCCCTGCTGACCAGGCAGGCCATGCACAGGACCAGTGCAGTATGGGGCAGACATTGCAGAACTCAATGTTTCATCAGAGAATCTCACCCCATGAGACTCGCAGTACATAGGAAACCCAGGTTTTCAAACTCAGTACCCACATACCCACAAGTGTCATACCAGCATTACTGAGCCTTTTAGAAAATGGTGTTAAAGAAAATTAGCCTGATTTGCCTGATCATCTCTAAGAAAGCATATACTAGAAATCAAACTTGGCAAAGTCACTCAGGGCTTGTCAGCATTAGAGGGAGGCCAAAGTGACACTTTCTCTCCAAAAGGCTGCACAGCCAAAGCTGGAAGATGGCGAGCTTGCTCCTTTGAGGAGATAATCAGCAAAAGGACCACCTTTAGAGAGTCAGGCTGCCCCATAGCTGCAGAGAGTTGGAGAAAAGGGGCAAGGACCTCCTGCCAGCCTAGCAGCCCTGCTCCTTACACCAGCCCATGCCTGGGATCAACATGTACTTCTGGCTTTCCAGGGGCGTTCCATGGAGGCTGTAGCACTGCTGACCAGCAGCTTCGGCAAAAAACAGAGGGAAAAATGCAGACCTTGCTGTGCTAGGGCACAATTGCTGAGCACTCTGCACTTCACAGAAAATCTGAGCTGTAACAAAATCCTGCCAGAGGGCAGCAAATCCCTACAATTGCTTGCATTTCATGTTGTGATCCCAAACTGCAGCGTTTCCCCCATAAGAGCTGTACTACCATGCTGCCCCTCTGCTTCCACGTTTGCAGTGACTGGTCCAGGGAGGTGTCCCTGCCTGCACTGAGCACACCCTCAGGTGGTTTACGTCTGATTCCAGGGAGCACTGCCCACGCGGGGCCCCGGTCACTGGCACAGGCACACCAATGGTGTGCACCAGCAGGCACCCACGCCCTAGGCCACCTTGTGGTATCACAACAAACCCCATGGAGCTCACGGAGGCTGCTCTTCCCAGGATCAGCCTACCAATGGGAAAGGGAGAGGCTCAGCTCTCCCATACTGTGGGTCCACACATCTCCTCTCAGGCAGGACTGGAGTGCAATTAGCCCTAGGATTTACTTCATGCTGAATATACTGATTTGTTGCTCCAAAGTACTCTGAGCTGGCACATGGCAAAGTATCAGCAAACTGAAGAAAATAACAGTAATAAGAAAAATCAGCAGCAGCAGCAACAACAACATAACAACCACAATATCATTATAGGTTACTGAAGACTGCAATGGAGTGGCAGACCACCTTGTTCCCTGAGAGAAACCTTTCCTGGGAAACTTAGCACAGAAAGATATTTGCAGTAGCTCTATTGTTAAGGAGGAAACTGTTGCTCTTTTTTATTCAGTGTGATGTCAAATCATTGACTTCTGCCTTCTAATTTTATTCCATTTGATGCATTGAGCCACAGCACACATAGATGCTCCACGTGAGAACATTCTCCGAAGTCGCTTGTTTGCAACATGCATAAGGGATGTGCCCAAGCTCTGCTCAATATTTTTCCCTTTCTCTAGACTTTTAAAATTTGCTATCAGTTGTGCAGGATTGCTAAAAAAATATCCTGCTCTTTTTGTTTGGTATTTCTTTCCCTTGAATCTATCAGAGTTAACAAAACCCAGAATACCCTTTCTGCGAACTAGATTTTTCTTTGGCAAGGGGGACATAGAGGCAGCTCATCTTGGTGTCCAGCTGACAGTGAAAATGTAGAGTGGACAGCAATTTCCAATGCAGAGAAAGTAGAAACTTTGTGTCTTTACTAGGCAGCAAACAGCTCTAGCTAAGACTAAGCAAAATCAGCTTTAAAAAGGCAGTTCTGAAATGACGACACATAGAGAGAAGTACTTGAACCAGAACAAAAGATACTGCAGAAAAAAATAGCTGGCAAAATGATAAGAAAATGACTAAGCATTCATCAGTTGATATAAACCCTGTATCTCTCTCCCCCAGTTAATCTAGAACACAGGAATGCATTTTCAAGCTTTGTCATCTATCTTGTAACAGAAAACTTACTCCAGTGATGTTACACTATTCATATCAAGGGATTAGAAAAGTTACAAATTACGAATAAAGACAATGATATTTTCTCCTTTCTACAACAATATGGCATTGACAGGGCACAACCTTGATGGGTTTAAACCAAGCTGTTTCAATAGGCAAACCAGTTGCCAAACACTCTTATCAAAGCAGGAATGTTTTTTGAAAGAAGAATTCTCACACCCACAGAGATCCAATAAAATCCCTGGATTTTTACAAAATAATCCTTTTGTTGACTTTTTATCAGCAAAGTTGAAGTTGATACACTCAGAAGTCTGATGATGGAATGAGTTTTTTCCTGTGGAGGTCATGCTTTCAGCAGCGAATCTTGCTGTCTGTGCTGGACCCAGATTTGGTGGCAATGTGCCTGGGGGTTGGTGACAAAGGGAATGACCTTGAGAGCCACAGAGCTTGCAGCAGCCACAGGGAGGGGGTATGGCAGGGTGCATTGCTGCTGTCTCTCTACTTTTCTTCATATGGATGGGGGCTTATTAGATCAAGACAACCTTTAGTGATTTGTCTCTCTGAGATTCTGCAGGGTATCTCTGTTATGTTAGTAAATGCAGGGGACAGAATATACAGCATACCATATTAAAAATGGAGAAAATAATAATGATGATGAAAATGGGGGATGGATAATAAAAAATGGACCTCATCTCACAATTATCTTCCTGACCCAGTAACACTGATGGCTGATTATATCCAAGATTCAAACTCTTTTAGGACAGTCCTTCACTGATCCTGATAAAGGTGCTAGAGAAACCTGAGCAGCATTAACTGCTGAGGGACATCTCAAAATTAGGGCAGAGCCTAATTACACCTGAGAGTGGTCCAGCCTGGGAGACTAGACTCATGCTTAGTCCTAGCAAAAGGCAGATATTTTGATGGATTGTTTTAATGGCCCACTGAAACGTCCATAGAAGCAGTCCTTATGTGTTGCTTGTACTTTCTTCATGGTCTTGGTCCAGTGACTGGGTCATTTTCTGGCATACACTGAAATAATCACAAAGCTTCTTTGGCCTATGTCCAGTCTTACAAGGGTCTCAGTCGTCAATACCACAATTTCCCACCTGTTTTAAACCCAAAGGTTTTCCAGAACCTGCCTTTTCCGAAGATGGTAGCCTTTATGCTAGGAACTATATTTTGCATGCTTACAGTATAGAATCAGCGCAGTGGCCTGAGTTCTAAAACAGCCTGAGTGGGCTTCATTGCTACTCAATTGTGTTCAGGGGGTATAGCATATTAAAAATTATATGGATTACAGCATGTGCACAGCAAGAAATTTCACATTCTTTGCGAGAACTTCAGCCTCAAGGCATAAAAACTGTGTTCAGGAGTTGGCTGCAGCTGCCAGCCAGGATGCCCCGGTTTCCTGCCCCACTGCTCATTTACCTGTAGTTCAAAATACCCACACTGCAAAGAGCAGGAGGTGGGGCAGTGCTCAGAGGACCACAGTTCAGCAAAGCCAGCCACCTGACTTCAGGCTGCCTCAGAAAAAATGTAGGAGCCCATTTAAAAGCATCAGAACTGCTTGGGGTCTCCCTCTGCCTCTCCTGCTGCTTATAGCATTTTAAATTGCGCTGAATTCGTTCTTTTGAGAAGCAGCTTTCCTCTCTGCCCACTTTCCTGATGCAATTGTAAGGCAAATCCTAACTGAAAACTAAACTAGTTACGCCTCATGTTTTGAGCGTGTTCTTCTCATAGAAATGAAACAGAAGGCTAGCCCTGTGCAACAGAAAGGAGCTTACTCTCCTCCCACCACCCTTCCTGGGGTCCAGCAGAGTTACTGTGTATTTGAAATAGGGTAAGATTGGCCCCCAAACTGAGCAGAACAAGTACCCACACGCACAGAGGAGTGATTACAGCTTGCACCCGGCACCAGCAGATATGGGTGACGTTCCTCTCTTCCTACTCCTACAGAATAGATGTAACACAACAACAACAAAAACCCATTTGATTTTTTCATCCCCACCAGCAGAGCATTAGATTAGAGCTAAATGTTAGTACTGCAGAAAATACAACAATTCAGTGTTGTCAGTCTGAGGGATTATTGCAATTATTTTGAGACAGGGGTTGTGTAAACCTCAGTAAGCCTCATGTATGGATGGAGACTTTGAGCAAACCTAATGAGCCTCTCTCAGTGGCCGTGCCCTGTACTGCCTGTCCCTCTAGCTCTCCTCAGCTGTCACAGGACCTGCTGCCTTACTGCAGGGAGCACAGAGGGGATATTTTGAGGAACTGCTATTGACAGTCCTTACAGAAGCTGGTGGGTGCTGGGAACTAATGGACTAATGCCAATCTAAAATATAAATTCCAAGGGTGAGCAAAGCAAACATGAATATTTCATGCCTGCTTTTCAGCTACTCCAAGTCTATGATGATAAACCATCTTACAGCAGATGAGGTTGTGCCCCTGTAAGAGTGGAGAAATCAAAACAAAATTAAAATAGGAAGGAGATCGTTTTCTGGTGAGCTTAACGTGAAAAGTGAGGCAGCTCTACCACTCAAATTAGCATCTTCAGTGAAATCAGGTTGGCTTATTATTGGTTTTGAATCCAAGTATGCTCAGACCTGAAAATTGCTGCTGAGATATGAATACAACAGTGGTGCTTAGGCATCACTACTCCTTCTAAATTGAAGTCTAAATCAGTACCTGAATTCCTATTGAGGCCCAGAGAGAGTTTGTCTCATTCCTTCCTACTTCTAGGGTTAGAAAAAAAATGTCCAAATTCCACATTATAATGTTTGATGCGGACACTTAAGAAAAGAATACTTGTCCAAGGAGCAGTCCAAAGCTTCCAAAGGACTTCACTGCATGCCTGAATTAATCCCATGTAAAGGGCATCACTGTCCATTGCAGGTACTCAAGGTCTCTGGGATCTTTGAGCCTGACTCAGTTTTACAAAGCTTGAGGAAGCACCTTTGATAGAGCAGTGAGTGGCCTGCACTGGCCCTGCCTCTGTCCTGTCCCTACCAAGGCCAGCTTGCGCCTTGCCTGGAGCCAGTGTTCCCCCATCCCTGGGTCCCACTGGAGGAAGATCAGAAACATCACCAGGACCTGTGGTATCCCACATAGGGAAATCCTGTATCAAACTCTCCTGCCAGTGCTTTGGTTATTCCCTGTACCCGCAGAGCTAAGACAGCCCAGCAAGGGAGAGGCAGTACCTGCCATGAGCCTTTTTTAACACTTCCATTGGGAGCCATGTGCAGAAATGGGGAGGCAGATCCCCTGGGCATTACAATGGTGACTTCTCCTCATGATGGGGACAGGCAAGTGCAGCCACACATGGAGGACAAGGGTAAACAACACACGGTGAATGCAGGTGCCAGCTAAAAACCCAGCTGTCCTCTGTGTACATGAGCCACTGACCATATTTGCTGTCCAGGAGGGAGGCATGAAGCCTGCAGGGTTTCCACAGCACACAAGGCATGTGGACACAAAGCAAGAGGTAAGGAGAACCTTCAGCAGAGGGAAAAACTACATGCTTTTAGTTCTACCATGCAAACTCAGCATTGGAAGGAGCAATACAAGAGGTGCTCTTAATAATCTGCTGTCTAACTGACTGAGAAGGTTATTACTACCATGAAAACAAAAATCATTTTTCCAAATATTGCCCAGGAATATCAGACTTCTTGATTGTCTGAGGAAAAAAAGCAGAACTGATACTCTAGGCTGTTTTTTTTCATAGACATTGAGAGAGCACCTTAAATAAAGCTAGGAAAGTTCTTGCTGTAATGGGAAAATGACAAAGGAACTCTGACTTTCTCTGAGAAAACAGGCTGCCAGTGTGTTAAAATATCACCCTTGTCAAAAAATAAATGAAATTTTTGGAGAGGCCAAATTTAATGTTGAAATAGAAGCAGCCACATAAGTGAAGTTTAAAATGCTGTTGTTTGAAATTATAGAAGTCGTCTTATTTTTAGCCTGCTAGATGCTGTTAGCTTCCTGTATAAAAGGGGTTGCATAATAGACATAATCCGCACAGCAGTGCAGGCCATAAATGCCAGGCTATAAGGTTATGCAACTGCTCCAAGCTTGCTCATGCCAGGCAGAAAAACTAAGTCAGAACTGTTCTACTGCTTCTGAGTCAAGCTTACAGACACGTGTTACAGTATGAGCATACATACTCTCATTTAGATGTGCGTGTAGATATATGTGGGTATCAACACACATTCATATATCCCTTGTTTTCTTATTACGGCTTAAACAAGGTATTCCTTGAATCAGAAAAATACCACCATGGAATTATTCTGTTGACATTCAACAGGGGTTAGTCTGATATGTTGTAACTGTTAAAAGCAGCAAAGTTAATTCTCAAAGTTAAATCAAACTTAAATTGGGAAGGCATCGAAGGAATTCTCCCCTCTTTCCTAAGGGAATCTCTAGCTGCTCCTTACTGCCTCATGCTATGGTATGTGGAAGGCATACGGTGCCATGCCTGAGTGAGAACAACTCAGAGGTTTTAAATTCATTAAGCAATATGCAACAGAATTGTTTTTCCTTAGGCTTTTGCATCTGAGAAGCTGCGCTGCTCTTTGGAGTGTATGGAACTATAATTTCCAACTTGTTTTTAGAGTAACTTGTGTTTGCAAACACTCCCACCCTCTGAGTCTGGCACAGCTCGACAGGAAATTATTTGTCCTGAAAGGTTAATAAAAGCGAAGTTGTGGCTGCCACAGCATCTTAAGCGTATCAAAGTTTCTTTGGCAAAAAACATTCATATGTATCCTTATTGTGCATAAGGTGCAAATTTAATTCATTATATAAAACAAATGGTTTCAGTGCAAAACTGATATTTTTAATTTAAGCAGCAGTTTTTTAATCTTAGCGAGGAGTTTTAAAAGAAGATCTGTATACAAAAATGTATTTACATGCATTATTACAAATCCAAATTGGTCTGAGATTTCATTCTGTTTGTTCCATTGGTGAGAGCAGTCAGCTCCTTTCCAAACAATCCTGTCATTCCCATTTTTACAAAGCCACTGACCCTAGCCAAGAACAGTGCATTTAGAAAAAGCTGATGAAACACAAAAAAGCCACATGATTATGTTCAGCCAGGAAGCCTTTCTCATCTTTTTTCCATTCTTAAGATCCAGTGGCAAAAGGGTACTTCAGAAAACACGTTAAATATCCATGTTCCTGAGTTGGGCCATGCCAGGAGAGTTTTACTTATCCTGACTTCGGCATCTCATGAGGCACCAAGGTCTTGGCTGGTCCCTTCAAGGGGCCTTCATTTGTGGGGGAGTCCAGCAGGTGCCCTGGCATGGCAGTATCCCCCCCTTGGATGGATGTGCTGCCCACTGTCACCCATGGAGGCAGCGAGGAGGACAGAGGCTGCCAGGCACTGCCCTTCCCCTGCCACACAGAGCCAGGGCACGGGCTGGGTGAGCCACGACTGATCTTCCAACTGCATACCAAGGCTGCTTACTCACAATTTATTGTCGTGGGTGACAATACTCAGCTTATGGCTTTGTTACCACTTCCTTGTGGGTTTTGTCCACTTCCTTAGTGCTGGTTCAATATTATAGGCAGAACAATGTGAGTCAGATAGAGGAATTAATGTAACTTTCAGAAAAAAAAAGCATTGTGGGAAAGCACAATGTATTTTAACAAGGAAACATTTGACTTGGAGGGTTTCTCAATCCAGATCAGGTCAAGGGCCCCTGAGAGGCTGTGCCAGCAGAAGCAGGGAACAGCACACCATAATGGATGGATGAGAGTGAGAGGAAAGTTTGGGAGTGGAAAGAAGATGCCAGTGGCACCTAAAGCTGGTCAAGTTGGAACCGCAATCCCACACATTTACCAGTCAGACTGAAGTGGAACAAATCAGTCCCAGGCTTTCTCTATTTTAAGAGTTGCTCAAAATAAAATTTTATTAAGTGCAAGACCAAACTGTGGTGAGAGGGAAATAGGAAATGAACGTAATATTTCCCTAAATTTCCAAGTTTTTGACTGCTATATTCAGAAAACTTGATAGAAGCTGAAAGCTTGTCAGTGTGTTGGTATTGCTTATCCTCAGCTTATTAGAGGAGTCTACAGCCCAGCATTTGGGTAGGCCTGGGGTCTGGGTCCATGATCATCTTGAAGCAGAAGTGGTTCAGATAAAATAAATCAAACTCTTATTTCTGTTGTCTCTGAAAATCAATATTTATTTCCCAGGATCAACTATGGTTTAAGAACTGGCTCTAGCTAAGGACATAATCATAAAGGTTCTCTGCTGCACTAAACTCTCCCTTCTGCAATAGTTGTACTAAAGATACAAGCTGGATCATGTCTCTCCAAAGACTGAACCATACAACCAGTATTAAGTGAACCAAGTAGTTCATAATTGAATTTTAATAGTATTAATTTAAGGGTAACTGAAGGAAAAAATTGCTTGTTACCAAGGTTTTGACTATATTTCATGTTTCTCCATGTGATGCATGCTCTGCAGTCCTGCCCAGCATCAGTTTCCAGCAGCCTGTCATGATCCCACCCTGGATTCTCCCTGGTAAAGGACACTAATGCAGCATCACATCACCCTCTCCCAGAAGGTGACCCATTTGTGGAGCTGAGGAATCAAATACATCCTAACTTTGGTACTGGCTGGTGTAGTTGGTGGTCCCACATGGGGACACTCAAGACATGAAATATCTTACATTCAAATGTGCAGCTTCTACCTGTCCTCAGTCAGCAGCAGAGCTACCTCCAACTCCACTTCTTCCAGGGACATTGTCATATGGTAAATGTTGTTTTCTTCACAAAATAAAGGGTTCTAACTTGGTGAAATAGAAAAGAAATTGTAAAAGTACATTCACTTACATACTTAATTCCTTTAATAATTTTTAGGAAGCCTAGACCAAATTCTGATTTTGCTCTTCTACCTAAAACAACCTAGCGATGCAGATGCAGAATGGGGCACGCAGTTCTTCACAGAAATATGTGACCCAAATTCAAAAGCATTTGTGTCTAGATAGATGTCCTATCACAGACCTCACACACTCTCCTGTCTGAAATTGTGCCCTAGGCTAAAGAAGAACCACTGGACAAATTCAGATCTGACATAAACTGACAGAGACTATGTACTTGTACAGGTCTCTACCAGCATTTCCTCATACAGGATATACACCACAGACTGAATCATGAAGACGGACATTTCACCCACAGCATTTGTTTAGTTCGCATAAATTTCCCACAAATTACCAGAACTTAAGCTGATGAAGACCTTATATCTTTAATTAAATTTATGTTACCCAAATAAATCATCTAAATCTCAACATCATTTATTCTTATAAGCATACAGTAATAATGAAAACACATTATGAAGTGACACAGAACATTTTATAAACACATTTCACTGACACAGTGCATAAGCATTACAACATTTTCACTTCAGCTATATGAGACAGCATTACACAAACCAGGAGCATCCAGTTTTAATAGGGACTGACATTGGTGACAAGTATTTAGCAAAACTGAGCCAATAGTTTCTAGTTTCTAGTTTCTGTGCTCTCAAGATACTAAAGTAGGTGTAAGTTCCCTTGAAGTTTAACAAAATCTGAACTGAATAAAGAAGCTAAAGCAGAATATATCAATAGATTTAAATATAATTATTTTATAAGGTAAACACAATAACTTCAATTTAAAGGCTTAGCTCTTAATAGCTGTCAGTTTTTCTAAACTTCAATTTTAATCCTTCCTCTCCCCCACCAAAATAAGGAAGTTAGTTTTTTACCTTTACTTTTGCTATAATTCATTGTTGTTACACATTACAAAGAAAAAGGTCAGTGGGAAAGCTCTCTGGGATTTTCTCAACACATGACATTACAATGAGTCGTTATAGGCCCCAAGTCACTCAGTCTCTACTTAACTGAAGTCTGTTTAATTTCAGTGTCTAGGTTTAAAGACAGCCTCTATGTCTTGGTTAGAAAAGACAGGTGTCTGCTAGGGAGAGCAGGACCTCCCTTTGGAATGGAGAATTCAAACCCCCTCCCTCCAAATTATTAAAACTTTGATATTAAGTCGGCTCTCAGGCAAAGACATGGGGATAGGAATAACAGCTCTTTACTAGTATGTACAACAAGGCAAACAAACAACAACAACTACAGCATTAATGATAAACAAAACCAGGAACCTCGAGGGGCTTTTGTTTCACGAAGCCCGGGGCAGTCTGGTCTCGGCGCAGGGCTCCCTTGGTGCTTCAGCACCAAGCTGGAACGGTGGAGAATCCCGGGCTGGTGGGTGGGATGTACCAGAAGCTCCTCGGTGGTAGCTGGAAGGGCAGGGGTGTCCTGGCAGGGCCGGGCAGTGCAGGGATACAGCGGATCCAAAGCGGTGCCGAAGGAAAGCGGCAGCAGTGGGACAGGGCCGGCTCAGCCCAGCAGGGCAGGAAGAGGAGAGCTCAGAGTCCCTGGGCACACGAGGAGATGATGGGAGATTTCCTCAGGACCAGACCTGGTGGGACAGTGAAAAACTCCTCCTGCAGCAAGAGTGGCCTGACCACCCTCTCTCTGATGCCGAGAGCCAGCGCAAAGCTTCCCCCACCCCTGTCCTTTTCCTGCCCAAAACCTTGCAGTATCTCTTTTTCCCTTGGTGAGAAAAACTCTCAGAGACCACAAAAGGGTGTAGCCCAGTGCTGCACACTCCTTTGGCCATTTCTTTTGTTCCAGTCAAGCGCCCATAAGCACACAGTAATTAGTCTCCTAGGCACTTTATGGGGAAAAATTCTATAAGGAAAAAAGAACCAAATCTAACCCCCAACATTATCATCCACTGCAGGTCTGTAATGAGCTGGATCGTTGGTTCAAGTGAATCTGAGCATCACCTTTCACACGATCTGTCAATATGGTCTGGGCAAAGCAAAGATAGTTTTTGTTATGTGGGGTTACCACGAAGAAATGTTCAGAGATAAGGAGATTACAGAGAATACAGCAGATAATATAATTCATGGAGATATATTAATGTTTAAAGTAATTTAGGACAGGCCCCTTCTCAAGAAGGGGGCCTGGATAAGAGCCAGATTCAGACCTCCTTACACAGTTGAGTATCTTCTCCATATAGCCTTGCTGATTTTAATCAAACTGCTACAGGAATAGGGTACTGACTAATGTGAGCAGTGTGGTCAGGCCGCAGATGATCAATACAGACACATGCAAAGGCAAAAAAGAAATCTTAGACCCACATGTGGATTTCTTATTAATGTCTGTGTCCGTGATCTGGAACAATATTCAGTCCAGCTCATCACACAAACACCTCAAATAATGTTATTTTAGTAAGTCAGAGTGATGTAGGGAATTTCTTGGGCTTGTCTTCAATTCAGTGAAGGCATCCATTGTTTGTTACATTGAAAGGCTATGTGGAAGACAGATAGGTCTTTGATGGAATACATTTGTTCACACATGAACGTGAATCAACAAATAACTGCAAATGGACATGGCACAGCCTGACAGAACAGCGTGTTGTGGACGCTAAATTAACCATTAATCAGTGATGCCACCTTCAGAGAGGTCCCCATCTGAAGCCAAAGGCTGCAAGCCAAAATATTTCGGTGAATGAAGTTCTTCATTTTCTCCTGACCTGCTGAGGGAAATACACACTGACAGTAGGATCTGCCAGCCTGTTCTCTTTTCCCACTCACTGACCGGCCAGTGGAAAGCAAAGGCCTGCAGCAGCTCCAAAGGCAGCAGGGATGCCTCCTTCCCAAGGGGTTGGGGTGAGCAAAGAAGCACTTCCCTATTTCCTGCCCAGGCAGATGCGCTGCTGGGCACCAGCTGCCAGCACTGCTCTCGGAGCTCAGAATCTCCTCACCTAAAAGTAAATGCAGAGATATTCAGTCAGACAGTATCTTTGAAACTGATGGCAGAACACTAGTGTTGGAAATACTGATACCTCTAGAAGTAACATGAATCAAATTAGGCCTTGGAATACTGAAATGTCACAGTAGGACATGAAATAGATTGACTCCATATAGTTGTCAGAAGAGAAAGAATGCTTTATTTACAGTACCAACAGTTTCTTTTATAACATGCTGCACTAAAAAGGTCTATTATTGGTCCATGGGACTGACACTTCTCTCCATGGGTTAAGTAATAGGAAACAACACCTGGGGACAGTTGTTATGGGAAAGGGAACACTGCTTACTTAACCTGTTTTGAGAAAAGGAGAGAGTTGTTTTGAAGAGAGAAAACTGTTGACAACTTTCCATTGGGAGAGAAGCTAGTAATAGTTAGCAAGCTAAAAATTCAGACTCAGAAAATGTCGAGCCCACACTGAAATATAAATTTTTTAAAGTGTGTACTGATATATAACTCTGTACTCTTCACAGTGCTTATGCAGAAGCAGAAGGATCAATGGATATGGCTCTGGGCATAGTGCAGCTGCTCACACAATGTACCACTTGATTTCAGCAAGAGCTGCAGAGAACAATTCCCAATTCCTGGTCTAGCAGACTCTCCTCATCACCATGTTAAATCACCCAAACCCAAAACGAAGAGGTTCTCTGTTCTTCTTTTTAAACTTCTACATGGTTGAATCTTTGTAAAAGTTCATTCAACTTTTTTCCTCAGGTAAACGTCCACTGCAACAGCAGAATCTTTATCTATTGAACACATGAGGGAAACACAAGGTAGGAGTAAAGGAGCTGGCAAAAAAGTGTTTTCAAAATTTTTAATGTCTAAAAAAGTTCCAGGAGTGGAAAATTACTAAAACAGAATAAAATTATTATTCAAGAATGCCTTTTCCCTTTATAATTTTTTTTTTTTAAGAAACAGAAGTCTTAGAGGCACCATTTTTATTCCCTTGCACTGCTTTAGGAAGACCTTAATGTCCAGAACAAAGCAGAAGAAGCTGCATGGCTCCTAAGAGGAAGATAAAAAGGCTTTGTTTTCTTGATCTACTAAACACTACATGAACCCAGTGTTCCAATAGCCTTTGGTCAGGCAATTCACAAAATATCCCTGTCCAGCCCTGGTAACACTGACAAATAAATCTCTGCTTCATGGCTTCAATGGTCTCCAGGCTGGGTTCACCAGTCACCTGGAACCTGGGCCCCCCCTCTGAGTGACCGTCATGGATCTTAAAATCAGTGGGTGACAAATGGAGGTAAGCAGAAGAGTCGCTGTTTTTGCGGATGCATCTTCCATTCTTCTGGCAGAGGACTTTGCTGCAGAGCTTGGCTGCTGAGGTCACATTAATGACGTAATGTCCTAAAGGCCCGTCAATGAACCGCTTCACAGTTAAGCAGCTCTCCTGTGAATAGTAAGAGATCATGACACATTTCTCAGTATCTAGCACTATGTCCAAGTTTATTATGCCTTAAAAGATGCTACAAGTAAAGTGCTCTTGCCTAAAGTAATCCATGGAGATAAATCTGGTTGGACTTGCATACTGGAGTGGCCTATTTGGTTTAAATGAGTTTATTTCCATGTGTAAGATTAGAAAAGTATATATCTACTATAGTTTCTATTTGAGTGAGGAACACATTGTGTGAGACTAGGGAGGAGTCCCAGGAAGCAGAAAGAGGGTTCATATGGTTCATATCTGAGACTAACTGGTTCCTTAAGTAGAGATTTCTGGCAACTGCTGACTAGAAGTGCATGGGACTAACAGGTTTGAAAGCACAAATTAAGTCACCACTCTGGCCCTGATCACTCCAATACATTCAGTTTGCCAGGAGCCACATAAACCAGCGCAGAGGTTGCTTCAATTGCAACTAGAAAGTTCCAGTTCAGATTTCCTGGTTCCTCTGACTGGTTCCTTTGCCACAGACTTCAGGAGAAGGAGGGCATGCAGGAGACTGCATAAAAAGCAGAGTGGGCACCAAAGCCCAGGTTTAGGAATGGGGGCTATCCTACCATGCTCCCTGGGAAACTCCAGTGCTTGCTCCCATCTCCTCAAGAAGGTATATTTATGAAAGTCTGAAGAACCTGGGAGAAGTAACTAGGGCTTGTCTTGTGACATTATTTTCCATGTAACATTTCAACATTAGCAACTGTAGAAAATTCCTCACCTCCAGAGTCCATTCCTTCCCAGTCGAACTGGACAACTGCCGTAGTTACAAAGTAGAACACTGAAACAAGCTGTGTTTGTATATGTATGGCATTTTTTTTGAAACATGTCTTTTGCCTCACCTGTACTCATTATTCCACTGAGCTACAAATGACCTGCCCAAAGCAATGCGCTGTGGAGCAACGGGACTTTTCAGCCTAACAGAATTAATGACACCTGAAAGTAGTATTGAGCCAGCATCTTCAGTTGTTGGCTGATGACACTGAAAAAGGTAGATAGGCGCTGTGGAGGGTGTGGCGTCAGACAAGGGCTATTGAGGTGATTTCTAAGAACTGGTAAACTGACAGGACCAACCTTTGAGCTGGCATATTGCATACTGCCCCAGAGAACAACTCCAGCTGCTCCCAAAGCTGCGCTTTCCCCAATGGTATTGACCAGATCTCTCTGAAAAAGAAGGCCAAATCCACACATGAGAAAAAAAAGAAATACAAAAGTAAAAGTAAAAAAGCACTGGCGTGTGGGCATCACTTCTTTGTTTTTTCCCCCAGAGGCAACACTGGTCCCTTGGTGTATTCTTCACAATAAAATCACTGTTTAGTTTAGAAAGCTCTTCTGTGTCTCTACAAAGGTTTGCATAGGTGCCTACTAAAAAATGAAATCTTCATAGTATATTCACAAAGGTTCCTCCAGTCAAGCTGGTAGAGTAAGAATTTAGTGGTCTATTTTATCCACTAGTCTTTGAATGACTAACAAGGTACCAGCCTGCCTGGATCACCCTTACAGTGTCTAGTTGCAGCTGATGGCTTTAGGCAGGGGTCTAACTCGTGCTGCTTTAGCCATGCCAACAGGGTTACAGGCCTGCTGTTTCTACCAGCATGAGCACCACTGGTCCAAGAAACATATCTTTGAAAAATGAACCTCTCTCCCTGCTACAAGTGCCAGGTGGGGGGAAAAAAACTAAATGCACAAACATTTGCATAGTGATTTAATCACGTCTACTTTTAGAACTGAACCAATAAGGAGCTGAGTTGTAGCGGTAGCAATAATACAACTCTACCAGAGCAGCTTGAGTGTTAAACAGGAGTCACCAGTGCCTTGCCACAGCATGGCAACGTGTCTTGCAAGTGTCTTAAAGCCATTCTCTGGGATTATGAATATTGTGTCTAGAAAAATGCAATTAAGTCTTCAAAAATATGTAGGAAGACACTGCTTCCCCCAGATTTCAAGGCATAATCAATTACATCTAAAACCATTTCTGTCCACAAAAATTGATTAAAAAGTAATTCTTGATCAGTACTTGTAATGGCAGACATTACAATATTTCTCAATTTGACAAAGAGAAAGTTCCTTTTAAAATAATTATATGGTCTTTTATACAGTCTTTGCAGCCCTTTAACTAGAGAACAATCAAAAATACCAGCCAATTTACCTCTGTATGGTGGTGGCAAACGTAGAAAAACAAAATTATAGAGTGGAAGAACCATGTTATTATTAATTACTACTAAATAATATATTCCTCTGTGTAAGTGGGTCTGTTGATTTATCAATGCATAGCTATGGAATTTCCATTCCTGAAACATTTGTGGTCTGAGACATATAAAAAAGGCACAAATAAATCTTGTGGGAATGGGTGAATCCACAGAAGAGATGAAGACAATTACAGAGAATTCGAAGTGAGCAGGGGCTTTGATCCTTAATGAAAGGTTGGAAACCTGCAAAAGTCTGGAAGGGTAGAGCTTGCTTACTGGCTCTTAGTGCAGAGTTCAGAGTGATTTAAAGTATAACGGGTCTTGCCTAAAGCTCATGTTGACCCAAACAGTCTTTTAGAAACTATTATTCTTAAAAGTATATAGACCAGAAGTACTTTTTAAGGGGTAGTGGTGTGGACTGCAGGTGGTATTTTCAAGGGGGTTAAGGACAAGAGGTATTTCCTATGGGAATTAATCGATTAATAAGTTTAAAAAAAACCCCAAACAACGGAGTATGTAAATGAAAGATCAAAATATCAAATGTTAAAAGAATGTGAAATACAGTCTGATGTGTTGGTAATGAGGGTTCCCAGGCCTTTGTCATCTGCAACATGTTTTATGAAGTTTACCCAGATGCAAAGACAACTGTGATTCTACGTTACTCATTATGACAGTTGAGTGATTTTTCACTAACACATTTCAGATCTCATTAAGAAATTAATTAAAACTTATGAGACCTCCAGAATAAATAATCAATAAATATTTAGCATTTTTGGATTAAATAAGACCTGAGAAAAACCCTGAAACAAACTTTTTGTATGCTCTTGGAATCAGAATGCTTGACCAGAAGTCAGTAAATCTAGTTTTTATAACCCCATATTCCACATCTTTCTTTTGTTAGTTTTATCAGAGCCACAAAAATATTACAGCACTTCATGTCTAATTCATCTGGATATAAAACTTACAAAACTAATCCTTAAAGTTCATCCAGGCCTCTAGATGACTGAAATCCAGTGGCACTGATAATTTCACACCTAAGTTCCTGAAACTCCTACTCTTCTATTTTCCTGCAAACTAGAATTACTACCTTGACAACACTGAGAAATTCAGCATTTATCTTGGGTTAAGGCCAAAATGTGACATTTTATTGGAAGGTATGTTTTCCTACCAAAAACATGAAGGTTCTTGAAGGACTTTTACAGCACCTGCACAGGTGCTAGATGCTGGTGAAAACTGCATTTCACCACAAAAATGTTGTATAGGACTTTATTTAAACACTTCCCTTACACCTTACATTTCTTCTTTTTGTATTCTTTGGAACAAAGGTCAAGTGCTAAGAGTCCTTCCCAGAAGAGGAGAGAAAAAAAAGAGTTGGTGTGATGCATAATCTCCAGATAACCCTCTGGAGAGGGTTACCTTCAGATGACATCCGTGTCTGATGCCATTTCACTTCGCAACAACTCAATGAAGGTTCAAAGGAGAGAAAGAGAAATAAGTGGGAACCTGACTACAGCTTATGATAAATTTGTGTTAATAATTAGGTAACCTGCCCACAAAGAAAGACACAAGGTTCCTGACTGTCATTTCTAGGCATAGTTATGTCTGTTACTGAATGACTATGTCAGGCTCAATACCTCAAAAGCCATCAACACAGAAGGGCTCCTCCCCAAATGACCTGCGGCAGGAGGTTGCACCCTTGCTTTTGTTTTTGCTCTCTGGTGGCTTGTTCTTTTTGGTCAGGCGATTCCTTAACTCTTTTCTGGTGCCTGACACAGGGTGCTGGATTCATCCTGAGCAGGTTGGGAAGAGAACAGAGCTTCTGCATCAGAGGCAGAATCCCTAACCAGTGGATGGTCACACAAAGAAGGAGGCACCACCCTCTACTTCCTCCTCCTTTGCCATAGACAGGGTTAGAAATTAAAGGTTTTGTTCTTCCTTTGGGTATTTTGAGAAAAGGAAAGGTATGTGCCTCCCCTAATAGCTGAGAGTGGCAAATTATGGCCAGAGATAAGTAGGAGCCTCCATGAGGAACTGAATGAGGCACATGAACTCTACCAGCAGCCTCAGACACAGCAGTCCTGCTTTTGGGAGTGAACCAAGTGCCCCTTCTCACACAGCACATCTTGGCATTGATAGAGGCTTACTGGCATGGATCTTCTTTGAAATTGCAAAAAAAGCCTCATATGGAAGAAAACATGCAATTAAAAAAAAAAAAGATATTTTAAGTATGATATTAATATCATGGCATTTGTCTAGCTGGGGAATCCTAATTTTTTCCTTGTATCAGACTTTGGCAACGGGTATTTGTCCAAATGATAAACAAGTCAACAGAGCCTCTTCCCTTGTCATGCTCATTCTTGTTCAAGCTTTTGGGGGCAGTGGGCAACTACCTAAGGTCCTCAAGACTAGGCTGGGCTATCCCCAAATGGACACCTGACTTGGCAGGGAGGAGGAGGCCTTAGTGTCTGTCAAAGTTTCTTTGTATTTGGATCACCCAAGTCACTGCACTGGACCTTAAAAGAAAAAGAGGTGAATTAAACCATCAGTTTTGGAGCTCGAGATGAAACAAGACATTCAGTTCTAGTTACATGTCGAGGAAAGAAAAATAAACATATCTGTAATCTTGAAGAGCCTCAGTTACAGACAAGAGTTTTGTGTTCAGCAGTAGTAGCCCAAGCCTTGTATGGTTGCAGGGGTTGGTCTCTATACACATGCACACCTGGTCATCAGAGAAGACTGTATGTAGGGGAACAACAGGATTGCTATCCATTATTAATCATTTGTCAGTTGTCACCCTGCTTTATTAATGATTTCAGCCATCGAGTCAGGAAGCACAGATGCTACTGTGTGACTTCCCTCTCCCACACGCTTAGTAGTGAATTGTCTAAGCAGAAAGTTCCAAAATACCCTACAGATGGCAAACTCCTTATACACATTTCTAGCAAATACAAAAACCTTTCATAATGATTTGGATCCCAATTCAGAATCTATAAATTGTTTTCAAGATAAAAAGCAGGATTAATTTCTCAGAACCTTATGCACAGCTCACCTGATTTCCAGATGGAGTTAAGGTGAAAGGTACAGCACACACAGGTACAGCATCTGTCTGGAACCTGGCCTTTCATCTTTCTGAAGGTTTGACAGACTTGTGTCTCTCCCTCAGTGACTCTGACTCACAACCATTTTTTCTGATTCCACTGTGCAATTTCCCATAAGCCCTCTGTACAGAAGGGCTAGCACACAGGTCTTGAATGTCAGTAGTGTTTCTGTTGGAACAGAAGGTACAGCTCTTGCACAGCTCAATGGAGCAAGGCTGTGGTTGTCCTGGCCCAGACCCTGCCAGAAGTCAGGTAACTATCCCATCTGCCTACTGCCCCAATTTTTCTGCGGCCATTTAGCCTTGATGTCATTGTCCTGGGAACTTTAACTTGTCACCTTCATGCACCTTCTGAAGCTCAGAGGTTTCGTGCCTTGTTTGTAACTTTGTGAGCAACACTTAGGGGCATGGCATGGGTCAAATGAGAAGCTCCAATCTAGTCTAAAACCTGAACACACAAAACCACATTTAAATCATCCTGGTGCCTCCAGGGCTATGAAAGAATACAAGAAAAAAATTTTTTGGATCCTTTCTATGCAGAAGGTTTTTAAATGCAACCCTGCAAATTCCTGTCAGACCCCAAGCTGTTCAAACAGATGATGTGTATAGTCTAGACACGTTAATCCCTGTCCCATTTTGAGGACCCTGCCCATGCTGTCCTTAGAAAAAACGTAGTGAAGCATAATCCAAATATGTTTCTCTGGCTTTGCAAAGATCTTTCCTGGCTGAAGACTTGTAAGGCAATCTTTCAAACATCCAAAAGTAAATGGTTTCATGCAACTGGAAAACAGACTGGTGAGTTAAGAATGTAACCTGAGAGGAGCATCACTCCAAATTACTACTGTACTGTTCAGAAAATAGCTTAAGGTAAAACAGTAACTATGCGCCACCACAAATTTTGAACTCACACATAACTGGTAACTACATGCTAGTTTTCACAGCTTTCAGTAACATTTATGGTATCTTTATATTGATCAAGGGACTAATTAATTTTATAAAAATGTATTATTAGAGACTGCATTTGAAGAATTCTTATGTATCTTCTTCAGTGAATGTGTTCCGGATGACAGCATGCCTGTACTGACCCCAGTGACTCCTTGCCTTCAGAACTAGACTGGTCTATCTGCCCATGATTTCTGAGTCAGCTAGCACCTGTGATTTCCACAGAGAAAACAGCTCCAGAGAGTTCCTGGTTGCTGAAAATGAACCAGACCAAATTCCTAATTAATTCTATGTACAATTTACTTTCCAGGGGCAGTCTGAAGCATTTCTCAGGCTCTCAGGGATCTGCTGCACCTCCTGAGCTCCAGCTCCAGGCTGAAGCCTCCCCACAGCCTGTGGTTCACTGGACTGAACTCTGCCTTTTCCCTTGCCACTTCTCTCCTTTTATCTGCTCTGGTTTGAGTCAAGAACTTGTCTCTGGCAGCATTAGAAGGAATCTCTCATGCAGCTCTCCATAAAACAAAGGGAGGGGGCACCTCCAGATGCTCTTCGTCATCAAGGAGTTATTTCTGTGAGTTTCCTATCCCAGATTTTCTCCTTTCTCATGGAATTGAGAGAAAACAAACAAACAAAAAAAAAACTTTTGACACTTGAGGCAACTATTAGAGAACTGAATAAGTGTCTGTGTATCCCTGCTATGTGCATAAACAAAGTCAGAGTAACAATTGCCATTACATATCCAGAAAGCCTGAAATTTGCACATACATAATTTACCATCAGTGTTGTGGCCACTACATATTTATTGTACTTGATCACTGGTTGATGGAACATCACATGACTCAAAAACTGTGTTTCTATGGTAAAAGGACTCCACAGTTTAGCACTAAATATTAGACATGAAGATGATGTACTTTTGGAAAGTGAGACAGATGGTCAATGCTCATCATGCAGGAGTTAGGAACTCCAGGACAGATTACTTTACTTGACTAGTTTATTTCTATAC
Source organism: Donacobius atricapilla (assembly GCA_013397315.1). Classification (NCBI taxonomy): domain Eukaryota; kingdom Metazoa; phylum Chordata; class Aves; order Passeriformes; family Mimidae; genus Donacobius; species Donacobius atricapilla. Next base: position 333,489 of record WBMY01005992.1, read on the forward strand.
TAAATGAATTTACATTTGCATAAAGAAACAAAAAAAGCCCTGAGGCTTCTTTCTCATGAAAGTTTATCTTTCCACTGCACTTATTAATTTTAAACTTCACAAAATCTGTCAAGCTCATTTCACAAGCTGCCCTGAAGAATAAAAATATCGGAATGAATTACTTCCTTAAGGAACATATTTCTTTATACTTTCTTTCTAAATTACCTTCATTAAAAATATACAATGTTACCTCACAGAAGTAGACCAAACCACTGCAATATTAACTCTTGAAAGGCATAGAGTTTTGTACTGTGACTACAGTACATCCTCTCAGGGGGCTGCCTTAAATATGAAAAACAAATGTGTAAGTGCTTTTATACAGGAAAAGCTTTTAGACAAGATTTTTTCTAAGAGGCTATTTCTAATTTCTAAATTTTGAAAGAAGTCTATCTGCTTACCTCCGTTAAAACATGAAAAGTATAGGCATAAAATGGTCTGGAGTAAACAAACACAGGCAAAACATAGTCTTTTCTAGCCATTGAGGCAACACGTATTGCCTCTTTGACCCGATAGTGAACAAATTTTAGTGCATTTGGACTCGACTTCAGTATATAATCCAGATATATAGAAGGGTAGAGAGCAGTGCTTTCCTTCCACAGCCAAAGCAGGAGGTCATTGCGGAAAGACTCAATGGGTGGGCATCTCCCTGTATATGTTTGGGGGTGTTCTTTGTAATCGTAATTGTAGCAGTCTGGGTAAAGATAGTAACCCCACAAACCATTTGGTCTCATATGCTCCGCCAGAAGGATGGTGTTATTCATAAAACTCCTGCCAGCATTTTCAAATTCCTCTTTAGCCACTTTCCTAATTTTGTCCTCTGACCACTGAGGATGCCGCCTCCTAACAATCTCGAGAGATTTATTTCTATAAATGCTTTTATTGCCCCAATTCCTATCCCACTGGGGCCTCCAGTTTTCCCAGTCAATGACTGCAAGTCCCTGAAATTTCTTCATGGGTATGCAGTAGTCAATGTCAGACTTTGCTTTGCTAAGGTGTTTGATAAGACTTTCATTCTGGGGCACCCCTCCATTAATGGGATCTCCATTATCTGAGTAGTAGGGATAGTAACCCAAATGAGTGTGATAGAAGATTGTCACATTGGATCCACTCAGAGTCTCATTGATGTTGGATGCAATGTCAAAAACACCGAGGTCCAGGTCCACCTTGTACCGCTGCCTGCACTGCTCGGTTGGCGCGTTCCAAACAACCAGGAAAGGCTTGTGCAGAACCAGAGGGGCCCGTGTTGGCTTTGGCAGGTGAGCATCCGCCAGGGAGAGCACTGCCATCACCGCCAGCTGCTGCACCCGAACATCCATGGCTTCTTTCCTTCCTGGGAAATTGCTATGATGTGCCCTTGAAAACAAAACCAAGATGAGATGTTAGAAGGGCAGCATGGAGGCAAACTCTACGATAAGAGAATGTTGTTTGGTTTGATTTGCTTTTGATAGCATTAAACTCAGTGTAAAGAGAGAAAAGTGCAAAACTGATCTTGTAAAACTTAACAACAATTTCAAATGCTTTGAAAAACTTTTTGATAGACTACACTGTTTGGAAACTGTGGGCCTGATATGCCTGAGTCTGAGAGACTTTAGCCTGCTAGCAGCTGCTAACCTTTCCTAAGGGAAAAATATCTCGAGAAAGCTTCTTCTCAAAGCAATCTTTGTAAACAACTTTTCGTTTTCTCAAAACAATTTTCTCTACGTGATCTTTACCTTTCTCGTTCTGTTTCTCTAGTTTAACCAATGGGATTAAAGAGGTGTCATTTCTATTCACCACTCATGTTAAGTCTGTATCAGAACACCTTATGAAATGTAGTAAGAAATTAAACAAAAAAGATAAAGCCTTCTGAAAAAGTATTTGGAGTCATTCATTTTTTCATGTCCTACAACGACAGAAACTACACTTCCTTTTCACTCAGACTCTTCATGGAGTTGATTCAGACCTTTCCTTAATGTTTATTTCCTCCCTCATGTCTACAAAACTAGATAATAAAGTAATAACCTAAAATGATAGTATAAAAAAGGAATGTGCACTCATTTGAAATTTCAGCTTCCAAACAAGCTCTGCTATGGTCAGCCTGACTTGCCTAGAAGATCATCCCAGTGGGGCTACAGCCTTTACTATCTGTATATTCAAATGATCACAACAGGAAAGATAATTTAAACAAAAGGCAGACACTTCTACCTCACACGGATTAATGAAGACAACTTAGAAATGCTGCAGTTTTCAGGATATGAAAGCATTGTTATCTACCCCAGAACTTCATTTTCATTTTCTAAATGAATAGATGCAAGGATGATAATCAATCTGCAGGCTAGAAGAAGGATCCTAGTAATGACTTAGTGGTCTAAACTACTTATTCTGAAGACAAATTAAATATCTGTATTTTAAAGAAGACAAATTACATTAAGCAGATCTGAACTAGCTGAAAGAAAGAAAGACATGCTGCATCTTTGAAAAAGGGACTAGTTTGTAGAAAGGAAGAGTATTCATCCTAATTTTTCCTTTCAGGGTCTGATATTTTCCCTGATAGTCACACTGGCTTGGGGCTGCAGTACTCTGGGAGCTGCCAAAGCTGCAAGGCTGCTGGTACTCTGAACACACCCCTGCTTTGCACCCCATGGGGCAGCTGTTCACCCATTGTCCACAAGTGGCTGCTCCAGAATCTGCCTCTGCTCCAAAATCAGTCTCTGCCCCAGTCTCGTCACCAAAAAGCACAACTCAGCTCTGTCCTGGGTTGGCTATTCAGGTTTCTTCGCTGATCTCTTTGTGATACAGAGATCATTAAAAAGGTTTCTCTGTGAATATATATTTTGTATGACACAGTTTATCATCTCAGTTGTTATTTTCTATCTTCACTGTTTTAGGCACATGTGAAATCACTGCAATCACTGTGTGCATTGCAGGTTCAATTCATGAACCAGACGTGAATTTTAAATGTCCTGAAACAGGATGTTTCCCTATTTTTACATCCATTTTAGTGATTTCTTTCCTTGCCTGTAAAGTCTATCTTTACTTGTCCCTGGTATTTCCTCAGTTAACATCAGTAAATCATGGAATTCCTCTTCTAGACTAGAAGAGCTTTCCCCGTTTGAAATTTGTTTGCTCTAATAAATTATAGCATCCAGGATTTCTTCCTCTGTCGTTTGTCCTTTCATGCCATTCTTCCATCCTCTGGGTTTGACTGATCTTTTCCTGTCTGACAGTGCTCTCATACTTTTCTGCCTTTCCCTTAAACTGTACTTTGTCCTTATGTTTCCTACAGAACAGCCCTTCTCTCAGCCTTGGTTTTGTGTTTTTCCATCCTCAGTCCCAGAAAAGCATTGCGTTCCCTCACCTGCAGTCTGATATGGGAGCACCTTCCCAAGATGAGAAGGAAGCAGTTTTCATGGAACAGTGGCTGGGGCAGGGAGTGAAGGGCGGGGCTGCAAGAAGCCAAAATGCAGGATTCCCCAGGAGCAAGCCCTCACTACCAAGATAGTTATGCTTCATTGTTTCCTCACCCACTCTCTGAATGCTTGTTCTGTAGACCTAATCATAGATTTAGCACCCAAGTGTTAAAATTTTATTCATAATCCTCTAGAGAACAACATCCTTGAGTGCAATGGGCCATTGCCACCAAGCCAACAACACTTAAAAGCCTGCCTGCTGAAAAAGAATGGAAGGTTATTTTCACTCCACTGATCGGTTGGAAGAAACTTTTATGCTTGCAGCTGGTATATTTTTCTCCATTTTCATGCAGCCTTGCCTAATCATTTAAGCAATGCCATGGCCTGAGAAAAACAAACAAACAAGCCACAAAAATTGCCTTTCCCTTCCTGTTTTATACAAACTAAGGAATGCACCTTAATGCTCTGCATTTCTTTGAGGCAGCAAATGATCTTACTACATTGATAAGTGATTTTTATGATTTGGACTGGATTGCTTTGCAGTACTTGTGAACAAATCCATAAGATAAACACTGATTTTCTCCAAAAGTGGTAGCTCAGATGAAATGGGAAGAGCACCAGGAAAAAGGAAAAGACCTTTAGTGAATTTCTGTGTAAGAAAAGATCTGGGAAAAGAACACAGCTTCCTATTCCCACAATCTAAATGCTGGATTGTTCAGCCTTGTGTTACTGTGTACATATAATTAGATCATTTTGTTAGATATTGATGACTAATACAGTACAGGTCTTGTCTAGATCTGAGAGCCCTAGAACATTGCAGATAATGAATCATAACAGAGTTAGGTCATGAGATAATATTGCAGAGTAGTTTTAAGTTATGTATTTTTAGTTCTAGGGCAATTTTTGTTGCCTGACAAGATTTTAAAGTCCCTGATAGGACTTTAAATAACAGAGCAGTTGAAGTTTGAAGGGACCTCTGGACATCACCGGGCTCACCCTCAGAGCTGGTCATTCAGGACAAAACATCACGAGTGACAAAATGAAAATGTTTATCTCAGAAAATGTCAAATAATTCTCAAGATTTGGATTGACCAATTGCTAGAACTAGGTTGCTCAACTCTAGACATGCAGATTTCTGCACCTGCAAGAGGAATCCCACAAAAAAACAAGCAGAAATCTGCCTAATCCCGCTCAAGCTGTTTAGAAGTTAGGGTCTGGTCAAGGACAGTCATTCAAGATCCTCTAGTGAATACTTCATACCTCTGAAAGTTGCTGTAAATTCCTTATTCAAAGCTATATGGAACTGGCCACCCAGCTATCTCTATTAATCTAAATAAGATGCTAAGTGCATAGATAACATGCCTACCTTTTAAATGGCTAAAACATCTCACTTTTTGTGCTACTTTTTATTCCACACAGGAGGCATTACCATATACACAGTTCCTTAAAGGGGAGATAATTAGAAGAAAAAAATCATCATTTGAAAAAGTTCCAATATGGTTGCATTAATCTGCAATTAATCCTAATGTTATTTGCAGATGGGAATTTAATTACAGATACTTTTTCTTTAAAAAGTCTTCTGAAGGCAAGGGAAACAAGTTTTCAAAGAAGTAGACAAGCCTATAGTTCTGAATGATGAGAAAATAAATTATCTGTTGTTTCACAAATGCATGAAGGAACCTCTAAACAGGAACAAAACATCTTTTATTACAATTTCCATTGTTCTGTCTTTGGACTTGGTCCTTTTTACTCTCATGCATGGGCACTAATTGGACTCCTTTAATCCCTGTTTTTAATGAGCATAGACACTAAGGATTCCTCCCTGAAGCTCATTATCAACTTCAGTTCAAATTCTCCCCTTTTTTTCTTTTTTTTTTTTGTTCAGTGACACATTGTCATGGTCAGTTTAACTTCTCAAACATGCAGATAGCTTTCTGAGGTACTACAGGGTTTTTAGAGCAGAATATGCTCTCAGAGTTTCTGCTCTATATTCTAAAAACAAAAATGAGTTCTTAATAAGTGAATGAAATGGGGTCTAATCAAAAATCTCTCAAAGTTGATGAGGTTTTTTATTGTATTCAGGAAATTTTGGATCACTGTGTTTTCAGTGCACAAACTACGTTATTACATGTCATTTCCTATTTGCCTCAGTTTCTGTTGTGCAGTTTAGGATGAAGCAGGTTATGGCTGGACTTCAATATATCCTGTAGTAAGTTTGAATTCTGCCATTCCTTGAGTAGGAAAGATCAGTTCATTTCTGCATATTCCTCTCATAATTTTTGTAAATGTTGCAAAAATTTACTTTTCCCAAGCAACTGCTGTTAACTTAGTCTAATCTGTACTAAGCTGTGTTTATTAGTCAGAATGCCACTCTATTTTGATTTTCAAATAGTTGAAAACAACTAAACTAGACATTTTAATTACAAACTTTGATTACAAAATATACCTCTTAAAAATCATAAAAATACAGACTCTCATACTAAAGAAACCTATTTGCACACCATGTGTTCCAATACAGATCAATAGTGTTCTCTAGATGAACAGTTCTTCTTCTCTAATGGTTTTTATTGATTATCCCAGTAATTTTTGCACTGCAACACATGATGTATCAGCTGCTGCTTATTATGGTTTTTATATTGGTCATGTAACCAGACAACACAACTTCACAACAGCCAGCAAATTCATTCTCTCATTTTATGAGGATTCATCTATGTGCTGACTTGAATTGTCCATACAATTAGCTATAACAAGATTGGTTTAATCTGTGAACTATGCATTATGCTGAACATCTGTCATTGAAATCAATAATTACTTCAAAGTTCAGAAAAAAAACCTTAAAAAATAAAAATCTGTAGTTCCTATGATAACAGCCACTTAGGATTTCCTCATAAGCAGTGTATGATTAACATAATTTAAAATCCTGGATAGGAAAGAGTACAGTTAACTCACAGAGGAAAGGTGATTTTTCCAACAAAAGAGTTATGTTTTGTGATCCAAACCATATTTGTAACATTTTTCTAAGTTTGTTTTCAGCCTCTCATATGTGCTATTGACTCCTGTCTTGAAACTGCTGAGCATACTTCACACTTTGTTTCGTAGCAAACATATTGATTTTAACTAGTATTTCTCATATTTGTAGGAAATTATTTTTCTAGGAAAAGAAAAATGTGATGACAAAAAGGGAAAAATTGAAATTGAATTTTTTGAATTCCACCAAGGAATGTATAAAATTGGCAGCTAGAAGTGTCCTTCTTTGAATGCAGGCTGACCTCATTTGGTGTAGAAGTTATTATTAAGGCTAAGAAAGACAGACATTTCAACTGTATTTAGGGGGGTTTTTTTTCCATACAATCACATTTCAAAATTGCTTGCAAATAATATGAAAAATCTTTTGTGTGGATACATTATTTCCTATGAGGTATAATTTATATGCATATCGTATGTATTTACAATGTGTTTATTTACACATGTTCATATATTTCTCAGTCTTCTCAGGAAATGCAAGAATGACCAAAACTGTCCAGCCTGCCTGTCTTGGTCTTACCCTGTTGCTCTTTTTCTGTTTGAAAATGATGCAGATAGTCTTGCTTTTCCTGTTTTTATTGAATAATGGCTTGCATTAGTAAGATGGAAAAATGGACAAAGAACACCATCTTAACAGAAGTATTCTATCCTCAAACCTTCTATGGTCCAAAATGTAAAACTGCATCAGAGAGATATTAGGCATCCACTGTATCCTCACAACTACCAGTTTTCAGTCTCTTGACTCACATATCTTTGTAATTCTCCAATTATATTTCTCAGACTAAATCCCAAATTAAAAAGTGAACAGAAGGACAATAACATCCTGAGAAGGACTTGGGGGTGTTGGTTGCTGGGAATCTCAACGTGACCCAGCATCCCGTGTTTGCAGCCCAGAAAGCCAACCACACCCAGGGCTGCATGAAGAGAGTAATGACCAGCAGTCCAGGGGAGCTGACTGCCTCTCGGTCCCTATGAGACCGCACCTGGAATGCTGCATCCAGCTCCAGAACCCCCAGTATAAGATGGACATGGATTTGTTCCACTGTGTCCAGAAGGAGGTTATTAAGATGCCCAGATGCTCAGAACATCTCCTATAAAGACAAGCCGAGAGAGTTGGGGTTGTTCAGCCTGGAGAACAGAAGGCTCTGGGGAGACCTGAGAGCAGCTTTCTGGTACCTAATGGGGGCCTACAAGAGAGATGGAAATGCACTTTTTACCAGGGCATGTAGTGAAAGGACAAGGGGGAATGGCTTCAAACTGAAAAACACTAAGTTTAGATTAGATGCAGGGAACAAATTCTTCATTATGACAGTGGTGAGGCTCTGGCACAGGTTGCCCAGAGAAGTTGTGGGTGCCCCACCCCTGGAAATGGTCAAAGCCAGGGCGGATGTGGCTTTGAGCAACCTGATCTAGTGAGTAGCATCCCTGCACATGACAGAGGGGTTGGAACTGGATGATATTTAAGGTCTTTTCCACACCAAACCATTCTCTAATTCTGTGATTGAATGATTCTATGTTTGTAATCTTCCTTAAAGATCAAAGTTCAGAAATGAACGTATGATTGACATACTACAGTTCACTTCCAATAGGTGAGCATAAATACCAGATTGCAAAGAATGGAGTAGCATCTCTTTATTTTTGTGCAAAATACGCGAAAAGAAATTCAAAGACCAAGGAGATGGGGATCCAGGCATATGCTATCATTGCTGTCATTTTTTGTGAACTGTGGATTATTCATGTAAAAGCAAATGGAAAATGCCAGAGAACATTCTTTGGTGCATATCACAGATTTACAGTAAATCATTTTTGATGCAGAGTTTTGCTTAGGCATTTCCTGTTTAGTTTTATTCTTTCTGTAATGTGCAGCTTGTGTCAAGCCTTAAACTGAGAGAAAAGACTGCAAGGAAGCATGGAAATCAAAGGGGGAAAAAAATGGTATTGACAAGGTATTGTTCCTATGGAGCCTGAAATTATTCTATTAAAACTAACCATTTTTGTACTTCCTATGTCCTGGTCTATCCTCATCTACCTGTAATGCCTTTGTCTCTAACTATTAGAGTCCAGACTGTTATGTGTTCATGCACTTTGTTTCTTATGCCAAGCTGTTTCATTAGTACCAGCAAGATTGAGGGCTACTCAGCACAGTGACAGAGGGAAAATAAAGATACAGGTCGTGATTCCCAGTATTATTCTAGTTAAAAGATTGTGCTGTCATTTTAAATCACTGTATATTATTGATGACACTTTGAATACCAGAGGAAGATAAAGTAATATGGTTTAAATCTGCCTGTGCAGTAGAGGGAGATTAAATATATATATGTGCCACAAACAATTTTTCAATTACTGAAGGACTGAGTTAAAGAAGTATTTTGTGGGTGGAAGAAACCATGCAACATGTAGAGTTTTATACCATTTTATCATATCAAATACATGAATTTAGCTTGCATCTAATACATGAATTACTGATCTAATTTTTTTTAAAAGCCTGATGCATTGCTATTTTCAATTCCAGTCTATTTGTTTCTCTTGCCTTATAAACCGAAGACAAAGGTATCCTAGGAAAAAATACTCCAAAATTAAAATAGCAAAATTTATGTCAAAAGTATGACCTTCTATAGGCAATTTAATATTTATTTCTACTCCATATGCAAAGAATAAAGGGGAAAAACAAATTGGTGGGTTATACCTTTTAGAGGAGCCATATTGATTATCAGAGCTGTTAAAGCCTTAATTCCCTGAATAATCAAGACTAATGTCCTCAGCATTGTTCAGTACACTCTTCTGGCTCTGACCTTCAATGAGTGAAAATTAAAGTGCCAGCCACCAGCATTCTGTAAAGAAGCTTTTACTTTTTTATAGATTTTCCTTCTAATTTCATTAATAAATATTCTTAACTGAAGACCATGAACATTAATTGGCACTAATAGAATACATCCTACCTTCTGGCATGGACTTTTAATAGCTTATAAGAATGTATGAATGGGTAATACTGTACAATAAATAATACATGAGTTTACATTGTTGCAAAGCATTTAAAATAATTTAGCTTCTTTCACATCATCCACTAAATTCACACATTCATTTTCTGAAAGGTTCATTGTTATTAGAGGCGCTTATAAGAGAGAAAATTAAGTCAAATTGATAACAGAGAGAATGCCTACAATCAGGCCTTGGCTTATTCTTGAGAAAATGCTCTAAGCTAAATTAACTTTAGCTCACACAAAGATAAACTATGCTTTCAGATAGTGTAATTCAAGAAAATTCAATTGAAATTAATTGTGTGGTATAAACCTGGAAATATTCCAGTTGAATTCATGGAGTTATTAAGCATTTATAATCTTGTGAGAGGAAAACCATATCCTTTAGTCAGCTAAAAAAAATCCTAATATGTTGGCAAACTCTTAAAACATGTGTGTATTTCCACTGTAAATCTCTGCTTGCAGTAAATAATTACTATTCCTTGGATAGTATAAAAGGGAATATTACACTTTATCGACAGAAACTCAGGACAATTTGGAAAATATGCATAAAGCATTTGAGATTAAATTAACTTTACACTCTATTTGCATGCCAATACCCAGCTAAATTTGTTGTCTGCATTGTTTCAAATAAATGAATTTAAAATACCTTTAGCTTTACAAAAGCCCTGCACAATACGTTGACACAAATCATTAATGAATAGAACTCATTTTCAAACAATGAACTGCATCTTCTTTTGGGCTTCTCTTGAGATTATTTTAAAATGCACTGCTCATAGGTGTGACTGACATTTTGAAACAATTCCCCTGAATGTTTTTCTTCAAATGAAAGAAATATTTTTTTTATTATTCGAATGGAATTAAATACCCAAACAGCATACGATGAGATGCTCTCTGGGTGAGCAGTATTGCATGGACAGCCCAGTGCGCTTAAGTACTAAATTGATAAATCAAATTCTGAAATATCCTTTAAGTCAAAACATTACTCTTTCTTTTTGAAAGGTGAACTTTATTTACAAACAGCATGTCAGTATCAGTTTTCTAATCTAAAATTGCTGTTACACATTGGAATGTTAAGCACCAAATAGCTATCTGACAGATAAAAATATAAACCGAGAAATAAAATAAAGTCCAGAATTGACATGATACAGAAAACAACAGAGGTATCCTTCCTAACTGGTAGACTACAAGCAGAAGTGAAAACTTTGTCTTTACTGATTGTTAATTGAGTAAATAATATTGCACTTACCTCTATAAAATCAATGCATAGCAGAAAACTTTGCTGAAACAATTTACAACAGCTGATGTGTTTGTCCCAGGAATGTGCTCCTCCTAATGAATGGGCTTTTAACTAATGAGAAACTGAGGGCATTTGAAGATGAGAGCAGAATTTTACCTAAACACTCATCATGTCCTTGTAAAATAAGTAAATAAATTCATTAAAAATGTAGATGTCTTACTTGTAAGCATCTGGGCTCTTTCTGTAATAATTCGGTATTACCTGCTTTTACGACCTGATATGGGATCAGCCACGCTGGTGTTTGAGTGGAATTAAGTTGTGTTTTGAGAGTTACACATTCTGGACTCAGCAGCAACAGGCATTAGCAGAAGGGACATCTAGGTCACTGCGGCACGGGGAGAAGCAGGGATGCTGGCAAAACCAAGCAAACAAAATAGTTCAGGAAAACTTATTTTAAAAACTGGCTGGATGGCTGAGTCCAAAGACTGGTGGTGAATGGAACCAAATCCAGCTGGCAGCTAGTCACAAGTGGTATTCCCCAGGGATGATCTTTACCAAGCTGATTTCATGATTCTATAATTTGTTCAGAATCCTCCCTAAAACTAAATATGAACTGCTCAGTTTTTGCCATTCCTTGAACATGCCACATGGAAGTGGATCCCAGGGACCATTGTTTCCTGATCCCAGTGCCTGCATGCCAGGGGATGGTGTGAGTGACCAAAGAAGGGTAGAAGGGACCAGTGATATTACAGCTCCATAAAGAGGCTTTTGAAGTAGTTCAGCATGGCAACAGCTTCAACAGCTACATGCCACCTCCATGACCAGTCAAACCCCCATCAGACATACAGGGACAGACAGAAAGAGTCCCTATGTACAGAACTATGATGGTCAAGGGCATTTGTGTATCCTAACAACGCAGACTAAGAGGTCAAAAATGTCCATGTCCCCAAGTGGGAACTGTGAAGTGTAAAAGAAGGAAACCCTGGGTTTCCTCATCTTGTCAAGCATTACTGTTGCCATTTAAGCATTAAACTAGAAACAAATACAGGAAACGAGTACAAAGAATTATTGGAACAACTACAGACATTTTTGATCTTGTTGTTGCCACATTTGTCTCCAAATCTGCAGAGCTATTTGGATTAAATAGGAAACAAGTAGCTCCCTGAGCCTTGAAAATAATAAAGGCAAGTTTCCTATGGGCCTGTGTCTCATCCTTGACTGAGCTCCAAACTAAGGTTTCCCAAGGCTGAGGCATGTACAGAAGATCCCTCCTGTGCTAGTTCTCCAGCTTGCAGCATGACTCCCTTTTTTCTTGCCTTTTATTCAGCAGGTTGTTTTCATCAATGAGCTGGTTTCTGAGATGGTGTCTGAAACCTGAGTCTCAAGTATCTGGCTGATATTTGCTGTCAGGGAGGGACATGCAGTTACACAGACAAACAGACAGGGCTTTGCTCATATCTGTATGGTCAGCGAGGGCTTGAAAATCCCTGCTACAATGGCAAATGCTGAAAGAACTTCTGATTACTGCCTGTTGCCCACTATCATCAGTAGTTCTGCTAGAAGGTGCCTTCAGCAGCTGTCCCAGCCATGCTGCAGGGCAGCCCTGCGGTGCTGCTGGGGCAGGTGCCCCCCAGCACCCGACGGCAGCCCGGCAGTGCTCGGGGCCCATCCGGAGCGCAGCCAGCAGCGCCAGCCTGCAAGCACTGCACTTCCTGAGCACCTGCACAGCTCAGCAGCACCTCGCTAGAAACAAAGGGCCACCTGTTTGCCTGAAATAGATCATAGGACAAAGGGCAAAATTAAACAGACAGCTTCTCGTGTTTGGCCTTACATCCATCTCTTTTTTAAGCCAAATTTTCTCAGCCTGTAGGCTCGGGAATGAAGGCCAATCTGACACGTGTTTGAAATGCCTCTTTCTCCATGTGCTTCTAGATGAATTTTTCCTTTGGAGGATGGTTGCTATTGCAGGTACTGCTACCTCCTCCTTAATAACACACTTAACCCTTTTGCAAGGGTTAGCATTCCCTTGGACCATCATCTCTGTGCAGCTCAGCCTTGACAGATCTGCAGTTATATACCCTCTCCTTCACTTTCCTTCTTCTTCTAAGTCTCATTTCACTTCACTTCACTTAAACATTTCCTTTTTCCTTATCTGCACTCAGAATATGAAGCAAACAGAGACAAAATTTGTGAGGAATTTTTTCCCATTAATCTCTTTGTTCTCTCTGTTCAAAAATATCATCCAAAGAATAACTTCCCAATTAAATATTAATAAAATATCTGTATGTAAGGGTAAAATATCCACATGCTGTTCACGTGTATTTGAGTTATATACATTTGTAGGTAAAATCTTTGCTATAGTCAAAAAACAATGCTAAACACATTTAAAATAGAGTGAAGGGTGGAAGAAACAACTTAGATAAACCAGTAAACAATACTGTATTTCCCCAACTAAAGTAGTAAAAAACAACAAATTTGAAACATTTTTGGTTTTACTTGATATTGCAGTTTCACTTGATATTTGGGAAACAGAGATCATGGGAGAGATGCAACAAATGCCATGAGTCAGCATCTATTGATTCCCACCATCTGACAAAGGATGCCTCTGTGTGTGTGTATATATGTAATTCTGACGGAGAGGAGAATGACACCAGGATTTGCAGTCTAGCTCCTGCCAACCTCCTCCTGTGCCATACAAAATTTCTGCTAAAAATAAAAGCCCAGAACAGCCTCGCTCTGTTACCCTGAACTCAGGGGGTGGGCATCTACATCAGGAGTCTTCCCAGGTCCTGCTCCTTCTTGGCAGCCAGGCCTCATCCACAGTCATGCAGAAAATGTTCTGGGGGACAGAAGGAATATGGGCTGCGTCAGACAAGGGGGAAGTATTAGGAGACACATTTGGATAAATAATTCAGAGAGACATTTGCGCTTTGGTTTTATTTTAATTAGAAATGAAACCAAGTTCTTTGTAGTGGGAGGAATTTGAGAGAGAGTGCTATATTTTATGTAAAGCAGGGTTTGTTTGGAGCTGGAGAAAAAGCTCAGCTGTCTCCAGCTTCTTATTATGTACCTAAGAATAATATTTTTATTTACAATTTTATTCCTGATAGATGTAATTCAGCTTCCAATGCATCAAGGAAGAAATGCCTCAGAAAATCCCAGTAGGTATGTGAGTTGCCACTTGAATAAAATGTAATATGTTCTCAAATACAAAACTGATCTGATCTGGGTTTTTTTTCAAGCTATTGACAAGATAATTAGAATGCATATTTTCTAAATAATTACCAAGTGGTTATTAACATCAGTGTTTAAAGATTTTAACAAAAAGACCAAGTCCTAATATATGTTAAACCCCAGGGTTTGTGCCATGTCACAAATGCATTTGGAAAAATAAAGGCTTCTAAAAAAACTCACATGCAATTTGACAACTGGCATAACAATTCTATCCAGAATATGCATATAATAACAAAATTACTTTTAAGAGTTTTAGGGGAAAAAAAATCAACACTGCCTACAGAATAACTTATTTTGCTTCATAGCTAGGAAAAAGGGGTGAAAAGGAGTATGGGTACAATTTAGCATTAGTCTGACTTTTAATAACCATTTTTAAAATCAGTGTTGTCAGGTTAATTAGACCTGTAGACTGTGGGCTTCATTTCAAGCTCATACATGTATCTAGAAGTGATTTTTGCTCCTGAATCTGCTTTTTATAAGTTCATGTAAAGTAAGAGGGCTAATCAGATTTCCAAATCACATGATTGCCTAAAAATGCAAACAGGCACTTACTGATGCTGTTAAAAGCAGTTGAACTGATTGGGCCTCATAGGATTAAGGGTTCATATCTGTAAAAATATTCAAACATTTCATTCTTATTTATTGGTAATTTCAGTGCAGTGAGACATCTAGTTATCATCGGGCATAAGATTGATGGCACTGAACCAGGTTTGCTACTTTTGAAAGTATTAGATAATTAACCGCACTTTAAGCCCTTATGTACTTTTATAAATCTATCCCTTCAAGGTTTAAAGGATTAGGTCCCCCTCTTGCCCTTCTGAATACAATTAATCATAAATAATAGACGTTTGATTTTATGGCTAGATCAACTAAAACACACCCTGAACCTATCTCGCTAACCCAGTTTTCTGTTTGGACAGGGAGAAGTTTGGGGTGCTGGTACTAATTGTTAGCCACCTTTATGTCAACACTTATCACCAACTTATCAGCACCTTTTTTTTTTCCTGTTGTGACAGGCTTTAGTGAACTCTGGCTGAAGTGAGGGTGCTCAAGTCACCACTGCCAGAAAAGTGCTCGGTCCCTGTTGCCAGCACCCAGCCTCCAATTCAGAGTCATATCCACCTCCCTCAACCTGCAGGACCAAATCCAGCAGACCCCAAGTATTTTGTTTGGAGGCAACCGGCAACACAACCCCCAGATGCCAAAGCACACATACATACAAATATATGTATATACACAAACTCTTTCACATAGGAGTGTCTCTAAAAAACATGTACAACCTACGTGTGAGTGCGTCTTCTGACACACAGGAAAGGACAGTGGACATGCACAGCTTTAGGGTGAAAAAAGGTCAGACTTGTGTATACCAGGGCAATTACAAATCAGTCAACACCAATGTGAAGTTTGGGCTAGCAATCTGACTTCATCAGGAGAAAGGTCAGGGGTTTATTAGTGTTATATGGAAATTTTGCAATGTGGTTAGAGGTTCTGCTCAAGGAACATCTGATGCTTACTCTTAGTCTAATACTAATCCTGAGAAATTCAAGACAACTCCCCTTCACTTTCCTTACGTTTTCTAAAGAACCAAAAAATTCATTTAAGACAGAACCTCTTACATCAATGCCTCTGCATTTCCACAAATGTTTAATTCCACAGATAAATGTAAAGATCCTGCCCTTCAGTAACATTCTCTGGATCTACCCAGTGGTTTGGCCAGTCTTAGTTTCTAGGTATTCTTGCAAGGAGCTCCTAAGAACACATTTGGTATGGTGGGCCTTTGCACTCAGGGATCTTACTCTGGCAATGGTCATTTACATTAAAAAGATAGATGTGTTTAAGTCTCGAAGCCTGCAAACATTCATAAGATTGTCATTCTCAGAACACAGTTTTGGATAAATTAATGCATTATTAACAGCTCTCACAAAATCAGATCTGTGGTGTCCCTGCTTTTTGGACATCTCTCAAACAGAACTATGGGATCTGAAGATACAAGTTACCAGGTCTGAGACACTGATGTCAGAAGAGACACTTTACTCAAAGAACTCTTACTCTTTTTTTTTTTTTTTTCTGTGATATTGCCATTATTTTGGCACTGGTTTAGAAAAAGATGTGTGGATTCACTTTTTTTATGAATGCAGATTAATTTTCCTTGTCACACCAAAGGGAGTTGGTAACCCAATCATACAGGAAGAGAATAAATAACAGACCTTGCCCCAGTGGGACAGAGGAACGAAGCTATATTTAAAGTGCAAGGAGGAAGAAATGGAATTTATTGTTCAGCTTCATGCAGAGAGGTGGCTGACTCATAAGCCTGTGCAACTGACGGTACTTTCAGGCAACAGCAGGAGATAAATGAATAAGGAGAAAAAAAAGTTAATTTATATAGACTAAAAAGGAAGCTAAAGAACAGCCATGACTACCCACATACTTCTTCATGGCAACTTTCTTCTGTTTCTACTGTGTAGCCAGAAAGCAGAAGCTGAGGCCTGTGGCTAGGTCACATCTCATCAATTTTCATATATTTTCTTACATGATAAGGAAGCAAGCAGGGTCATTAAAAAACCTCAGGTGATCAAGTTATTTCTTCATATTGAAACAGAAGATTTTTTAACTGCAACAATAAGTGCTTTTGAATGCTAATAGAAAATAGTAAGACAGCAGTTGAGAAAAAACTTTATTGTGAAGAGTAAGTTTGCTTTTCTGTGTGAGTGTGTGCATACAGAAGCAGCAGTCAGAAATGCACAGTGCACAAAAAACCCCTCACACTTTAGACTCATTTTCTAAAGTCTATGCTGTTAATCAAAACTTGGGTTAAGTAGGGAGGGTAACAGTAAGCTACTAATAAAATCAAGAATTTTGGGTCTTTGAAATTATTCCATCCTTTTCTTTGCTGAACATTAGCATTCATGAAATCTTGTCAAAAACTTGTTTGTCAGCTAGCAGAAATATCATGAATATAGATATTTGCAGAAGTGTTCTCTTTGGTCATGCCCCCTGGCCTTTTAAAAGCTCTCTGAGTAGGAGAACTGAAAGAGGAAGGATTCTAAAAAGTGCTGAAGATGAAACAGGGATGGCGGAACAGAGAACCAGCACCCAGGCCCCACTGGCACTGCACACCTTCCTTACACACCCTACAGCAGAGAGCACGCAGGAGATGTTCCGGCAGCCGGGGGGGCTGTGGGTGCAGGGCTCAGCAGCCCTTTGCTCCACAGAGGCAGCAGCAACCAGCAGTGGGGAAAATGCCACCCCAAGCCTCTGACAAAAGCCTTTCCAATAACCATCCTTCTAACGTATGCACTTCCTTTCCAGCTTCTTTTCCTTCTCTGCAGTATCTTTTCTCCAATCCTTTCTGCTCTCTGTCCAATTGAGATTCCATCTTCACCAGGCAGATCACCTTAACCCTGCTACCTTTAGCCTAGTGCAGCAAGATAAAAAACTTGTCTCAAACAATTAGATCTAGATTAAAAGGGGAAAAAAATGTTTTCCATGAATTGTAGAGAGAAAAATAAGAGCAAAATTGCAAATGTATTTCCTGGTATGAAGATCACAGTTTGGATCATGTGCTCCTAAAGCTATCCAGAAACAGAAGCTATATTTTCCTGCCTTTGCTATGCCTTCCTCTTTTCCCTTCCTAACAGAAGGCTTTATTTTGATTTACAAGGAAGTATGATTCAATTTTAACTGTGAAATACAAAAGAAATTGTCTCAAACTAATACTATTTTTTTTCACAGAAGAAGCATTAATTATGACTTTAAAGAATACCAAGAGAGGTTATTTCCTCTAAAATACGGTAGAATATTAAGAAATGGTAATATTAAAAAATGGTAATAAAATGGAACTATTTAGAAATATGATGTACTGAGGTTTTAATAAGCTTTAACTCAAATTGAACCAAATTAAACACTCCCTTAAAAATCTTAATTTCAAAGCTTTTTCTGTTTTCTTTCTCCCTTCCCTCTGTTTATCTTCCCTTTGTTGCCATTTTCAGTAAAAATAAAATGCAATTCTTATCGAACTAGTGAAATCCAAGGACCTTGCCACATAAGATCAACTCAGATTTCAAGTAAGTAATACAGTCATTTTCCATAAAATGTCACTTCTCATCTTTAAAATAATTTTTGTTTTTCTAGCACAGGCAGAATATGCATGTGGGGAACTCCCATAAGGAACAGGAGAGACAACCTGCATGATGTAGGCTGAGACACATCCCTGGGCTTGCAGCTTGCCCAAACAAATGAGGTAGGGAGTCATCAGATCGCTGTGAGTCACGCAGAATCCCACACTGAGGCAATCTGAGTCGCGGGATCTCTTCTGACACCCGCCGGGACGGTGCCATGCCCCAGGTTTGTTTCCTCCAGAACCTGGGGTTCCCACATGGGTGACAGACGCTGTATCACCTGGCCAGGGTGTGAGTGCAGAACCACCTCGGGACAATGACTTGCTTCCTGGGTCGGAGGTGGAGTCATGCTTTGTCACCGGGCTGCCTGTATTAGGGTTTCTACATTTCAGAAGAGTTTTATGGGCAATCAAAATGCTTGAAAGCATTTCAGTTATTCACACTGCTGTTCCTATTTATGCGAAGGGAAGCAGTTTTGGGTTACACTCTCAAATAAGCCTCACAAGACTACCTGAGAGACATAGGAGGCTATGTGTTTTGACTTTCAGTAGGAATCACACAATTCCTTTGAATGAAAGGTTGATTTTTCCACATTAAATACAGACTAGATTTTCCATGATAAAACATGTTACACTTCTATTCTTAGCAAAGTAAAACACAGTCTCATCATGTGTTGTGCCAGTAATGATGCACATGGTCAAGTTTGTCTAACATTTTTGCATCATTACACCCTATGTTGGGGGTACCTGAACTCGAAGTAAAAGCAGCGAGACACTCCATGCACTTTTGCTCCCCTTTACTTTTTGGGGGGACCACAGAGGAAGCAGCTACCAAATGAATGTGAAGGGAAGCAGACAGGGCAAACAACCAACCAGGGAAGCAGGTAGAAGATTCCTGGAGAAGGTCAGGGCAAAGGTCAAGGCCTCCAGAGGGACCAGTGGGGATGAGCAAAATGGAGCCAAGCATGGGAACGGACAGCTGCCAAGGGACTCTGCCTCTTTTGCCATTTCCTACTCTTTCAGCATCTGACTTCAAGATAATTTTATAGACAAAGTGCTGCACAAACCATAGGGTTTTTTTTTCTTTCTCTTTCAGGTTTTCACCCACATAAGGTGAAAAGAATAATAAACCACGGTTAATATCCCAAAAGGTCTTCTGAAATGGCTCTAAAAGAATATTGTGAATGGGACAAATGGGTTCTCAGCCACACACTGGCAGCCCCACTTTTTTAAATTTCAGTTGTATTTGTGCAGATCACCAATCTTCACTTCCTCAGATAGAAAGCTTTGAAAATTGCTAAATAAATGTTTTTTGTGGTACACAGAAAGAAACAGAAACCCACTCAGATGGAGCACCATGACTTGCTGAAGAGCTGGCTGTGACCATATGCACTAAAAGGCTATTTCTGCCACGTGAATTAACAAATGTGTCCCTGAATACAGGCAGGATGTATCCTAGTCTTCTGCAGATGGCCAACACAAGGACCATATGTCATTTAAATGCCATTTAAATGTTATTTTAAAGGCACTAGTAGGACTCCTCTCCTCCTTCACTCTTTCCTTGGGGATTAATTTGGTAAATGTAATTTTTATACCGTTTTCAAAAGAAAATTGTACTTTAAATTGAGGAAGTGGCACCATCTTGTGGGTGAAAATGAATGTGTATTTTCTTATCAAATGAAGCTGCTTTTCACTTTTCTTTCATTCCCCCTCCCTTTTTTTTTTCTTTAAGTTCTCATAATTCTACAGAGCAGCCCCCTTTGACTCTAAAAACTAAACATTGTTTCAGAAGACTTTGGCACAAAGCTGAGATATTAAGCAAAAAATGCACTATATTATGATTGCCTACCATGCCACACTGATTTCTGACATGCAGGCTAATGTCATTGAGATTTTTGAAAAATTCTTTTGAGGTCAGCTCCGTAAAATAAAAAAAAGAAGTTTAGCTAAAACACGTTCATCAAGAAAATAATGCCTACATTTGCAGTGGTAATGTCTTACTCTAAGAAGTGAGTCAAAATTCTTCAAATCCTCATGCAGATTTGTTTACATATTTAAGCCTAAAATTTAAGCCTCCGTTAAATTATCCAAACTGGATTTAAGCTTAATATATGAGCTTGCCTTTACCCAAGAGTTTTCAGGACCATTACTAAAGTTACTGCAATTTTAAACCTAGTAATATAGCTATATAGCAATTTACTTAAAAACTGATACCCCTGCCTTCACTCTTAGAACTAAAAGTTGCAGATATTTTTGCTTTTAATCCCTAAATTTCTTCTTTTAAAGGACTAGCCAGGATTGTCAGCAATCGACTGCAAAGATTAAAAAAAAAAAAGGCTATTGTTGAAGCTGAGTATTATCAGATTGTTTAATATGCAAATAGCTGTACAGCTAAGAGTAAACGTGTAGTGCTCAAGCTTGTTTAACACGAGCTCATAATTACTGTCAGTCATCTCAGTGGGATTCACCTCTCTTTAGATACCACCAGTGCAAATGTCTATACCTGAACTGGTCACCAAAGCTTGTTTTGAAGTCTCTAGGGAGTAAGAATTGCTTTTAAGGTGCAGTTCATCTCATCCTGTACCAGATACAGAAGTAGATCAGCTGACTCATACTTATTTCTCTTCTTTGGTTATGAAGGGAAAATGATGTGATTAGCATGGGTGCAGATAACTCCTGCAGTGATCTGCACACAGTCAAATGAATCCTACCCCTTGTGCCTCATAGAAATAACATCAAGATTTTTTGAGCCCTGTGGATGATATTTAATTCAGAACTCCAAATTACTTTAAACAGAGAATCTTAAATACATATTTCAAGAACAACCACAAAAAAACCCCCACAAACAAATTAAGAACCATTAAAATAGCTTAATACAATAAAATAGCTGACTACACATGCTGTGTCAGGAGATTGGCATTATCCTTTGTGGTGAACCTACAGGGGGAACTATATTACAGCACCAGTTGCTTTACATTAAGAGGCACTTTCTGTTCATTTTGCCTTTGCAAAGTATATGTAGAAAGTGGTATTAACAAAGGGTAAAGTGTGAAGTAACAATAAATGTTCTTTTTATTCACTGAAATACAATGGCACCACTTAAAAATTAGGTAGGAAAATAATATAGAGAGATATACATATAGATATACAGATATATATATACATATATATATGTATGACGTTGTAAAGGCAAATCATAAGAAAATGCTTCCATAAAAACTTATTTAGCAAGACCATAATTACCTAGGAAGTAGGCAACACAGATTAAAAGTGTTTATTGCAAACCAGCCCAATTATTCAACCAATGAGAAAAGATACCAGAACTATACAATAAACATAATTTGGGAAGATAAACTGTGTAATTACATGTCCAGTGTTAAAGGAAATGACAATTGCTAGCCCAACACAAAACCCTTTAAGAATGAAGGGGTTTGCCTAGGCTCCCTGGCACCATGTTTGTATGGAAGCAATTGCATAGACCAAAACCATTATGGAAATACTGCCTCAGGCAAGGCAAGAATCTGGTTGACCCTTTGGCCAATTATTGAATTGAAACTCTTTTAATGTTAGAAGCAGTCTGGCTCATCTAAATGCCAGCCACTCCACCCACCTTTTTATCTCCTGCTGTGCTTCTTCTGCAGAAAATGTCACCAAGATTAGAAACTGTTCCTGCACAATCCTGGGCCTAACAGCGTGATGCCTTTCCCCAAATCTCTCCTCCTGCCATTGGCATCCCATCCCCACAGAATTAAGGCAAGGACATAATTTCAGTGGAAAATCCTCTGACCATTAAACTTTGCCTCATCAATTTGAACAGAATTTTGAAAGAGCCTGAGAGAACCCAGAGCCAGGTTTGTAATTGCAGAAAGCATTGCCACCATCAGTTGGTATACTGATTGCCGTGCTAATTGTCATGTTCTCTGCATTTCCTTGATGTATTGTACTAGAATGAGCAACACATTATTAAAGCTTCTCTTTTCGAGTATTTTTGTTGGGGCAAAGAGAGAGATCACTAGAAACACTGGAAGCAAACATATTATTATGAAAGGCAAGCCATCAGAAGACTTATCCAGATTTATTTTCATCAATATTTATCGATCAAGAAAGATTTTGTTAGCATTATGCTAAAAATATGGCACAAACAAAGCAGAAAAATTTGAAATTTCTTTATTTAATTATCATGCATTTAAAAAAATCTTAATACTGATGATCAAGTCTCTGTACTTTCACTGTCTGTAATTAAACTCAAGAGATGCAGAGGTCTTCTTGCTAACAAACTAAAAAGCGATTTCATAGAATAATTTAGAATTTTAAGTCAGCAGTGGCTGAAAAGAGAATACAAAAGAGTTGCGTACTGAGCTATGGCTGGCTTTGGGTCTGGAAATATTCCCACATCTTTTCTTAGTAAAAACATCATCTACCTCACTGCAGGTAAGACTACACACTGGAGAACCAGTCATGTTTGCGATGCCTTTGAAGTCTCATCCACCTGTTGAAATGAACATGCATCCAATGCAGATCTCTTTGATTCACTGTAAATGTTTACCATAGGAAGCAATTTACATGTACAGGTCAACAGCTTACAAAACACACAAATCCATCAGGACTTTGAGAGTGGGAGGTTTTCCACATGACTTTGGATTCAAATCATCTTGCATGGCCAGCAGTGATTTCAAAAATCCATGCGAAGAAGCAGAGCTATTCAAACCTTTCCAATAAAATGCGTCTTGGAAATCCTACCTGTCCTGAAGCCCTGGGCTATAAAACCTCATCCAGACAGTAAAGCCACATTAAAAGTTCAGTTACAGCCTTTGCTGCAGAAGTTCCAGCAAAAAATGCATTGGAAAGGCCAAAGACAATTGATGCCCTACAAAATTGTTGAAAGTAAATGGTTCTTCTCTTGTGAGAATTTTCCTTTACCCAAGTGGAGAGGATGCATCCCTGTTGTAACAAAAGTGCAGGACAAAAAAAAAAAAAATCAGAGATTATATATGCCCCCATCTCTGCAATACATGGCAATTCTAATGGAACCAACTCTGGCTGTGCTGCTCCCTGGATTGTGGGCTGGCACGAGACATGGAGTGATACAGACCTGTGAAGTGCCTGTTTTGCTGGAGGGAGAGAGGTTACAGCTGGTGGGAAATTACTGCTAATCTTAGGGAGTGTATTATGGATGATTAATTTTATGGACTCCATTGGTTAATGGATTGGTTTGTTTCCAAATACTTTAAATCTCTGATTGCTGGCTCAGAAGTATGTGTTGAAACACAACTCACTTGTGTAGATTCTTTACTGGGTTTTGTTCATTTGCTTGTTCAAACTTTTGGCATAACTTTACCTATTCAGTTTTACCAAGAGAAAAACATAAGTACAGCAAAGCACAAACTTTGATGATTTATTAGTAGCTGTTTCCGAGGGAGAAGAGAAAGAGCAGCTGATCACTAGCAGTAAAAAACAATTTGCTTTAACAAGAAATAACACGTAAAAGTAGATGTTGACAAAAATTATTGCTACAAGACAGAAAATGTTAATAGCAACACTCCTGAACAGTGGCAGGACCTCACTGCATTTCTCTTTTGGCACTTCTGTCTTCTGAGAAGCAGAGTGCTGAGCTGCATGGGGTTTGTGTCCACATGTGTAGCTTGCAATCACCTTGCAATGCCCTTCCCCAGGAAGTTACTACCAGTGCCAGATCTGAAGGGATCTAGAGGTTGTGACTGCAGAAGGATGAAAACAAGAAATAACTTGCATGGCACCATGTGCCTGACCTGATGTCAGAAGGGATTATATTGGGAGTGGTGGTTTTTAAGCTCAGGTGGCTGTGTAGACTTTGAGAACTGCTCTGAGAATTGCCACCACCAAGGAGTGTCCATGTCCAAACACCTCACCATGAACCCAGCCCAGCAACCAGGGGCAGCTGCACAAAATTGTGGTCACACACTGACATTTATGAGTGCTCAGATTCAATCAGAACAGGGATGTCACACATTCCCAAAATACCTGCTGGTGATGCCTTCTCTCTTGTTCCAGAAAACTGTCCGGCATCTTCACATATCCTCTTCTCAGCATTCTTCCTGTGTATCATCATCTGGGATCTCTAGTTTCCTCCTTCATGTGTATGCTCAGCATCCCAAGTGGGTTGACTAGCATTACATTTGCCAATTATTTTAAATATGGGAAACAGTAATTTCCCCTATGCATTTTTGTGTATGTGTGTATGTGACAGGAGTAGTGTTTGAAATTTTTAATGATTTTGCACACATTTACATTTTTCAATTATAGGTTACCCAGAGTTTATAGGGGAAACCTCAAAATTAAGCCAAACTGATAGTTATGGGAGACAAAGTCACTAAAACCACAAAATAAGTTTAGAGGATTTTTTTTTCTAAATTCCGTACATTAAAAATACAGGAAGTATTGTGATAGTTACTTTCATTTTACTGAAATACTTGTTTCAAGTGATGTTTGCAAGACCAATATCTAGCTCTCATGTGATATTGAAAGAAGCCCAACGATTTTTTATTTATGTGGCCGTTGCTTTATTCCTGTGGGCAAACACCATCTAGATAATTGCTGCTGGCTGATGGGCTCTGTACCATTAGATATCCTGTCCTCCTGATGGGATACTACAGGTGTTCCAGCCAGGCAGATCCCAGCCTTATGGCTTCGACACAAACTCTCTGCAAGCCCTTCTTTTAGATACTGCACTTTAGTGCCCCCACACCCAGTGAGAGAAATTCAACCCTCAGCATTTATAGAAGGGTATTGTTTAATAGGATTGCATTTAAATTTCTATAAAAGTTGTCAATCCAATGCTTATGACTCACAGTGGAAAATTCCTCCCAGAGAGACTTTATTTAACCACTGACTTCTAGATGCACTGGGTTCAGAAGTTTTATTACTTTTCATTAAATGCAGTGGAGATTGTCTGTTATTGGAAAATGCGAAATAGAATGAAAAAGCTTTTTGACAAGACCCATTACACATATTTTATCATGTATTTTCTATGCAAAATGATTTTACTGCTGTAGACTAAACAGAGACTTAAATTAATATTTGACAGATTTGTTTAGAAGCTACTGTTCTTCAACAGACCCCCAAATCATTATTAGCTTTAGACAACTTCAGACAGAAGGATTTAAAATTCCTTCCGTAGTAGTGATTTGGTTTATTATTACTTTTTAGATGGCAAGATATCTAAAAGACAAAGATGAACAGAAAAACTAAAGGGATTTTTCTGAACTGACTCCTGTCCTTTGGTGTTAAAAGCAACACAGTACAGAATCACTTTGTCTTGAGCTCCAGCTTTAAAGCAGTAAAATCTTTTTGTCCCCACTTAATTCTGCTGGAGACACGTTACATACGGTCCTCAGAATTAGGAATCTGTAAATTTCTCTAGAAATGTATCTGTTATTAATTTCTAAACATTTTTCTGGAACTAACATCATCTTTTATTTAAAAAAATGTATTTCCTCCCTGTTGCTCATATAATCCCTCGCCACCCGAAAAATGACAGTGAAGTCAGTGTTGATTGTTAAGAAATTACATGTAGGAACAGAATTTATATCAAATCAACAGAAATTATACCTATTCAATGATCAGGAAGTACACTATACCTAAACTTTTATATCTTTCCTTTGGTTTTCTGTCATTTTGTTTTCACCATGATATCTCATTCCCTCTTTCCTATTCTCCCAGACATGCTATCTGTCCTCTGAACCTGTTCCAACCTAAATTCACTTCTAGAAAATGGACAGAGAGAATCCTACACATTACTCCCGATAAGGTGATTTAGGGCCTTGCACAATGGCACTAATGCCTCCCTGGCTTTGGTGGGAATCTCTCACCAGAAGCCCCAGGGACCTACATTCACCTTGCCAAGGCCGCATTGCCAGGGCAACTCCCAGCCACTCCTGGATCTCCCCTTCAGTCATTCTCAATCCAGACACTTAAGCACTGCTGCTTTTACTACTCAATTTCACCTCATTTCTACAACTCATCCTCAAAGCCACTGTGCTCTTTCTGTCTAATGTTCTGATCCTCCTCATATTTGAACCCAATAAATAATGGATAAAGACAGCTCATACTGCAAAATTAAGCAGAATGCAGGTAATGGGTTGCATCATATTTGAAATAAACCACATATGGTTATAGACTCTAGCAAATAGCCTGTATACTCAAGAACAATGTTAAGAATTGAGTGAGTTATTAGTTCATTTTTTAAAACCCAGCAGTGTATATATGAATTGATTTTTGTCTTCTCTTTTGAAAGTTTAGATTTTGCGCATTTATTTTAGTCCATCTGCTTTATACCATTCTGTAGGCCAACACTGGGTTATTTCAGTGTCAAAGAAGTCTCTGCATGACACAGGCCTGGATAATATTCTCTTTTCAGCCTTGACCTTGCCCATGGAGAGAGACAGAGAAAGGAGAAGTATAGGTTCGGTGCAGCAGCTGAATACACCTAAAACTGCTTTGGAGATTTGAACTATGATTCAGTTATGCTTCAGCAGAGATTGTGGGTTACAGAACACCATAAAACTTAGAAAACCATTCATATTCCCACAGACTTACGTAACATTTATAACAATAAGCCACCTAGTTAATTTATTTCCTGTTACATGTTGGCAATCTAGATGACATTCACAAGCAGGAGAACACATTAACTAAAGGTTGCCTCTTCTGCCACTAAATGTTTCTCATGCTTTCTTATTCTGATCACTCTAACTAGTAGAAATAAAACCACCTATCAAAAATAATTGTCATAATGTATCTTCATGGGAATAACCTTATNTGCAATGATAGGCTTGAAGAACTATGATATCTATGGATAAAAAGGTTACACATCTTCCAAAATTTAGTTGTCATAAAGTATAGAAACTGAACTAAATTTCACCACTTCAGGCTGTAGCACACAGAATCAGTATTTATTAAAGGCAGGTTAGTTTCAGGAGGGGCACTGGTGTGGATGTTCTCCAAGCTCAACAGTTCCTCCCCAGATCAGCCATTGGGTTCTCATATGTGCTTAAATGGCAGTTGGGCGTCTAAACTATACAGGGCTCCAAGCAACGCTATGCTACACATACNGGATTTAAAATTCCTTCCGTAGTAGTGATTTGGTTTATTATTACTTTTTAGATGGCAAGATATCTAAAAGACAAAGATGAACAGAAAAACTAAAGGGATTTTTCTGAACTGACTCCTGTCCTTTGGTGTTAAAAGCAACACAGTACAGAATCACTTTGTCTTGAGCTCCAGCTTTAAAGCAGTAAAATCTTTTTGTCCCCACTTAATTCTGCTGGAGACACGTTACATACGGTCCTCAGAATTAGGAATCTGTAAATTTCTCTAGAAATGTATCTGTTATTAATTTCTAAACATTTTTCTGGAACTAACATCATCTTTTATTTAAAAAAAATGTATTTCCTCCCTGTTGCTCATATAATCCCTCGCCACCTGAAAAATGACAGTGAAGTCAGTGTTGATTGTTAAGAAATTACATGTAGGAACAGAATTTATATCAAATCAACAGAAATTATACCTATTCAATGATCAGGAAGTACACTATACCTAAACTTTTATATCTTTCCTTTGGTTTTCTGTCATTTTGTTTTCACCATGATATCTCATTCCCTCTTTCCTATTCTCCCAGACATGCTATCTGTCCTCTGAACCTGTTCCAACCTAAATTCACTTCTAGAAAATGGACAGAGAGAATCCTACACATTACTCCCGATAAGGTGATTTAGGGCCTTGCACAATGGCACTAATGCCTCCCTGGCTTTGGTGGGAATCTCTCACCAGAAGCCCCAGGGACCTACATTCACCTTGCCAAGGCCGCATTGCCAGGGCAACTCCCAGCCACTCCTGGATCTCCCCTTCAGTCATTCTCAATCCAGACACTTAAGCACTGCTGCTTTTACTACTCAATTTCACCTCATTTCTACAACTCATCCTCAAAGCCACTGTGCTCTTTCTGTCTAATGTTCTGATCCTCCTCATATTTGAACCCAATAAATAATGGATAAAGACAGCTCATACTGCAAAATTAAGCAGAATGCAGGTAATGGGTTGCATCATATTTGAAATAAACCACATATGGTTATAGACTCTAGCAAATAGCCTGTATACTCAAGAACAATGTTAAGAATTGAGTGAGTTATTAGTTCATTTTTTAAAACCCAGCAGTGTATATATGAATTGATTTTTGTCTTCTCTTTTGAAAGTTTAGATTTTGCGCATTTATTTTAGTCCATCTGCTTTATACCATTCTGTAGGCCAACACTGGGTTATTTCAGTGTCAAAGAAGTCTCTGCATGACACAGGCCTGGATAATATTCTCTTTTCAGCCTTGACCTTGCCCATGGAGAGAGACAGAGAAAGGAGAAGTATAGGTTCGGTGCAGCAGCTGAATACACCTAAAACTGCTTTGGAGATTTGAACTATGATTCAGTTATGCTTCAGCAGAGATTGTGGGTTACAGAACACCATAAAACTTAGAAAACCATTCATATTCCCACAGACTTACGTAACATTTATAACAATAAGCCACCTAGTTAATTTATTTCCTGTTACATGTTGGCAATCTAGATGACATTCACAAGCAGGAGAACACATTAACTAAAGGTTGCCTCTTCTGCCACTAAATGTTTCTCATGCTTTCTTATTCTGATCACTCTAACTAGTAGAAATAAAACCACCTATCAAAAATAATTGTCATAATGTATCTTCATGGGAATAACCTTATATTGCCTGGGTATGAAATACACCTCAGTCTACTGCAATGTGTAGGCTGAGTTAAAATAGCATAAAAATCTTACGGAGCCTTATTCCATTTGAATTGAACAAACTGCTTTCTACCACAGTTAAAAATGGCTTAGCTTTTAGGAAGTTTAGTGAAAAATTAAACCCCCCACCTTATGCAAATACCGAAGGCTATGCTTATGGAAAATTATCCTCCTGTTAATCAGCTGTACATGCTGACAAACTTGTTCTTTTCTGGTTGCCTAGCTGTCTACCAACCTCCGCTGGCTCCCCGCCATGACCTCTGTGAAAGAGCTGCTAGAGCAGTAGCAAGTATGTTTTCAGAAAGCCTTATTGGCTGTGCAGTAGGTTTCTAGCTATTGGACAGAACTCGTTGTACTTTAATTAATGTGACAATATTTTAAATAAAAATGCTGTGTTTCACCTTTTAAATAGACATAAGAAAACTCAAGGTCAAGAAGGCTAACCGGACAAAACAGGTCAACATTGCATGTCATGCTGTAGCAGCAAACACTACAAAACCAAATCTACATTTCAAAATGGTAGGTCTGAAGCTNTTCTTATTGACAATTTCTCCTTCAGGTAGAGTTGGTGAGCATGGGCAAAGTAAATATCCACATAAAGCACTGATATAATTTGTGTGTGCCATCCTAACACACCATGGGAAGAGTACTTAATTGAAAGTAATAATAGGGTAGCCAGGAATGTATCAATTAAAATAACTTGGCTGTCTGTGCTAAATTCCAGATATTCCTAAGGTCTTAAGTAAATTTAACTGTCTTTACTTACTAGAATATAATCAAAAACAAAGAAGCACCTCTAAACTCTCTCTGAGTCTCTCAGAATTCTCTCTCAGAATTCTCTCAGAGGTGAAACAACTGCACAGACTACAGATTTTCTTATTGATGGATCATATGAATTAAGTAACGTAGTAGTTTTGAAAAAAAATTAAATTGATAGTTTTCATCCATTTTCTCAAGACTGAAGCATATTCAATTTTTTTTCATTTATATATGTTAAAACTCCTACAGTATGCATTTGTTAAGCTTTTAGATTTAAATATATTCTCTTCTTCCTATAAAAACAATATAATTCACTGTACCAGTTGCTCCAGTTGGCCTGCAGCTTACATAAGTAACCTCCCCAAACATAAAAATCAGGCTGATCAAGATATGCATGTTCTCAATCTTGCTTTATGAGGTGGAGCCATACACCTGCAAGAACACTGATGCATAAAGACTGCTCTCTCTTTTCCCCCTCCCCCCAAAATATTTGCATCCACTGGCAAAACCTGCAGAGAAGCAAAACGAAGAAGTACCAAAACCAGTATGATGTAATAGAGAAGCCCCAGATCCGGACCCAAATCTGCCTTTCACAGGATCTCAGTCTTTGGCCTCCTGGACAGCAGCAGCAAGCAGCAGAGCAGGACTGCCAGGACCTGGCCAGCCCTGACACACCACAGGGTAGCAGTCAGGATCTGCTGCTGTGAGCCCCAGGACAACCTCAACAGAGAACAAAGGTGTAGTTCACACCTATTTCTTAAGGTTGCTATGAGCCAGACAGAGAATTAAAGAAAAAAAGAAAACATAAAAAAGAGGAAAAAAAAAAGAAATAAAAACTATATAAAAATTGTTAAGTCATCCATCAGGATCCGAAAAGCAATTGTTGTTTAGTTGCATTACATATTTCCCTGTTGCTCATTGACCTGTTGGGAGTAAACTATTGACCTCAAGGCAGATTTTAGAGGGCAAGCATGTACTTCGTTCTTAGCACTCAGGGTAAAAAGGGTGGATTTGGAATGCACTTGCCTGTGCCTCCCTCCTCTCAGTACAGACCAGGCTTCCTGGTCAGAACCATGCTGATCAGGGTGGGAGGTCAGTCACGCTGCAAATAAGAACTGACGTTTCAAAGCCAGAGCGAGATTTTTGTTGTTAAGGAAATGTGCTCTAACAACAGATTTGCAGATCACATTAAGGAAAGAACACGTTTCTCTTTTGCTTTTAACTGGTGAAGTTCTTCAGCTCCATGGTGGCTGACTTACGGCTGAAGGGGGATTTCATTACACTGAATAAAAAAATTGTCAGGAAACTTACAGGAAGGAATAAATATTCCCTTTAATACCTGCAAATAAAACAAAATTAATTTACTTACTCCACTCATGGTTACTGCTGAGTCTAAAATTCAAGAAGTCATACGTTTTTTGAGTTACAAACCAAGCAAAGAGAATAAAGAGTGTTTCAACAAACCCCATGCCATACAATTTTGAAGATGAGCTCTAATGCAAGGCTAGATGCTACCTGGGCTGGGAAAGAAAAATATTTTCCTCTAATTTGCAGAGCAGCTATAGAACTGTTGCAGGCAATGATCAATAAGTAAGAGGAGAGAGAGGACACCTCAAATTCCACCAGGTTTTTGGTCCATCTTCCTCACAGTCTTGAAAAGGAGAGCAATATAGTCTGATGCTTCAGGCCACAAAGGAATTGCTGAGGAGCTCTTGAAAAGAGCTAGATATCCCTACAACTCAAAAGTACAATTCTATATCCAAAGCAAAACCAACCTTATCCTTTGTTGAGTAAACTGGAAGGGCACAAGTTACTTTTCTTCGAGTAAGCAGTCTGATGTTAAAAATAAGGGCTAGAAAAGATACAAACAAATGACATACACAATGGGGCATTACAGGAAGAGAAAAATTCTAGCTGGCACCTAAGACAGGATTCGTGCAAGAAATGAAAGAACTTATTGTCCCACAGCATTGGTTCTCAGGCTGCAGCCTGCTCACTCTTGCAGCAAGGACACTCTGCTGCACAGCCTGCCCACCGAGGGGGAGGCTGCCTCCAACTGACACACTTCCACATCCAACGGAATCAGCAGAGGCTTTACTGACCAATTAAAATAAAACTTAACCGGCATCTTTGGCAACTTTTGTTGCTAAGCCATGTTGTCCTGTTATTGAAACCTACAGCATACAAATTCACTACAGAGAAAATAGAACACCATAGGTTTGATCCTCTTTCTTCCAGACTATTCCTCACCTGAAACAGATAATGCAAAACTGTTAAGACTTCTGATCCCTAACATTCCCCCTAAATAGGGGTGTTCTGTCTCTCAGAGTCTCGTACCAGGGTTGAAAGATGAGACGGATCTTGCAGCTCAGTCTTCAAAGATGTTTATTCTATTTCTTATCTCAAGGTCTTACAGGAGTGTCCGCGCAATAGGAAAAGCTTTGCTACAAGGACATGGAGGCACGACCACGAGGTTGTTTTAAAGTTTTCTAATCCAATTAACTCTAAAAACGTACTATATTTATGGTTTTGTGCCAATTACTATCACCTATTTCACCTATTCTAAACACGTAATTTCTACCTCAATTTCATTCTACCAATGCCTTTGTGCCACCCTCACAGCAGAAGATGGAGTAGACGAAGAAGAAGGACATGAGACAACACCCCAAATCCTCCATCTTGCCTCAATCTACTTCCATACTAAAAACCCAAAACTACAATTTTTCACCCTGTGACAAACTAAACTAACTCTATTTTAAATCTTTATTATTTCTTAACTCATCTATAAGTGTTGGAAGCTTTTCCCATGGACTAAGGTCAATGACTGTGCTTTCCTGGGGTCTGTGCCAAGGTTTCTGCCAGGGTTTCAGACCCCCCAGGGCAGTTTGAGGTGTTTTCCACCTGCCCTGGACTCCAACACAAAACTTCTGAGAAAGGAAATGCAGTGACTGAATCTGAAATGACCCCTAACTTAATAGATGATTCAGTTACCTCTGGGGGGTGCCTCTCAGGGGTGCAATTCCTCAACTTTTAAAGGCTCAGAACACTAAGAGTAGAAGTGAATGAAGCTATTATAAGTAAAATAACAAATAAGTTATTCCACATCAATTCAGTAACAGTGCAAACTTCTTCAACAGGGTCTCTGTGGAGAAAAAGATGATTTACTCAAAAAAGAGAACTTGTATCTTCACAGCTGCAAACCCACTTCCAACCACAAAGAGAGTTCCTCATTTTCAGTTACCACAAGTGGTTTTGCAGTGAGCAGACTGGTGTTTTCTGCAGGCCCAACCAAAAAGGGTATTGAGGGAAAGGCAGCTTGCTTCACTTTTGTTCATTCCCAGGCTGCCCTGTTGACATACCCCTCCTGTGTGGTCACAATAATCATATCCTCTCACTCCTGATCTCCCCCAGCCATGCTCTTGTGGTTGCTGCAGCGAGGTTTGCACTTGTCCCAGACCATTCCACTTGTAATTGCAAATAACACAAGATGGAAGAGATGGCAGTAATTTTTCTTCCCATGGAAAGGCATATTCTACATTACCCTTGCTTGTTCTTTGGTGTAATCAACTGTCTCTTCATTTCATTGAAAACCAGAAAACCAAACCGTGCCCTAAAACCAGAACTGTGACAAGATCAAGACTTGGGAAATGCAGTGGTGCTATTGAAAAAAAAAAAAATCCTTGGATAACTTTTTTTTTTTTTCTTATATAGTTCAGTCATTAATGAAATCTTTAAAGTATGGTTCATAGCACTAGAAAAATGAACTTTAGGTAGAAAGTTTTCCTCACATTCTTACTCCATTTTCAATTGTAGAAGGTTACTTCTGAAATTGTGTAAATATTTAAACTGTGAAACTCAAAGTATGAACTATTACAGTAGAGATTCACATTAAAAGACAAAATTTAACTTTCTGTCAAAGGTAACTCTGACAAGGATAATAAAATCTATTTATTAATTATTTATAATATAGATCTTTAAAATTGCAACACTTACTTATATTGATACACATTATGCAATTTCCAACGTATTTCAGTACCTTGGTGCTATGAGCTGGTATCCTGAAAGGGAGAAATATGAAAGAAGAGCAGCTTCCCTAGAAGCTCATAGACATCAGCAATGGGTAACACTATTTGAACCCTAAGGAGTGCAGTGACAAATTCAGAACACAGACCCCAATAAACAGCAATTGCCCTAAGTCAGCAACAGCACTCCTACGTCTTCAAAATACAGGCAGGTGACTCTACTTGGTGGCTTTCCTTGAGAGATCTTTGCTTCAAATTGGATGTTTTATGCAGAAACAGCAGGTTTTTGCTGAAATTAGTGCAAACATATATAGCAAAGCCAAAAATCTATTTTTCAGTGAATCCCTTGGATGCATCGACAGATATTGGTATTTCCCCTTCCCTTCAGGACTTGCTGCTTAGCCATGATATAAAATCAGAAGCAGTTTTTGAATAATTAATAAAACACAGGGACTGAAAATAGACCTCTCTTCTTCCTTTTCCTGCCTCCCCTCATTAAAAAAGCAAACAAAATCCTAACAATAGAGCTTGAAGGTTAAAAGTCCCTTAAGAATAACTACCACCCAGCTGGTCTGAAAAGAACAGTATGAAGCAAAATGCATCACCTGTAACACCCAGGCAGTATGGCAAGATCTACACAGGATCAAACATCAGAAGCTTTTAGAGAGAAAAAATAATCAAGGAATACAAGGGATGAGAAGATGAGCATATGCAGTACCAGCATGTACCCACTGAAGGTGTACTATAAGTTTTGTTATTTACACCACCAGCAAGGGAGGCATGTAAATTTCCCAAAAATGGCTTCAGCTATACAATAATTGTCTGGTTTATGAAAAAAAGAACCCCAAAACAAACAAACCTCAAAAAAATAAAACCCACAAAAAATTCCACAAAAGACCATCTTGTACAGTGCTTTCAAGTGTTTTATCTTTTTACATATATTTGCCATGAAAGAAATGCTGCCAATAGCCTGTATCTTTAGTATGTCCCATTCCACTAAAATACACACACACTTACACAGAAAGTGTGCACTTTACAGAAAGCGTCTAAAATGAAGAATCAAGGATTGCTGAGAAGTAGTTTGGAAGCCCTTGGCTCCTACTGGTTTTCCTTCACACTAAGACTCAAGTCACTTCCGAGAGACCCACAGATTGGGAAGTCCTGCATAAGCATGCATTTCAAACTATTTCTATGGTGCAAAATCAGGATTTACTTCCATATTCTCCCTTCCTTACACTTTTGGACACAGTTACAAGCTCTTAACTACAGGCAGAAGGGCCTGTTAGAAGAGCAGAAGGGGCTGCCATCTTGTCCCTACCTGATCTTTTAGAAGATACAAAGTCAGTTCAGCATCATACAAAGACCGGTGTTCCCAGGTTTTTCTCCTGTCTTCCCTGGTTCAATTCCTCTTGTACTTCTTCAGTTCCACTCTACAAGGTACAGTAAATTACAGGGGGGGACCTTCCATCTTTCACCTAGCCTTCCACACAAACAATTAATTTAGGAGATGAGACATACTCTTCACCTAAAACCTCAGAAAACTAGCAAGGTGCTCACTTTGATACTGTTTTTCACCTTTGCACGTGAGAAACGTGAACGTTTCTTTTGTGCAGCGGAAAGCTACATATAAGCAGCAGCACTTTGGGTCTTTGGGTTTTGAAATGTATTCAACCTCCATCGCAGCTGGTTGCTGTCGCATGGAGAGAAGCAGGGGGAAGAGAAATCTGGCTGACAAAGGCTTTTGATTGTGTACATGATTTCTCCTCAGCAGCTGTCCCCCGGAGAGCGTGAAATACCTAATATTTTGAGGCGTTTCACCTCAGACTGTGGCAGGCAGCGTTAGGCCGGGGGCGGGTGACACAGCAACACCCCGGCTGGGCGACCTGCGCGGGCAACACGCTTCCTTTCTGCCACAAAACGAGAAAAGACTTTCGGGTTACAAATTAAACCGGTTTCCACTGAGAGCTGAAGGGCTTCCAGCACACGCTGGCTCCCGCATCCCCGCGGGCGGCCCGGATACCCCGCAGCAGGCGATGTTGTCGGGGCCCCTTCGCGCTCTGGGCGGTTCCCCCGCGGACCCGGGCTCCCCACGGCCTCGGCCCGGAGCAGCGGGCGGCACTGCCCCTCACGGCGCCCCGGCCGCTCCCACGGCTCCGGGACAGCGGCCGCGGCCCTACGGCAGCGACCGCTCCTCATCGCCGTCTCCTCGCCTTCCTCCTTCTCCGCGCTCCGATCACTCCCCGCTGCCCGCCCGCGCCCGGCACCGCCCGGCCCGGCCC
>WBMY01005992.1:369726-437842 GCA_013397315.1 Donacobius atricapilla
GGGCGCCGTCCGTCCGCGCCTCGCTCGCTGGCCGTCGGCATACGGAGCCCCCGGGGCCGGCGGGGCTGCCGCTGCCCTGCAGCCGACCCGTGCGCTGCAGCGGGAACCGGCCGCGAAGGAGCGGGGCTCGGGGCGTAAAAGTTCCGTTGCTGAACCAGGCTGGGACGGATCCCAGGTGCAGCAGAGGTACAACAAAGCAGCGTTGGACGAGGTTGTGGGAAGGCTCGTATCAGTGCTAGGCCTGCCTTGGGTGTAGTGTGTACTTTTCTTAGCCTAAACAACAGGTTCGTGTACTCAAATACTGCATATTTTCCTGCTTCTGTATCAGTAAGTTCGGTTCCAGAATACCTTCTTGCTTGTAAGGTAAAACTGTACTAAAACTACTTATCTGTATCAAAGAACTATTTAGAAGCTTCAAAATATAACCCCTTTCATTAGAAAAGAAGCTACTTGTTTAAAAAAAATCATGTTTTTCAAAACAATGACTGTTTGGGTGCATTGTGTCCGGTACCTGAAATACTATTAGGCACTTTCTGTATAGCAGTGGAGGGTATTTCATGAACTTAAAACTGTGACTTCAAGCAGGATATCCGTGTAGTCACACTGACTCTACATAACTCTCTGGACTTTGAAATGGTATTGTTGATCAAACTGACTGCTGCGAGGAAAACATAAGATGCAGCATCTGAACAGGAAGTAGAGAATGTTTATGTTGGGGTGGGTTAGATAAAATGCTGTCACGGTAACTAAGTTGTGTGTCTGAAGGTATATGTTTTGAAAAGTACAGATTTGTAGAAATGCCTCAGTTAATTTCAGGCAATGTTTCATATCAGCCTGTTTGCTAAGAAAGAAAACAACTAGTATCAGCTTTTCTCTAAATATAAAAAATAGTGCATGAATTCGTATGTAAATTGATTTCCAGTTTGCTTTTCTGTAACTTGATTTTTTTTCTTGTCAGTTGGGTGCAGTTATAATTTCTGTTATACTCAGCTGTAAAACTCACCTAGGGCTAAGCTCCCAACTTTTCTGCATAAATAGTATGTTGAAAGCAGACTGGAGGTAAGTATCTTCACAGGATCTGGGTGTCATGGGATTTATGGCTTGCTTGAAATTACACATTCTTCTGATTTACCCTGAATATTGGATGATTTTGCAGTTGAAGTTCTTATAGTTGTGGTCTGTTGTTTCTCCTTTTCCTCAGCCCTTTATGCTAAGTTAATCATAGGCTCATTTTAGTACAACTCATTTTAGTTGAGGTTCTCTGCTCAATCTTGACGACTTGAGCATTCATTGAAGGTCTAGAGGTGTTTAACCAGCCTTTTTTGCTTACTGTGTAGTGTGAGCCATAAACTGAGAAACAAGTGAACAGACTGAATATTGTGTGCCTTGGAGGGCATTGTCTTAAGCAGAGAAGTGGAATGAGTACCTGGAGATGGTAACAGCCTCGGCTGCCTAACTTGAAACCGCAGTATCTGTCGGAGCCCAGTAGGACTCTTGGTACTCCTGACCTTCTAGCTTGACTCAACATGCTATACTTATGCTGATAAATGCCTTTGTGCTGTAATGTCCATGATATTTGATCTCATAATATCTATATTTGAATGACTCATTAGTGAAGTTTCAGACTGTAAGTGCTGCTTTTTAAGAAAGGAAAATTTTGTCAGTTCTGTAGGATGCTAATGCTTGCTCTTTCAATCACCTGAAGTACCTGGGCTGCCTTGCTGCTGCAGGTGGTGTTTCTGTCCCTCTGGGGCATGGAGAGGCTGCTGGATGTGATGTCTTTCAGCCACACTGACATAATTTTAGGTTTTGTTTGACTCGACCTCATGTTTAGATCACTACTGCAATGAACACCAGAGGAAAATTGAGACATTAAACCATGCTCCTAGATACTCTTTGTAGTAATAATTTATGGAGTTCTTAATGGACGCCATAGTGTTGCTATCAGGCCTGAAGGGCTTAGCTAAAAAAAAGGTGTGGTGGTCTGAATCTGATTTATTTCAGACTTTCCTTTGTTTCTGACTGGTAACAAGGCAGCTGTTTTGAAATAACATTGAGGATTCAACTATTTGATTTTTGTTCTGTGGAAAAGCAAAGGAATTTATCAAGTAATATAACTTTGAGTACTCAGAGTCTGTGAACTCGGAAATGGTCATAGTTCCACTGGCATCTTAAGTAATGATGCCTGATAAAAAAAGTTTCCTGTGAGTGGGGAAAATGGTGAAGAGCCATCACTCTGTGTTGCTGAGGTTCGATACCATTGCGCAGACTACTACTGGTACTTCAAGAAACTCACTGGTAAGCAAGTGTACATACAGAGGGTAATTGATTTTGTTTTCTGCCTTTTTTTCCCCCTCCACTTGCTGAGCTGTAAAACGTTTATCTGAATTTATAAGCAATTAAAATACCTTTGCCCGTGACAGATCAGGTTTTCAAAACCAACTGGCTAACAGTCAAAGCTGTAGCTAGAGTTGATTTGGCTGAAATATGAATCCAGATGTAGAACTACTTACAGAACGTATCCAGTGTAAAGCCCTTTAGGAATTCCATTGTTTAGGCATGTAACTAATTTTCATTCAGGTTTGTGACCTTTGTTATCTAGGTCAGGTGCAAAATTTGTTATTGGTGAAAAGTTTTCAAAAACTTCTTAATAATAATGTAGAAATAAAACTTTGTGTGCGCTTATACTAAGGGGAGCTATGAGATTAGTTTTGTGCATATTAATGATTTTTTTTTGTGATTATGCCCAACCTAGAAGTTTTTGTGGAAGTCCTGGTTAGTTACAAATCATTACTTTAAATAACAATGAGTTTTGTAAGCAAAAGTAAATGTTGGGTGTCCCTTTTATAATCTGTAATAAAGAAGTGACTTTTGTAATTTGCGTGATTAAATTTGGTCAGAGACATCAGTAATGAAAAACTAGTTTATTCCATAGAAATAACTTCTGAGAGGACTTAGTAAACAAAAAAACCATGAGAAGAAAGCACTTGGTAGCATTAGAAGTAGGTAAAAAGGAATATGGATATTTTATGCTGCTTAGAAATGGGATTCAACACTTGGATAAGCTGTAATGAATAAGGCTAGGAATATGTTATTCTTTGTAAGACCTTGCCATGGTTCATATGGTAAACAGGAACTGGTGAGGGATGCAGAAAGAGAAGTGACACAGCAGTAAGCTAACTAAGAAAACTGCTTTGGCTGCTTTTAAAAGTGCATGTGACCAGAATAAGTGTGTATGTCAGAGCCAAAGAGCAAATTGCAGTAATAGTTGAGATAAAACAAAATAAAAACTTGAATGGCAGTTACAGCTCTTAATTGATAAGAAATAAATGTTTTATCAGGAAGGGACTTGTAAGATTACTTGTGCTTATGAAAACTGCGTGAACTAAGCCTTGAAAGTAGACTACAGGTCTACTAAGTAAAGGGCAACTTCACGTGTCTGAGAAGTGTTGGGACTCCTCAGTTCAAGTTTAGGCTGCAGTCTGTACATCCAAAAAACATCCACATTGCAGTTTAGAAAGGACTTATTCCCTGTACAAGTAGGGAGACCTGAGTCATTAACTCAGTGGTAATTCCCTCATCTTCACATTTGTTTTTAAATGAGATGTGGGAGGAGAAGATGAAGTGTATAGGACGGGTTCTTGTGGAACAGGAGAGTATTGAGAATTACACCTGAATTTCTTTTGGGATTTGCCCTGTTCTACAAAAGACATGTAGCATCTTTAGACACCTCACTAGTATCTGTTAGAGTGAGTTTCCTGAACAACTTATCAGTGATAATCTTCCATTCTAGAGGGAATGACAGTGGGGTTTTGGCAGTTCCTTTGAACCAAACCTGTGTCTACAAAACTGATTTTCACAGTAATGGATCATATCAGACTCTGTAGAGCAAGTGGTAAAACCATCGTCCTTATAGAGTGTTTCTCACGCTTGTTTTTCTCACAGCTTGCTATTAATGTCTTCACAGCATAGTTTACTGCCTTAGCTTACTAACCTGTGGATGAGAAATGTTTTGGGAACAGTCTAGAAGGTACTGCATCTCACAGCTGTATGTATTTGAGACAAAGCATCAATTCACAAAGTGTGGGATATGGTTAAGGAGTAGAAAACAGAAATGTAGGTGTTAAAATCACATGTTTGTCAATACACCTCACTGACAGTTATTCAAATCTCCTATTCAACTAACTTTAAGATAGAAACTCAGCTAACAGAAGTCTTTATCTTTGCTCCCGTGGCTGTAGTGGTCACATCTCTCCTGGCTGTTCTTGTTCCTCATGTGCTAGACAAATTGTGTCTTGATATGAGGAGTGAGTCACTGTGTGTCTCTGTCTCATTATGCGTTGCTGAATGAAGGGTGATCTACTAAGATAGACCTGGAACCTGTACCCCACTCTGTTAAGGCTTCAGCATTATTGCATTCTCTTCTGAGCATCTTTGTAGATATATTTCATCTGTTTTGGAGGTAATCAGGTGCTGAAAGTTTCTCAGTGTCTCTGTGGTTAATCAGATGGTCAAGTATGCCACTCATGCTCCTGATAAGTGCTCTGGAATCCTATGGTATACATACACAACAGGATGCAAACGATTTGTAGTCACAAGCTGTTGTGTTGTAACTTACTGGTTTTCCACAGCCAAGACTCATATTAAGGAATTTAGAAGAGGGCAAAGTTTTAATGTAGGATTCAGATGAACAGTCAAGTTTTGACTGCAAGCTTTTCATCAAGATGTCCAGATAGCCCCTGCTTAGAACATCCGGGGAAGAGCTAGGCTCTTGTTAGAAGATAAAGATTGAGTTTGCTATTTCATGCAAGTTTGTAAAGACTACTTTGTTCTTTCTTTAATGGAAAATTGATGTGATTTCTTGGCATTATCTGGTTGTAAATATTGTTTTGAATTTTTTTATCACTAGAATGTTTTTCTCTCTGGTTATTTCTTCTGAGGTTCTGAAAGAGTTAGTACTAGCTGAATTTGTCACAAGGGACTAGTGTAAGATCCATCTCATAGGAACCATGCAGTTTCAGGCTAAAAACATGATAATGGCGAATGCTCTATTTTACATCTTGAATTTCTTTTTTTGAAAGAGTTCTAGTACTTCTGCCTGAAAAAACTCACCTGTTTTTTCTTGAGAACTTTCTATGACCCTTACTGCTCTACTTTTAATAGTGCCAGCATTAAGAACTCGTCTACTGCTTTCATTGATAGTGGCTGCAGGTGCCAGCAGTGGTGGCAATTGCCACTGGCAGCTTCTAGCTTAGTGCTGGAATGAGTGGAGTGAAGCACTGAAGATATTTGTATGTGATGAGTGAGTCCCACCTAGGAACTTTGTACTGGTTCATTAACCAACATGAAAAAGGCCCGATCCTCTCAATGGCTTTTTATAGGCAGAACTGTCTGCAGGGTAGATGGGGTTTGTGGAGCTCTAAATGCTTAGTTTCCTGAGAAAATTTGCTGTTGACTTTAGGCAGTGTCGTAAGATTTATAGCGTCCTCTCCTCCAGTGAGCGTGTTTCATAGGCTTGTCTCTTGAGGAATCTTTGTAGTATAGAACTAAAACTTAGTATGCAGGAGGCTTATGGTTTCATTACCTAATACCTAGATAATAAAAT
Source organism: Donacobius atricapilla (assembly GCA_013397315.1). Taxonomy (NCBI): domain Eukaryota; kingdom Metazoa; phylum Chordata; class Aves; order Passeriformes; family Mimidae; genus Donacobius; species Donacobius atricapilla. The sequence goes on from WBMY01005992.1 coordinate 375,332, forward strand.
ACAGGAAGTAAGGAAAATGTGACAGGCACTAGACAGAATTGCATATTGGTAGGTTTGGATACAGGTTCCTGAAGAAAGGCTGACATTGTGTTACTAATGCACAGAGGGATTTTATTTTTTTTTTTTTTTTTAATTGGCTAGTTTGTTTTCCTTGTCAGTAAATCTTGCAGAGTGAGTTTGGTGGAACTAGAAGTACATCTTCATGGGTGGTTTTAAACAGCCCCCTCTACTGGGACACGACTCAGATTCTGTATGTTAGTTTAGTTTCTTGGCATATTTGCTTGGGTACGCACTCTCTTTTGTGGCTTCCAGACGTGTTGTTGATGCCTGGATATCCAATAAAATGGGAACGGTAGGTGTGCAGTTACCTTCAGGGGCAATTGCACTTAGATTTGAAGATCCTGAAGTGTGATCATCGCATGACAGGAGCAGTGTTCTGTCAAAGGTCGAAACAGAAAAAGAAAAGATGCAGTTTAAACAGTCATAGGGACACTTTCTTAGAAAGCTGCTCACTTAATTCATAAAATTTAGTAGTGTTTTCTCAGGCACTTCTGAGTTAAAGGTAGACAGTTTTGCTGACACCTCTTTGTGCAGTAAATGACACTTCAGGCATCTCAAATTAGAATGTCTGTGTTAAGAATATATGATTCTGGAATAAGTTCATTAAATGAATTACTCAATTCCTGTAGACATAATGTTCTGTGGAGATGATCATTGCTGGCAAGGAAACTGTTGCTGCAGAGCTCCACGACACATTTGCAGATTGCTTCTCACTTTAGGCAGTTGCTTTCATACATGCATCCCCACCTTGGTGAGGCTGTTTTCCCTCTACTGCTTACTTAGCTGTCCTTAAAATCCACACTCTTAAGGCAGCATTTTCTTTTTAGGTTTTCTGAGAAACAGTGTTAATACATTTTTTCAGTTCTCCAGTATGTCTGGCTTAAAAGCTGAAAGATCACACACTAAGGTTGTAAGTGTTTCCATTTCCATAAGACAGTTTCACACACCATTTTCCGCTGCAGAACTTGGTGTAATTCAGAATTCCCTGCATTCATCTCCTGTTCCTTCAGTTCAAATGTGTTGTTTTGCCTTTATCTCCCCTGGTTCATTAGCCACTATGCAGCATCAGTGTGGTGTATTTAGTGAGCACAGATATGCTTCCATAGAAGCATATTTTGCGTGTGAAGGTACTGTGCCTGCAATTTGAGAAATACCAACCTAACAAAAGAAAGTGTGACTTTTGCCTTTTTGAAGGCAAAATAGCTTAGAAAGCTATTTTTCATTATTTGAACTTGCAGTTATGCAAAGATAACTCTCGCCTCTGAAATTGCAAATCCTTTTAAAAAATGCATTTACTTTAAGTATTACTGATGATAATGGCTTTCCCAAAAGTTAGCCAGCACTTGCTGAGCCTAAGTAATAAGTCCTAGTACTTGTCTTGCTGTCTAGGCTGAAGAACAAGAATATTTGAAAGTGGGAATTTGGCAGTAAATTTTAAATGTTTTCTCCCCTCTCAAGGTGACAGCCAATTTACTTGTGTGTGATTTGTGAATAAGAAATTAATTTGTTGTATTAATATTTTTCTGTGTCAGATATAAAGAAAAGTGAGAGATTTTTTGCAATCTCCTTAGTACATTTTGTAACAGAAGCAGTAATTTATTGACTTTGAAAAAAATTCTATTTTAGGAATCAATTTAACCGCTATTTCTTTTGTAAGCCCCATCTTGCTGATGTACCTTGATGTCCTGGGTAGTGACCTCTGCCCTCCAAATCTCATGTCTATGCTTTCATCATGTTCTTTTTTTACTCTTTTAACACACATGCTCTTTTTATGTTTTTAGTAAGTTTTCTGTCCTGTCCTAGTAACCGGACAGTTTCCTCCTTTCCTGTTTTTCTCTTGCACCTCAAGTGCTTCCAGAATCTTCCTTTCTCCCTTCAGCTCCTGCATCCATAATCTGCGCAAAGATCTCCAGGTAGGACTGACTCTCTTACTCACCATTCTCCCTTCCACTCCCTTATTCCCCCTCCACGGTTCCTCAGCTGCTTTGTTGCTGAGGATGAGCAGAGGAGGATCTGGTTTGTCTCATCAGACGTGTAGTGCTGCCCGTTGGCAGTGCTGGGCAGCGTGTCACGTACTGTGGCTCGGCAGAGCGCTGCCCGCGGGAGGCCGTGAGGAGAGGAGGCAGCGTCTGTGCCAGCAGCTGTCTGCTGATGCACACACAGAGTGGCCGGAGACCTGGCCACTACACAGTCCTCACCTCTGTTGTCTTCAGTGGCCAGAGTCATTGTTAATGTTGTTACAGGGGAGAGAACTTTTAGTGGCTGTGAGAAGGGCACACAGAAACAGGAGTATGGTGTTCCTCAGGCTTCTTGCACTGCTCCACCCTGCCCTGCTGCTTCTCCAGGCAGGACCGGACTCTCCGGTTTGTAAGCTGCTATATTAAGAAACTGTATACAGGGAGATACAGCTTCAGCAACTCTACAGGCTCAGATCTGAAACCACAGAATTGCTTAGTCCTGCTTCGACTGAACTGTAAGTTATTTCCTGCTCTTCTAACCATGTGACAGCTCTCTCCGAGCACAGCTAAGATGTGGTCATTCTTTCTAAGTAGACATTTTTTCCCTTTACTCCCCCTCAGTCAGCCAAAGCAAACAGAAACATCACTTGGCTTATGACACTAAATATACACAAAGGCATCCAAATAAGCTCCTCTCTGTAAAACTGTGCTTGATTTTTGTGGTTAGCTGAAAAGAGGAAGAAAACTGTGAACATCCTGTAGTGGTGTGTGTTCTGTGCAATACCACAGGCAAAAGCTTCCTCTTGCATTTGCGGAGGGAAGCGGTAGTTTCTAACAAATTAAATGCAGGGCTGTTTTTTTCTTTATTTGCTTTAGGTTTTAGTTAAGAGTATCTCAGGTATGAAATTCATTTTATAACTGGACATGCATTTATTAGCATTTGTATTTTTAGGAACCTGATAATTAACAGTTTTAAAAAATTCAGGATTTGGGCTTAATTTTATGCGATGTTAGCACTGTGCTCAGTTTGTGTAGTTGGAACTTTGAAACCTTTTATAGCTTTAAATTTAAAGTGTGATTGCAACAGAAAATGTTGGTTGCGCTTGATATCTTGAACTCAGTAGCGATTTAATACACCATTTCTTTATTTTAAAAAATAGTTTTGTCTTTAAGAGATTTGCCCATATCATATTCAGGTGTCAATATTTCAATACCTGAGAGACTGATAATCCAACTGTTGTCTCTGCTCAGGGCGTGCCCTCCCTTGCCTTAGTTCAAGCATCTAGATGCAACATACCCGTAGCTGTGTTACAGTTTTGTTCGATAGGATGCGTGGAGATGGATTTGGTGCTAATTGTTTTGCTTGGATATGTAGATCTCACTCTATGCCATAGTTTTAACCGACAGATCTTTTTATGTCATTTAGGAGGTCTTGCTTTGAATGCTTCAGCTTGTCATTGAGGCTCTTCCTTAACAGCCTCTTTGAACACCTCTGGTCTTTTCTGCCTGTAAATGACAAATCCTATTTGTTTCTCTATCATCTTTTCATATTGTTTATGATTTTTTTTTATCAAAGAGGTAAGTGTTCATGCTGCTGCTCCCGGCTTCACGCTGTGTTACCAAGGAGTCTGTCTCTTACACTGGCCGTACCTGTCAGGACCCTACCTTTATGTCGCTGATAACATTTAAGCTTGGTGGCAGAAGCACGCATCTTGTCCTTTTTCTCACCTCTGGTCTTTCAGCCAGCTCTGCTAACATACTGATGGTGAGCAAACCTAAGTGGGGCAGTAGCACCAACTCTGGCACTATTCTGTGGCCATCCCTAGCATTCCTTTTGTTGGCTCAGTTTTGAGTGCTAGCCTAGTAGCTACTTAAATTAATGAGTATGGTTTTGAGATTAGAGGGGTGTAAACAGCTCCTGGTTCATCATATGGGGTAGGGCCATCATGACCCGATTTGTGTTGTGTTGGGAAGAGAGTTTGTTCCTCTATGCTTTCTGCACCATTTCCCGTCATATCCAGAAAGTAGCCCAGGTCTTAGTAACTCGTATCTGCTCAACCAGGGAAATCTGCAAGGAGACAAAAGCAGTTCTGGGGATGGGGAGACGTGAGCCCTCTGTTCTAGCATTGTCAGTAGCATATAGATCACAGAATAAGGGTCAGCTCTGCTGCTGTGCACATAACTGTCTGCTTTGACGTTCGCTTCAAGTCAAACCTGGTTTTCCTACCAGCAGCAAAATTCAGTATTGTCTTACTGCTCTTAAGAATTACTTTTGGAAAGCTGAGAAAATGCCGGTGCCTAGAAGTTTACAGCAGCTGGAAGTGTGCCTGTGCATGTAATCACCTGCTGCAGTGGACGAATTTTCAAGTCTATTTGATACTGATACTGTGAACACAAGCTCACATAAGGTTTCTGATCTCTGATTTCAGAAGGAAAAAAAAAGATTTTGCCTTCTGGTAAGGAAATGTGGCTGAATTGTAGCTGTGCTTCTACAGAGTGCATGAGGTACAGCAGCGATGACCTTAAAGGATGCTGCATTTCTTTCACTTCACTTCTCATTTGCAGAGTGATGGCCTACCAAGAAAATGTTTCCTGTCTGAAGGTTTCTTTTCTGATGAGTAGTTTGTAAGTAATTGAAGAAAAGTTCTATGCATCTTCAGAGCCTCCACGGATGTGCAGTTCTCTTGGAGTCTTACCTGAACCTGCATTTTGGAGTGTTGTAGCAGTTTCCAGTCAGCTCAGATGCAATAATTTGTTTCCTGATTGAGCCCCAGACTATTCTAGGGTGTGAAGTGGTGTAATTAGTGACAGTGTAATCATCACATGCTCTCACTGCTCTGGTATCTAACCTTAATCATTGGTTCTGTTGGGGGTATAAAGGTATGAGCTCAGCAAACTTTTCAGTTCGTTCTGTCTTCAACGTCCACAAGATCTGCTATATGGTGTTTTCATGCCTCAGTTCTGTAAACACTTCTCTCAAGTTTTTATTTTATGTTTTTTTTTCCCCTTGTGTGTCTGGTTATTCCCTCTCTCCCTTCAGGTCGTATTTTTTTCCCAATATCACTTTTATAAGTCAGCACTGGCAGGAGCTAGTTCCCTGGTGAGGGTGCTGTGCAAGCAGTTCTCTCCTACAACAGGTAGGCAGCATTTGGTTCAGAACAGAAGGGAGATAACAATCTGTCATGGATTTAGAAGCTGAGTGTTTTTAGGCTTTATTTCAGGATGGTGACTTGCATGTTAATTCTGGCTGCAATAATTGTTCTAGCAATGAAATGATGCAGTACCAATATCCGTTTGACTGGAAATAACTTTTCCAAGGTCACCACATACAAAAAAATGTCACTATGATGTAAGTCTGTGTTATCAAAGGGTGTTAGGTAGTTGGCTTAGTCCATAAATCAGCCATGAATACGAGTGTCTGCCATCAAGGCAGTTTCTCAGTCCCGGTGCTCTGGGCACTGAGTGCAGCGTGGTGCCTGGTTTGTCACAGTGACCTGGTCCTGGAATGAGCTGGCTGACATGTCCCTTCTTGGAGTCTGGAATTCTGCAGAGGTCTGTTGCATTTGTTGCAGAAAAAAGCTTTTATGTAGGATTGGCAGATTTATAGGTCTTAGTTCCACGTAATCTAGTAAAAAACTCCCAAGCAGTAGATCATATTGCACATAACACTGTGGATGCAGTTTTCAGTAACAGATGATATGGACACTTCCATTGGTGAAGCTGACTAGCCTTCCATTTATTCTCTACATCTGCTCTGTGTGCCCAGAAATGGGTACTAGACTATCAGGAAATCAAGATTTTTTTATTTAAACCCCGCCCCCCCCAGGCTTTCTCCAGATGCAGCTGTGTTACTGGCACTCTCCATCACCAACTTCCTGTTGGAAGTGTTTGTACCAGAGTGTTAAAACTTTTGACAATTCATCTTCTAGGTCTTTTGAGGACCCAGTCATACAGACTTCTAACTAGCATACATTCACTATGTACATTTTTATTATGTTAGTATGGTGTAACAATTTACCTGCTGATTTTATACTGTCATAAAAGCACTGTAATTTATTACATAAGTGGAGGTTTTCAGAATACTGGCAAACACTTGACCTGACAAGAAAGCAGTTGCCAGTTCTCCCAAGGAGCAGGAACCAGTAAGGTTGAGCATGTTAGCCTCTGTCAGCTCTAGAACAGACTTGGAGACTTGCAGAAAAGCAGTTCAGAAACTGAAGCACATAACGATTCAAATCTAATGCTTGATTGGGATAAGAATACTGACTGATTGGACTGCAGTGCAATACAGGTTGGTGGTTGTTATTGTCAGTGTTACAACTTCACTCTGATCACAAGCAAAGCTATCTTAAGATCTTTTTCATTTAAGTTAATATTTCAGCTCATCGTGCTTTGTTTTGTTAATTCAGACAATACTCACCAAAAAGATTAAAGGTGAGTTTCAGAGCAGATGTTTCTTTTAGCTGCTCTTTGAAACAAATACTTTCTGTCCCAAGAGTTGTTAAAATATCTTTACTGTGTCCATGTTAATTATATTGGTGCTACTTTGTGGATTCTAAACTCTTCTGTTGGTGTAATAAATATTGGTTTTCTTTATTGTAAGCTTTTTTTCTCACATGAGTCTAGTACTACTAGTACTATTGTAAGTAGAGTGAAATAATTTTTATATTACTTGTAAATTTAGGTTGGTACACAAAACTTTTCATGTATGTTACTGCTGTTGAACAATGTTCACAAGCTACAGACAGGATCACAGCAGTTATGGGGAGCTAACTATCTTCAAATGAAGATGAGGATGATTTTGTTCTAACCATCCAGACATTAATATTTAAAGATTGAGAACAATATCACTGTATCTCTTCCTCCCCTTTGCTATGTCAGCTTGTACTACCAGCTCTACACTGAAAGAAAAAGTAATTACTGATACTTTAATTTTTTTCTTAAAACTGGTGGCTGGATATGGACACCAAAGTGTTAAGTGCAGTGAAAAAATACATCCTGTTGCCCTCTTTCTACAGTATTTTTCTTGTATAAATAAAGACTTTTTCATTAACTTTAAATAAGTAGATTCTTTATAGGTTTTGCTCTTCTAGGTGTGTTCAGTAGAGTGGGCAACTTCATTATAAGAAACATTCTGGCACCATAAGGAGTACAGAAGAATTTTGGCTTCAGGGAAGGAGCTTTCCCATTCAGCAGCCCTCTGCATTTATTTTCAGATAGTAGGTAGTAAGTTTGGAAAGAAAATTGTCAACTCCATTGTTAATATCTGAATTTGAAAATAATTCTTAATTTCAACTTTTTACCAAGTCCCAGCTTGGCACAGCTCAGTTGTATTAATTTCTTTTTTCACCCTGGAAATTGAACATTGCAAACTCAGCAATTCTTTCCTTAAGGTTGGGTGTTTTTTCTCTTCAGTAAACTCCACTCAAATATTACCTTTGTTCTACTCATTTAGACAATCAAGGGGAGAGAGTGTAACAATACCAGTATTTTTTGGTGGGGGCTTTTCTTTAGTAGTAGAAACTGAAGGTTTGTAATACCTGAACTGAGAATTTAAACACAAATCTTGAGCTGCAAAGGCCATGCTACAATGGAGTTTTGCGCTCTTAGGTAGGGGACCAAATAGCAGTGCCAAAAGCTCAAGTAAACGCTCCCTAGCATTTTTCAATGTAGCCTTAATCCTTTGTAGATGAACCTAGATATGTGGGGATGATGAGACTGCCCTTACTGAAAGGCTATGGCAGAACTAGGATAGAGTGTCTGGTTTTCAAAATGACTTTTTTTTGTGTGTGTGTGTTGTCTTACATTTCTTTCAATGCTTACACACTGAGAATTCATGGGTTATTATTGCCCAGGGATTGTCATAGAACAGACCACTGAGAAATTCCAGGTCCACAGGGAGTTTTGAGTCATACGCTTTGTACTCTTTAGTCTTCCATCTTACGAATCACAAGTTAAAATGTACTGTGTGAAAAATAAGTGTGATGGTGACTTACAAAAGCAAGTTTATTACAAAGTATTTGCAGCCATGGTTTGTCTAGAATGGAAATAGGTGATGTAAATTGTAAGCCTGAGATCTACATACATTTGGCCATCTCAGATCGCTATTCTGTGACGCTGCTTCCAAACCACTAAAATTTGTTTACAGACAGGTGAATTTAAATGTCTTTTGGCCTCCTGAGCACGTTGGTAAATGTAGTGCTAGTGCCGTTGGTAAACATAGTGCTGGTACCAGCCCCTTTGGGCACTGGTAATTGAAACTGTTAGCTGTAATAAATGTCACTAAACTCAAGGGGCATCCTCCATGGTAAAAGAATATCTCCATTTCTTTATCTAAAACAGATGTGGAAATCAACCTGTCTTAACCCTTGCTATTAGCAGAGACTATAATGTTGACGCATGTCCCACACCCACCAAAAATAATTTCTGTCTGTGACATCAATAGTTCTCAAAGCCCTTTACAGAGGTAGAGGGTAGTGTCTCCGTTATGTTACAGATGAGGAAACTGAGGCACGGGGAGAAACACTCAACTCGTATCTAATGTTTTATCCTACAATAAACTTAGAATATGGCAAGGGAGCATAGAACTAGCACATCTTTATGCCTTTTTTCCCCTGATAGTATATCTACTTTTAATTTAAGACTTTTCACTGGGAATAACTATTCACAGCAGACTCAGTTGCTGGTATATATTTTTAAAAAGTCTTACATGCAGTTATAGTTTCTTGTATCTGACTTGAATTGACATAACTCTTCTGTTCAAATGTGAACTGTTCAAGGAGGAATTAATACATGTTGAATTGTGGCACAGTGAAAGTGTGAGGGGGGTGTTGCATCTCTAAGTACCTTTATGTAAGTGGATTGAGTCTGCTTTACAGGACAGGACAGAAGTTGTATACACAACTGCAAGACCAGCTGCTGGATATTATTCAAAGAGGTTTTACTTTTAATAGTCTTTTCTCATATTTCTTAATATTTTGAAGGGAGTTCTTTGTTTTATGTTGGCATGTAATAATATGTTCTTCTAAAAGAGTTCTTTTAAAACAATTTAAGCTATTTTGTTTCAATCTTCCCTAAGTATCAAAAGTCAAAATTCCATATTATTTTCTGCCTTCAAGTGTAAAGATCATAGGTGAAGTTCACCTAAACATCATCTCTGCAAAGCAAATACTCATTTTTTTAATCTATATTTTAAGTTTGGACATGAGAGTACCAAGTGGAAGCTGAATAGCGTTTTCAAGGGCTCATTAATGAGTGTTCCAGAGTTAGGATAATTCATGAATTCCCGAGGTTTATGCTTCATATCCTTTCCTTAATCAATTTAACTGTTGTTCTACAGATTCTTACTTGTGTATTTTATGATACCTATATCATTGAGTGGGTCAATAAGGAACTGCAGTGGGTCTAACTCTAAAAATATGGGCCTGAATTCTAATGTTCTTTCTCAAAGCACTCTCATATTTTCAAAGTGGGCATGAGGATTTGCTTGTGATAATCTGCATTTAATATGGAACTATTCTTAACTATTCTCTGCCCAGTAACATTTTAGTTACTGGGCAGAGAATGGAATGCTTGGTGAAGAAAGAGGACCTTAATGCATGAAGGCAATGAGTTGCTGTAGAAGAGAAGGGAATGTTGAGGGAAGGAAGCTGGGTTTTCTTGTAGCTGGATGGGAAGTGGAACAGGACAAAACAGAAGCAAACTCCAATTTTGTCCTGTGCATTGCATGAAACTTGTGATTCTTGACTTGAATATGCAATTTCTGTGTATAACCATGAAACATAGTTTTGAGAACTGGTTAATCTATGTGTCTGCACAATGGTCTGGTTTTATAAGGTTCATCCTAGTCTTGAGAGTCTTTATAAATTTAAAATGGATCAAAATTGAAAGGCAGACTTAAGCATTTAGTCTAAAAATTTCCTGAGATTGGGCAAGAACAGCCTTACATGCTTTGAATCTGAGTGTTTCTTGGGAGGCTGGAGAGGGAGTGGAACTGCAAGACAAAATGTCTTCTTCAGTGAGAATTTGTGTTCCATGGCAGTAAACAGTGACAAATTTATGGAAAGTGTGCAATGCAGCCCATTCTGTACTTCTGAAAGTAACTGTATGAACACCTTCAACTCCAGAACACAAGTACCTCTTTGGCTGTGTGTGCTGTTTTGTGGCCAGCCGAGGTTTCAGCAGCATTAAGCAGTGAGGTGCAGCTCAGTGAGTGATGCTAGGCAGGTGAACAGGAAGTGACGGTGTTCAGTTTGCTCATCAGTGGAAGCCCCAGGTTGTGTATGTCAGCTGGCAAATGATCTGCCAAACAGATAGTTTGAAATATTATAATCTGCAGCATGCTTGTGGTTATGGTTATGTCATATCTCAGGAAGGCTGAAGTCTTCCATGTGCTGTCCTCAACTGAGGTTGTAGGATTTAAAAATATCTTCATGCTGTGTCTGATAAAAGAGTGTCTCTCTTAATCGTGTGCTGTTAGATTAGGCTTTATATGCTATGCTGTTCACTTGCACCTTCATTGTTGGTCTTCTGGGATCCCGGGTTGAGCAGTGTTTTGAAAAGGAGTTGGCCTAACCAGCTCTAACTGAGCTGGGGGGTTATAGGAGGTGCTGGAAAGGCAGATGCATTTGTATCTGAAGACACTTGATAAAATGTGAGCTGTCTGTAACTGGCTGACTGAGGATCAGCAGTGAAGGATCAGGGCATAGGCAGGACAGGGAATCTGTTCTTAGGTATTAACTTTTTTTTTTTTTGTAATTGGTTTTGGTCTCTTATTTCCATAAATGTTCTGGCTATGTGTTAGGCAGAACTGTCTTCTCATGTTTCAGAAGTGATAGGAAATACCTGAAGTGGCATTGTTATTTCTGAAAAAAATTCTTTCTTCCTTCTACCTTAAAATAAGAAAAGCAGCATCTCTTACACAGTAGCTGTATTTCTAACAGCCAACTTTATATATAGGTGGAAAAGCATTACTATTTTCTTGGCATCTATACATGCAGCATTTTTAAATCAGTGGGCAATCATGGGAAATTAATAAGATGAAAAGCAAGCTTTAAGCTTCAGATTGAACACTGTTGGTAATTATAGCAAATAATTTCACAAGCAGTAGAACTGGTTGAGGCCTCAATGCTGTTAGCTGAGTAATTTTTCAATTTGCACAAAATAAAGTTTTACTCATGTGATTGGATATTTACAAAAGGCTTTTCTTTTGTCAGTTCTGTCAAATGATGTGAAGTCTTGCTTTAGTTTTCCTGTCTTTGGAGCAATCAGTTGATCTTTGGAAAACAATGTCCTGTAAATGACATTAAAATTGGAAGATCATTTCTAACTTACTGAAATCTGCCAGCAAACTTCTGAAGTTCTATATGTCTTCTTCCTGTGGGAAACTAGTTCAAAATCATGTCAGTAACATCTGAAGGTAGCTTTTTTTTGCAATACACAATTGTCTTCAATGAAGAGATTCTTAATAATTTGCTAAATATATCTTTAGAAGCTGTGATAGCTTTAAAATTGAAGTAATCACAGTTTGTCCAAATTAAAAATTAAGTAGTAGTCAAATCCCCAGTGGATGAACGCTGTCACATTTAGACTCAGTTCTGATGATTCTGGAGGTAACCTGGTGTAAAAACATAAATTATAAAGCAGTCTGAGAGTTGCAAAATCTGACTGATGAAAATCTAATTTTTTAGTAAAAATGTTGTGGAGTCGTTGAAGAGTGTTTTTTGCGCACACGTGTGTGGATGCTATCAAGACAGTATCATCACATTTTCTTTGTACAAGATGCAGTAACCGTGAATAGCCTGATACCCTGTTTTTAGAGGGGAAAGCCTAAAAAGACAGTTAGATGCATCTATTGTACTTACTCTGTTGTCTGGGGCCCTAATCCTTGCAGTCCTTTGGATGAAGGTGTCAGCAATAAGCAAGACTAGTCTGCCTTCAGCGCCACCAGTCCTTTCTCTCTCCAGTTTCTTCCCATCTCAATCCTTCCCCATCTGTAACTGAAAAGTAATTTCTGGAACTTCTGAATGCTTCCTGAGCTTTTTAAAATTTAGTGTTTTTGTTAATTTGTGTTCATATTTCTTGCTGTTAGGCCTGAATTGCACCTATATCATCATACTAGACACCCATATTTTAGGAGGTTGGTTTATCTACTCTCCAGGGCGAATGAATATTGTAGGATTCTGAACCTAATTAAACTCTTCTAAGTTTCTGTGAAAGTGCTAGGAAATATTTTTGTCTACTCTAGCAAATGCCTCTGCTACTTAAAATGTTGCAGTTGTTAGGGAAGCCTGCTTGCATGGTTTTTTTGTGGCCTAGTCAGTTAGGGGTCATTTCAATAGTGGCAGGCTTAGTCAATTCATTTAAAATTGCCATTGGAGGAGGTTGCAGTGCATGCCTTCCGTAGGAGTGCATGGTGGGGAGAACGTTCTCCCTGGAAATGGGTTATCAGCCCTTCCTAGCAGGAAGGGAACAAACATACTGTTCCCACATCTTAGGAGACTCCTCAATGCCAAGGAAAAAAGCTACATTTTTTCTTGAAACAGGATCACTGTGCAGAAGGAAAATTAAACTGCTAGAAAGAGCAAGTAGAGCTTGATTGTGTAGGGCGCCGGAGTCTTCCCTTGAGAAGGGGGTGGAAGTTCTGGTGCCTGGTCCCTACAGCAGGTCTCTATGTTTCTGTACTGAGTGATGAGAAAAATGCACAGCGGTATTGAGCACTGCAGAAATATTTTTGAAGCTTCATATATTTACAACACTGAAGATAGGATAAGGCAATTGCAGAACAACAGGGAGTTATTTTCATTGTCTAATTACAATTTTATGTGCATTGAATAACATGAATTAATTAAAGTACCAATATTGAAAAGTGTAATTGCTAAAACCTAAGCTTATTTTGGGAAAAAAAAACCCCAAAACCTAAGACTTCAAGTGCTGTCTCTGCTTGATTAGTCAGTGCTATATTTTGGTTGTTCTTCTCCTTCAGAATATTTGTCATCTAGAGAAAAAAATGTCAGTCACTAAATTCTATCTAATAGCTTAGTTTTCTGTGAATGAAGGTCAGTTTTCTATAGACCATGGTCTCTCTTCTACTTGACTTTCTCATTCACAGGTCTTAATGATATTGTTTCCATGTGTTCTTTCATGACTCAGCTAATGCTAGGCTATTAGAGATTGCTTTGGTACTGAAGCTTCCTGCTGTTCTTGTGGTCAAGATTAAAGTTAGGCCCTAGTAAGCATTTCTACCGTGAAGTGGTATCTAATGTTAGTATGCCTGTGTTCCTGAACCGTGCTCTCTGAGGAAAACTTACCTGCTGTTGTAGTGTCAGTGAACAGCAACAGGCCTTGGTTCAGCAGTCACTCCACAAGCAAACTGTGAGCTGTCTTCCCGGTCTTGCATCAAAGAAGGAATGGGTGACCCAGGAGCACCCAGCATCGTCAGGTCAGGCTATGACATGTTGCCTTAGCCATAATGAGGATTTCCACCACAGCATGTCTTAAAAATACCTGCCATAGGAACCTTCTCACCAGCTCTAGTATTGATTAGGACGATGTTTCCAGATACATGCTTTATGGAAAAGAGAATAGAAATACTGATTCCTGTTCTTACAGGGTTTGGATTGCACAAAACTATTCACCACAGCTTGCTTTTTCCCCCAGAAATGTAAATTGAGCCAAAAGTCCTCAGGCTGACTTCGTGAAGAAGCTACAGCCATTGTATAAGCATGGATTTTTTCAAGAGGTTACTCTGCTTGGAAGCAACTGCTACTTACTTGAATTCTTACATTAGAGGACAAAGTCTCTTTTTTTAAATTTTTTTTTCCTGGTTTTATCTGTAAGACACTTTCAGGGGCTGGGAAGGATAACTTCAGAAAAGCAAGCCCTTTCACGTGGGATTAACTTACGTGTATCTGCAGGGTTCTGCACCTTTATGGGAAAAAAACCCATCACTCTCAAAATTGGGAAAAGGTTGAAAGTTCATGCTAGTGTGTCTTCAGTAGTACTGTCAACATGTAACACATAACAGTACTGAACCCTTAGAGAAATTCATGAAAACCTGATGCATTTGTACTAGCAGCCGAATGGGAGTGATTAAGCGCAGAGGTGATTTTCTAGCCCTTAAACTTAACTGGACAAGACCTTGAGCAATTAATTACCCTTTTTGGAGCAGGAGCTCAGCCTGAAAGACTTACAGAGGACACATCCAATCAAAGTTATTTTATGAGTCTTTGATCTTTGCACCACAGCCTGTTGTCAACTGTATGTAAGCACCGCAAAAAAAAACCATCCCAATGGGTCTTGCTTTCTGTTCTGGCGTATACTGAGGTGGCTGAATATCTTGCAGCTTTAATCTTGCTGCCACTCTTTGTTGTGACTTTTGTCTCACTGTGTTTCAATGTCTGTCAGCCATAAGCCATGCACTGTAATGATTCTTTCTTGTAATGAGCTGTGCCACCGTCTGTGTTGGCTTGCTTCACTATTTTTTGAGGAACACTGAAGTTGCAGCAAGTCATTAACTTGACAGGCCACTGCTGCAAATGTTCACACCAGAAACCCATCAAAGTACACAGCTATCTGCTGCGCAGTCAGAAACTGTCACTGGCTGCTGTGATCACATTCTGCAAATGTGCGATGACCGGTTGTGGCTAAGTTTTGCAGGCAGAAGGTGTTTTCGTGAGCCTTTAGTTGATACCATATATCCTGCAGTATGGGTGGGAGGGTAGGACCAGCTCTTCCCGTGAGACAGCCAGTGTACAGCTGGCAAGACGGGCTTACTGCTTCATAGCTCATTGGCTTGAAGGGTGTGACAGGTTCCTGGAATCAATGGTATGTCCTCCAGCTAGAGGCTGACTGTGGAAAAAGTAATGGAAACTGAGCAGCATTGGTTTTCACCTCCATAGCCCATCAGTTTTTGGTGGACTACCTTATTTCTTTCCCCTATGCACCTTTTCAAAATATACAGCTATATAAAAATGACGAAGTCCTCACCAAAACTCTTAAAAAAAAGCAGTAGTGACAACTTGAAAATCCTCCTCCTGAAAATACAGTAGAAACAAGGCGACCTACTACATGTCAGAAAAAACCCCCCAATCATTATGTTGATTCAGTGGTCTGACTCTGAAAAAATATTTACATATAAAAGAGCCCATACCTTTAAATGCAAGATTCTCTTCAAGAAAGCTGTGAGAAACTGAGCTGGGTATATTAATTGGCTTCAAAATTGTGAATACTCACTCAGTAAATGCAGAATACTCAAATTATGGTATTCATGTACATGTTCTCAGATGCTACAATTATGCAATTAAATTTGAACTTTTAAAATTTAATTTATGTGGCTAGGATTCATACTGAATAGCAGTAGATGAAGTTTTATTTTCTCAAGTTTAGAATTTCTCCATGAGTCTGTAAATTTCCAAATGGTGTAGATGATTACTTTTACCATCTTTGTTCCAGAAGCTGAATAGCAGAAAGCTTGACACCATTGCTCTACATAATAAAAATGAACAGGAGCTGAAGTAAAAGGAGTTGGATTTTATTGTCCTTCTCCCCCTGCCCCTCAAAATACACTTTGTTTTTTTCCTGTATTGCCCTTTTAATAAAAAACTTGAGTGGTATGACAGCAGAATTTGTAACTTTATATTCTAATATACAAAAGCCTCATTGCAGCTTGTCAACACTAAGAATTTGTACAATGCTGATGAGTAAGTTAGAATGCAATTGAACTCTAAACTTGGTAGACCTCAAAACAAAACCTACTTCAGATTCAGTGAAATTGTTTTCTAACTTGGAAATCAAGCTCTGCTCATAGGGTAACCAAGTATACATTAAATATATTACGATGCAGAATGAGGACACACTCTGTGTAATGTTCTTCTTTGTACTCATGAGGTAGGTGTTGGTTCAAGGTTTTATAAGCCGTTGTTGAGTTACAACAGTTACTGGTTTACCCAGATAATCCAGTTGGTGCTTTTGCTGTTAGATATGTTAATAAGCAATGCATAGGGAGCCATATCTTGACATAGGTCACTGTCTCCTGTGCCTTGAATTTAAGTTGTTTAATTCCTGCCAAGACCACCCATTTCTTGAGACATCCTGTTAAGTAGAGGTTAGTGGAGCTGGACTTGTCTTGGAGTATTAAGAAGGTTTCTTGAGGGGTGGTGGGATAGTTGCTGTGGCTAAATGTGAACTGTAGAATGGCCCATTTTGCTCCTGTGTATTTTGTGTCTACAAGGTTATCAATATAACAGTTAGACAATATTGGAGAAATTAGGGAAAAAGGCAGTTAGAGAAGCAGAGGTTTTGAACAAAATCTGCCCAGCTGTGCCCAAAATTAGGTCATTGTCTGTTTGCAACATAGAGGGGAAAATGGCATCTCTTAGATGCTTACCTTCTTAGATGACATTAAATTGCAGATACAACTCTTTTGTTGTGGTAGTATGGCTAATTCTTAGGTCCCTTTTTATTCATCTGACAAATGCAGTTATGATTAAATTACTCATATTACTCTGTAGGTTATAGGGAGAAAAGTTTTACTCCACACTTACTTGTAGAGCACATGAGGAAGCAACTACAAAGCACTCTTTTCATCAGACAATCATGCTATAACTTCCTCTGTAGGCTACCAGCAATATTAGTAGTCAGTCTGACAACTTCTGATGAGATGGCTGCAAAGAGGAACAGAAATATATCTTGTCTTGTGAAAGTTAGCATCTCAGTGCTTGGGCAAAGGTTATATAGCTTCCCTAGGGTGTAGCTGTCAGTCTGACTATATTATGTTGACTCGATTTAAAAAAAACTGAAGGGTTTTTGATTTAAAAGAAAAAAAATCCAATGAAACTTAGGCTGTCCTTTTGGGGTTTTAAGCCGTTTGAAAAGTAGGACCATGGTGACGACGATAATTTAGCAGATAATCTTATAATGTCAGAAGACATGCCTGCATTCTAGATATCTACTGTTTTGGCTAGTAGTGTTGATGAAGGCAAAGTAATCCTCCTTGAGCAGGTGGGGAAAACCTAGTAGGAAACCCCATTACTCAGATTAGGTTGTCATCCAGAAAGGTCTTGGAACTCTAACAGATTTAAGAAAACATGTGCTTAAGATATTTCATAGTGGTAAAGGACATGCCACTTTTTGACTGATAGTGAAATAAGCAGAGAACAAAGCAGAAGGCTATTATTGTGACCCCATGTTCAGAGGGCTAGCAGACTGGATTCATATAGCCTTTGTCTCATCCCCATGCAAAGAAGGACATAGTAGGACTAGTTAATATCCACATAAGAGTGACAAGGGTAATGTGTAGTATGATTTTTTTTTTCTTGGTACAAGAATGACATAAAACTAGTGTTGCTTCCTAAACTTCCTAAGGAGAGTGTAGAGGCCAAAGTGTGGCAAATAGCTATGAAAGGATGTGCAGAATAAAGGAACAACTATGAAGCCATCAACACCATCACTTAGAGTAAGGAGGGACAATCAACTGAAACCAGCAGGTGGCAAAAGTCTGGATAAAAGGAGCTAATTATTCACACAGTGCATTAGAAAACTGTGAAATGCAATCCTGTCCAGTGTTATCATGCTCAGAATTTCATATGCGTCTGGGGAGTGAATAGATGAATTTGCAAAGGAAAAATGCAGTATGTGCTGCTGGCCTGGGGAGCTTTGAGCTCCAACCTGGCAGTTTCTGGGGATATGCTTCCATGGTTGCAATGGTATGTTCTTGTATTCTTACCTCCTTTTGGCATCTGATGCTGCTGGAGTGTAGATCCTAGGCTGGGTAGCCTCTGGTCTGACCCATTACAGACTGCTTGAGCTTTATGTCCTTATGACTTCACTGCTAAGTTCTTCGAGGGCTTCTGTTTTCCTTTCCTTATGAGACTCTTAAGGTAAGACACTTATGTACTAGAAAATATGCTCAAGAATGTTCTAGTGACTAAAGCAATCTGGTGTGGAATAATCTTCATTTCTTATTAAAAAAATCTCAGTTTGAAAATAAGTTGAATTCTGTTGAATTCTGGTTGCCAGCTGGGAAGGAGCCTAGCTCATGTGAGTTCTCAAACCGTGCCCAGGAATTTTTGGAGTTTGCTGGTTGGCATAGGTTAAAATTGTGCCAGAGACCACTTAAACAATTTAGCAATATATTCCAGTTGCACTCCAGTACCCCGGAGTGCATCCAGGCACTGTGCAATGTAGAGTTTCATCTTGAGTATTGTGTTTGTATTCAGTTTGAAGTACTAAAGACATACTTCCTTGCACAGTAGGGCTACTCTGTGTGACCACCATAGTTACTGATCTGCTTCTTACAGGCAAAATCTCTTTGCTAAATTTCATGAAAAAGAATGAAAAGCTCATTTGGGTTCTTAAGGTGTCTAAATCTTGTATAGAAGTAAAAATCTAAAGCATAGGAGTGATTTGAGGTCACCTTATGGTGTTAACTACCTGGGAAACCAGCAAAGTTGCTGCCTAGAACAAGAAAGCTAAGAAATGCTTTGGGAAAGGATCAATTACAGAATTTACGATTTTTTTTCTTAAAAGTAATAGCTGCCTCTTCTTTTTAGACCATGTCTTCAGCAGTTGTTCAGATATACGCAGCAGATCGCAATGCCATGTGGTCAAAGAAGTGCTGTGGTGTAGCTTGCCTTGTAAAGGACAATCCGCAGAGGTCGTATTTTATCAGAATATTTGACATTAAGGTAAGCATCTTTTTTTCTTTCTCAGAGCCTTTGGTTGTATTCATTTTCCATTTTGAATTCAACGAGTATAGGTTGTAGCTATGCATTCATAGAAATTCTCAAGTAAGTGGTTGTGCTTATTTAAGCAGTGCAATTGCAGTTATTACCAGTAGGCAATTCCAACTTTTTCAGGTACTCTAAATGTAAACAATTTCATATATGTCATCTTTAATGGATGAAATAAATATAAATTTTTTTTACAGCTCTCAGAAACTGTCCTCTACAGATCTGATTAGTCACATTATTGGAGATTAGTATAGTGTCACTGTTATGGATAGCTGTCAAAATTCTAGCAGGTGTCTCTACTTTAGATGGTTTAAGAAAATAGATGCTGTCTTATGTATGCGTGGAAACAATCTTTTTGATCAGTGTGCTGGCGAATATGTGCGTGGGTACAGTGTGCATGTGAAAACTGCAGGATAAACAAGTTGTGTGTTCTGACTTTCTGGGGGGATGGGGTGGGTGGCTTTTTCTTTCATTCCCGCTCCACAAAAAATAGACTCCTACTGAAGATCTTTGTCCTATTGTAATATTCCACTCACAAGAGTGGAACTGAGAGACAAAGTGTCCAAGATGTGCTTTCATAAGAGAAATGATGCTAAGAAACCTAAGTCTTACTGACTGCACTGAGGCCTAGGAAAGTTTCCCATTATCTCTGCAGCCAGGAAACAGCTCCTTATCTGTCAACATTCAGTTCTTGAAGTCTCAGATTTGTTCAGGATTGCCAGTTGGCACTTGCATTTGACTTCGTGTTTTGTTAAGGCTCCATCAGAAACCTCTTCCTTGGGTGCTGAACTGTAATGTCATTTAAATACATGAGGCTTCTTAGAAAGATGAGATTTTTGTTCTCTTTAAGTTAATTGTTTTCAAGTCAAGCTTGAGATAAGGAGACTGGAAGCCTCATTTATTGCTGTTGCTATTTTGTCACTGTATTCTTGTGACTGGTCACTATTACTGCTCTCAGTATCACTGTTGCAGGGTTGTAGAACTTGAAAGAAGTTTTTGGAAACATCCAGGGATTTGAACGGAACACAGTGACCCAATAGAATAGGCTTTCACTACTCTTCCACAGGCTCTGCTGTATATCGATTTTGATGGAGCTTATCCATTGGGTTAATAGCAAGGCAGGTGTTTAACACTATGCTGTGTCCAATTCTTAGTAGGTTCTATTGTAAAAGAAGTTAAACTCTGCAGTTTCATCTGAAGTTTTATAGTCTTCTTTTTTGTTTGTTTTCTTCTTTTCAGGATGGGAAATTATTGTGGGAGCAGGAGCTGTACAATAACTTTGTATATAATAGTCCTAGAGGATATTTTCATACCTTTGCTGGAGATGTGAGTCTCAATGTCTTTGAATACCTATTTTATAATGCCTTTGGTTTGTACAGTATCTTCTTTTAATGTAACTGAGGTTATTACTTAATTCTATGAATTATCTGGAAAAGCTTATTTATTAAAGGAATTTTTGTGGTATTGCAACAAGAAAATTTAATATATAGTACAGAAGCATAAAACATGGTTCTTTATTTTCAACTTTCCTTAATGAAATTGCATTTTGACTTGCAGATGTTATTTATGACATACATATTCTTAAAGCGCAGATTTTCCTTTCCTCTCACCTCTTGATTTGAAGCTACAAGATTTTGTTCATATCTGTTAGCCATGATCTTTAGAAAATTGATTAGTAGATAGACATTCCTAAGATACAATGGTACACTAAGACTTGGTTCCAAAATTGTGGTGATTTTTTCTTGTTTTACCTTTAGAGAGGTGTAAGACAGTATTTAAGAAAGCCTTTAAAACATTTTCTTAGTCATGAGGGGGGGAAATATTAATGTTTTTCAGACATGTCAAGTTGGTCTTAATTTTGCTAATGAAGAAGAAGCTAAACTATTCCGCAAAACAGTAACAGATTTACTTGGACGACGACAGAGAAAATCTGGTAAATACTCAAATTAATCTTAAATTCATTCTTGTTTACATTGTTTGGGTGGGAGGCAGGAAGCTACTGCTATGTCTGAAAGCCACTGGAGGCACTACTGCCATATTTATATGATGAAGTAATTATGCTATTAAACTGTGCTTCTTTCTCTGTTGTGCAAAAATTAGTACTTTTCTGAAACAATTCACCTTGGTGTTCTGTTCTATAAGTCTCTGTGTAAGCTGAGACCCCAAGGTTCTGATTTGAAAGTACAGACTGGGGGAAACAAAACCTGTAAGCTGACAATGGGAAAACTAGAAATCTTTTTCTAAGTTGTTTTCATATTTGAATAAACCCTCTTTTAGCCCTGGGCTGTTTATAACTGGTTTGTTAAATTCAGCCCAAGTGGATTGTAACAAAATTTTACCATCTGGTATGTTCAGTAGTTCATGAATTTTTGGCATTGATCCAGCAGTTAGTAGAGAGAGATCTTCTATTCAGAACTAGTGATCTTAGCTCAGGCCAAGAACAGAAGACATAATGTGCCTATACTGTCCTTAGCAGCACAGTCAGTGAGTGAAGCATAGCATGCTTTTTGCCAGCTGCAAGATGCCTTGGGAACGTGGTTAGTGTTCTAAAGGCAGCTCAGGCTTCCTACACATCTTGTCTTGGTCATTTTCCAGGGAGCCCACAGACAACTTTCCTGTCTTGACAGCCGTGTGTCTGTGAAAGATAAAATGATACAAATGCAGGCTTGGAACAAGTAGATGTGTTCCGGCTTGCTGTAAGATAGAGTGTGGACTTGTGTGTGAGCTGCAGGATGTGTTTTTGTAATCCATTCTGGAATTGCACTAGCAGTGCAGTGTAGACTACTGTAAAAGGAGGCAGCCTTCATCCTGGAGAGCTTGAGGAGCTGTCCTTGCAATTGCTCCTGTGAATGTGCGTTATCTGTGTGTATTCACTTGGATTTCACCAAGGCATGGTGGCTCAGGAGCAGAGCACTTGTTCCGGGAGCTTAAATGACTTCTTTAAGATTCCCTCAGCTCAGAATAAGTTCATAAGGGTTCATGAGAAGAAGCGAGATCATTAAGAACTGGCAAGTTTCTCACACTCACATTGCAAAAGTAATTTTGCATCTACTGTTCCTAAAGTTTTACTTTTTTACATGTCTGAAACACAATGCTACAATGCACAGCCATGACGTGGGAAGTATGTTTGCATTATTTACCATAGCAAACTTTGTTTGAAAATAGTGGTTTAGTCAAACCTTCTGTTCACAGAGTTTTTCTTCCACGTAGTGATTTTTTTCCACAGGACCACATTAAGGTTTTCTTGTTTACTCTCCGAACTAATATCTGTGTTTGTATGCTAAAGCCCATGTTATTTTATATATTGTTTCAACAAACAACTCCACCTCCCCAAACATTTGCAACTTCAAGACAGCTTTTATTTAAAAACGAAAATTAAATGAAAAACAAACAAAAAAAAACCCTCAAAACACTCCAGGTTTTTCCTTGTTAAGAGCTGCAAACCAAGAATTTAAAACAGTTACGAGATGCTTAGTCAAGCCACCAGATGGAGTTCTGTATTTGTCCTTGTGACTATTTAATTATGCTTCTAAAATAACAGGCTTTGCACGGTTCAAAGTAAAGCTGATTTGCTGTTAGTGTTTATGCTTTTATTTACTTATAAATGCTTATATAAAACATATATTAATTTACGTCTAGATTTATATATACACAAATGATATCAGAGTTGTATATCATTTTTAATATTAATGCATCTTAATTTCTCAGTCACAGAGAAAATAGTCTGATGATTTTGCTGCTTTTCTGTTTTAACGGGATTTTTACTTTCAAACCTTCAAAACTATGTTTCGTTTCATAGCAGTGCCACTTGAGATGCTTTCAACTCAACTAAGCACTCCATGTGATCATTTAGCTGCCGGTTATGCCATTTAGGGCTTGCTAGGAGACTTCTCCAGGAGTCTTACGGAAAACTTATGCTGCTGAAAGGTAGCCGTAACAGCAGTTGTGGCTCATAAAGCTATGGCTTGGTGCTGAGGTTAGTACACAAAATATTGTCTGACAGTTAAGAGAAGACACAACAGTGTTCTGCTCTTCCTCACTCAGCATGAAATGCACTCCAGTATACAGACAACCCCCCCTGAGTAAGTGCATCTGGAGTTCCAGAGAGGTGAAAGTTTGGCTCCAAACAGAGAATGTACAAAAGCTTGCAAACGTACAAAATATCAAGTAGAGAATATCCAGAATGCAATGAGGGACAAAGGGAGAGAAAGAATTCTTGATCTGTTGTCCTAATCTTTGTAATAATGCAAGGTTTCTCAATCTAGCTAAACTCTGGTTTGTTTTGGCCTTTTCATTATCGGGGCTTTGGAGTTTTGGTTTTGGGTGTTATTGTTAGTCAATTAAATTCTTAACCTTAGGTTAGAAAGAAATTGCTATAGTTCATTAATTTGTCTGTAGATTTACTGAAATAATCTCTCCATTTACTTCTTAAACCAATCCCGAAATAGTTGCCCCTGTAAACAGGATGAACACAGTGTGTCTCATCTCAGTGCTTGTCACTGTAGTACACTCTCACTTCAGGTACTGCACATAGATACCATTAGTTTCTATGGTTATTATCTTGCCTCGGAAATGTTAATGTGTGTACACACACAAGTACCGTCTCCACATGCTGAGCACTCATCCCTAAAAGAGAAACAGACACTTGTTCTTAACTGTAGGTAACAGCTTTCTGAAGTAGGAGGCTTCTTGACTAATTTTTATGTACTGCTTGTAGCTCATGGGTGGGAGCTCTCTTAACCTTCCATGAAACTGCTTTTGTCCTTCACAAGCTTTTAGCTCCTGAGTACCTTCATAATGGACTTCATAAGTTTCAAAGTAGATACTTCATATGGAGAGGGATTTTTTTATTTGCTTTGGTTTTGTTTTTTTATCCCCCCATCTTTGGTCACAGCTTTTGTTTTTGCTTCCTGGGTGACAATGGCATCTCTAACCTGCACAGCTTACATTGGATTCAAGTCGTGGCAGAGTCTATTCCCATTTCCAGGAATGCTCATTGAAAGGAGCTGTGTTTTTTGTACATAGGCAGCTGCTGGTATTCATCTGTTTTAGATCAGTAGGCATGTTCATCTTCAAAAACTGGGAAATCTGCCACTCTCGTCAGGTCATCTGCACTTCAGGAGCAAAGGTTCATACTTTCGAGTCAGCAGTGGTAACCACCGAAAACAGAGCTAGTCTCTTTGGGCCACAAATTATCAAGCCAGTAAAAATTACAGGACTAACCTGCTGTAACCTAAGAATCAACTGTCTTTGATTTTTATATATCTGAATGTATAAATATATTTATATTTATATATAAATAACTGAAGGCTTATTCATCAAAAGTTGATTCTCAATGGGTTTTGGTCACCTTCCCATGAAGATTTGAGGATCTTGACAGATTCCGTTATTGCTGCCTGAAGATCAGCAGACTGACATGAGGCTGACTTTCCTTGCATACTAAGGATTGTATATTTTTGGGGTTTTAAGTATTCCTAGGACAGGGTCAGCACTATCTGTAGAGGCATCCCCTCCTTTCTTATGTTTGTGAGTCTGGAAAAAGATAACAAGTTAACAGTTATTCTGGGGCTTGCTAGAAAATGAAGTGCCTGATACAAATTCTTAGTATACAACTCTTGGAAGCCCATTAGACTACAGCTACTCCAGAATCCTTACAGAGCTGTGGCTTTTCTTGTAGTCTGATGATAAACTGCTTGCCTTTGTGGGTGCTGCTAAATCCAAATTTCTTAAGAGTGTGTGTGTAGATATACAAAAAGTGTAAATATATACTGGGGGTGGGTGGATATGAATTAATAGTAAGTGAGGGAAATCTCCTTTAAAGGGGAACTTACTATTATAGGCTGAGAATATTGAGGTGTGAAATATTTACATTTTAAATCATCAAGCCAGGTTCTTCACAGTCTGTGAAACACTGTGGTGCTGTGAATAGCATTTCATACTAGTATCAAGGAGATTCTAGTTCTTTCCATATTGTTCAGTTACCTGTTGGATAACATAGGTGAAGTGTCTTGCCCCCTGTGTGTCCTAGTTTTTATGCGTAAAGCAAAAATTAAGCAAATTTTAGGTTCTGTGAGGGAACAATATTCTATAAAAGTGCTAATTACATTTCAGATAAAAATGAAAGAACTGCTTCATTCAGTGGACACCAAAAAGCATAATGCTTCAAAAATCTTACTTTGACAGGTTGTATTTAAAACAGATACTTTTTGAATATTTCACTCTACTTCATAGTTGAAATGCCTGAAACCAAGTCGGTAACTATTGCCTTATGCTCCTGCTCAGTTTGTATGCTTGAAATCAGTGCTGATTATCTAAGATTGGAGGGGGTTTGTTCTGTAATACTTTTTTTCAACTGCACAAGTAGACTTTAAGGATATTAATAGATTCCTAAGTTTGAGGTCAAGGTCATTGAAAGCTTCACTAGACACTAGAATTTAGAATTCATTTTTCCTGTGGTACCTATGATTAAATGGCTCTTTTTCTTTTTCAACAGAAAAAAGACGAGACCCACCAAATGGTAAGCTTTTTGCATGAATCACTGCATTTTATTTTTTCCTTCTGCTGTAATTTACTGTTTATGTGTAGCTTTGTTTCAGATTGGTTCCGGGTAGTCATGTAGTGACAAAAGCTGTAAACTGGAGGTTACAGTATTCTTTTTGTTTCTGTTCTTTGGTATTTGTTTAGTTATGGCTTGAAAACTTTGTGGCTTAGCTGGCATTTGTAAAGAATGTTTCTGGAGGAGCATGTTTTGTTGCAAGTAGGAGAGAGGGCCTTCAGCTTAAACTGAGAAGAAAACTTTGTGCCTTGCATCTGCTGCTTGATCTTCAGAATATGCATGTATAGGATCACTGTACAGAGTTAGTCCATTTGTCTTAATGGCAGGCATAATAATGATGCATTTAATAGAATAGAATATTTCAATTTCAGTATATCTGGCTAACCATGTAACATAGTTTTCTGGGTTTATGTCATACGTTCATCAATATTAAACTCATTTTGAATGAAGAATTATTTGAATCACCTTGCCTCTCAGGAACATGTCTCAATAGCATGAGGATACAGGTTCCTCAGGAGATCCTTACTAAATTGATGGAAGGAATCAAACTATGTATCAATTTGACACAGAACTTTTTTACCATCCATTCTGAAATCATGAAGAAGGCGCACCAATGAATATCAAGTTTGGTGTTTTTGATTCCTGAATTCATACTGAAGTTAATAAGGGATTTCTCCTGTCATATTTCTGTCAGTGATCCAGATCATAAGTCATAGCGTGTATCTGTGAGTTTGCTGCTTGAGCAGGGGTAGAGTCAGCTGATCTGAAATCTGCTTATGGCTTGAGGTAGCCTTAAAATTTGTTCTAACCAAGTTGTTCAAGCATTTCTCTGTAGGTCACCAAAATAACTAATTCGTAACTAATCCTGAATTATGGGAACTAATGATTCCTTTTCTATACCCAGATAAAACCTCCCACATATGGAATGCTTCTCAAAAAACTGCTTTTTCTTTTCCATAAATTTTAAGTTTTAAGGAATTTCAGGCAATCATCTGTTTAGGTGAGGCCTTTTTAGTGTGGATTAAACTTTGACTGGGCTGTTAAGTTTTGAAACAGTCATAGTAATACCATCTGTGATGGTCTTGCCAGCTTTTCTGAGCTTTCAGAAGGTTTTAACTGCTCTGCTCACCTAAACAGCACATCCCTGATAGCAATGTCTGCAGAGCAGATGGGGATTAAAGCACCAGTGGTGATCATGTAGTAACACCTCCCACAAAAAATGTAACCTTTGTCTCTTTTATAACACAATTTATTGGTTGTTTGCTATCCTTGAATAGAATAAGATTTAAGAAAACTTAAGCCTGCGAAAACTTTTGTGCTTAAAATACTCTCCATAACTCATCCTGTAAGACCTTGGGAACAATATTTTTCTGAGAAAAATTCTCTCATACTAAACTTGCAGTCATTGTCCCTACGCTGAATTTATCCTGAATGTTCTGTGGAAGACATAAAGTTTATGCTCAGTGATTCAGATTTATTCAAAGGTTTCAGCATCTGTTTTTTAATAAACTGTTTCCCTGGGACACCCATATACCCTCTCAAAACCTGTCAAAACCTTTTCCTTTTCTGATTTTATCAAATACTGTAATGCCTGGCTTCTCGGCTGGTGAAAAGTTGTGTGGCCATGTCCTTAGTAGTCACAGCTAAGACATGGTCAGGGCGTGGATTATAGCCTCAGGTTGTTATACCCTACAGAGACTTGGCATTTCAGTATTTGGAATTAAGACTAGAGCAGGTACGTATTATCAGCATGTAACTGGAAGAAATAAAAACCACTCCTGTTGTAATAACAGCTAGTTTTTATTTTATTCTCTATATGCAATTTCTGTTCAGAAATTCTGTTGCAGAGAAAAGATGAAACAGCTGCTTTTTTGTGCAGGGTATTAATGCAATATTAACTCTAAAGCTGAAAAACAAGAATAGTCACATTTCTGTACTCACATTACCCATGGTTGAAATACTGTGAGGAATTTTGTTTTACTGGGGCTTGTTAGTCTGGATTTTCTGCATACATTGAAGCTGCATGGAAAAAGCACTTGGTCTTTTGTATGACGTTTTCAGTGATAGGGATTTAAGATTTTTTTTTTTTCTTTTTTGTAGAATTGCGGGATTAAACTCAAATTGGCATTAACAGTTATGTAAAATGTATTAGTCTGTAATTTCCTGGGATTTGTGTTCTACTCATTTGTAATAGCTAGGTCTCTTTATGCAAATAAAGAACAGTTATTGTGGTTGAACTGACCTCGTATGAAGTACTGGATGAAATGAGGATTTGTCAGAGTATTAGGTTTTGAGGGAATCTCGAAGAACCATGTAGTGGAATTTTGTTTCAGCTGTTAACTGGAACAGTTTGCATTTCTTGTAGGGCTGTCTTGTTGTCTGGGACAGATACCTAGAGAGGCTCTGAATAAAATACAGAGTAGAATTAACATTTCAAAATGTTCTGTACAACATTTTCTGGAGCCCCTTCTGAAGATGTCACAGATATTGATAACAGTGGATGCTTAAAGCCACTGTACTGTCAGGTACTTCCTAATGATGAGCTCTATATGCCTCTCTCATCTTCGTTTATTGAGCTGTCTACACCTGCTGGGGAAGGTGCATGTGTAATGATGGGAAAAATTTTACTGGATATAAATATGGCAGTTCTAGAAGAGTACAATTCTTTCCAAGGTTCTTTTATCCCTCGTGGACATCTAAGGTCTAAACCAGATGGTAAGAAAAATTTTCATCTGTAAGTTTACACTGACCTCTTGTATGAATGTTATTGTCAAGGATTCAGGCAATCAGCCCTTGATTTTAGCTCTGCTGAATAAAACTTCTGTTTGCAAATTACTGCTGTTTTATGTACAACCAACCATGTTTGGTTAGCTCAGGATTTTGTATAGAAAAGATGCATGTCAAAGACTGTTAGAAATTGAGAGAAGAATATCACCAACTTACTAGCATTATAAAGGTACCTGTTTCTTTTTGAATGTCAGTGCAGCTATTAAAACTGTGAATACCAATATAATAGGTGAAAATGGGCAGAATATAACAGAAAATAAGATAGGTGATTAAAATGAAGGATGAAGGATGTACCAAGGAAATTAGGACTGTAATTTTCAATTCATTCTGAAGATTTTACTGAGTTTATTGTTAAGTTTAGAGCTGATAATATTCAATGATTAGTCAGTTCAGTGCTAATTTTAAGTGAAACTCTTGACCATGCAAATTGTTTTGTGTAGTCTTACGTGGTAAATTTGTTTTGGTATTCTCTAGGGACAGTTGTCTAGATCAAAACATTTCTATATTAAAAGCATTTCTGCGTAGCAGAAAACATTTTAGATTTTTTTTTTAATGCAGTTTCAATGCAGTTTTTGATCTTGTCCTTTAGGGCTCCTAAAGGAGCATTGGAGTTGTGGCATGTTCTCGATGTTTTGTCTAGCTCAGTGTCGTGTTTCTGTTCTTGTTTCTTGTCCTGGCCAGCACTGAGGTGTCTATCTGCAGGTGTCAGCTGTGTTATCTGTAGTGTTGTCTGCTTGTCCTTTCTGATTTTTATATTGGACTGTGAACATAAGGCTTGTTGGTTCTTTCTGAATGCAGTAATGAAAAATAGTGTCAAAACAAGGTTCAGATTTGTCACAGTCTAATTAGACTTTTTTTATTATCTGCCCAGTGAGACTGTGTCGTACTTTAGTTGATTTGCTAACCACTGGGTCCTAACTCACAGGGAAGTAGGGAATCTTTTCAAATTATTTCTGGCCAAACTGGTTTTAATGACCTGCTTAATATCATTCTTCCAAAACTGAAGTTACTTACCCTTTTTGTAGGTTTCTTTAAAAATGCACGGGTGTAAAAATGTATGTATATGATAAATGCATAAATTGCCTCTTAGTATTTAAGTACTGCTATCAATTGCTTATATCAAGAGTTATCTTCTGGCAAAGCTGAAAAACCTGAGTGGCACGTGTGCTTATGTTCATTTGCTAGTATTACGCAAGGAATATAATATTAAAATGCTAAAATTGGCAGGAGTATGATTCAGATGCATTTTAAATAGCTAGAATAATAATTCAGAACTATTTATAATTAAGAACAAAGTATGAGAACATAAATTAAACACACAAATTCTGAATTATATTTCTAGTGCTCTTTTTACTGTGTCTGCAAGCTGTTTCTTATCTGGGACTCCACTGTTTTGAAAATCTGTTAAAGAGTAAGACATAAAAAGTCCTGAATAGTTCCACAGATCTTGTCCTATATTTGAAGACAGTACTGTATCCAGAGCAGCCTTCTGAAGCTGTTGTGATGATGTTCAGGTTCTGTGTGTGATGGCAGAAGGCATTTCCACTTGGGGCTTATTAAATGAAGGTTCTGTCTCCTGAAAGATCAGTTTAGTGTGCTGCCCAGGTAATGGCCTGCTGGCTCTTTGGGTCTAACTGTTTATGATCACATCTTTGATCTTACCTAGGATTGTAGCCATGTTGTATCTTACTTAATGTGTCTCATCACATGTGTTCTGTGCATGTGGCAAAGAACTAGTTGTAGTTCAGAAAATGTTCCTGTTTCTCTGCTCTAGCGACATTTTTTTAAATCGAATATCTTAGTTTATGCATCTGACATTCCCATCTGGATGCATGTGGCATGTAGAGCTACAACTAGACTACAAGTATTCTACAGCTTAAAAACAACTCCCAAAGTTTGTGGATTGAACGTGGCATTGCTGAAACACAGTAGTAAAAATCCTGTACTTCACTTCACAGGCCCAAATCTACCAATGGCAACTGTTGATATCAAAAACCCAGAAATTACAACTAACAGATTTTATACTCCACAAGTCAACAATATTTCATATACCAAAGAAAAGAAGAAAGGAAAAACTAAAAAGAGAAGATTGACAAAGGCAGATATTGGAACTCCATCTAATTTCCAGTAAGTATGTTCTTGAGTTTGAGTTTGGTNTTGTCATGTGAAATACACATTTGGGTCCTGACTTGTCATAACTGCAGAAATTACTTGCCGTAATTTCATCGTTGGCTTTATGTTTACAAACTTTTTCTGATGTGTAGGCTAGGACCTGTATCTTGTGATGGAAGTACAGTATACATCCTTCAGGAATTTTTCCTATTGTAATTTCTTAAGAATCTTTAATCTTTTGGCATAGTTAAGATGTACCACTTTAGGCTTCACTTTCATGAAACTTGGTTTTGATCACTCTACTCAATTAATTGTTGCTTTCCTGAATGTTAATTGATGCAATAATCTTCTGCCCTTTAAAATAAATGTACATTATTTGCTGAAGCAACAGAAACTTAAAGAGCTTGAGTAAGTTACAGGAGAGATCAGTTTCTGTGAAGTGTGAGAAAACCAGTGTGACGTTTACATGCCAAATGAACGTCTTATTCTTTTGAATTGGTGTGGTGCATCATTACACTGATGTGTTTTCCCAGAATAAAATTCCATTAAAGTAATATTGGCATTACTAGTTAACAGTAACATTAGTGCACATTGTTTTGAGACAGTGCTCTGTGGAATGGGATAGTGGATGGAACATAAAAGAGGTGGGCTAAAGCACTTCCCTAAACAGACTCTGCTTCGGCAGCAGCCTTGTTCTTACTGATCTGGGGATCAGTGAAGTGCGGCATCTGTTAGTGTCATTTGAATAGAAAAATACAGAAAAGGAGGAAGAGGGAAACAAAAACGAAGAGTGCTTGGTAGCTGGTCACTGTTGTGACTGCAGTGATGCAGACTTGAGCGTATGCAGATAAAATTTGCATTACCCTGTCAGACCTCCGTTCAGAATTTGTGGAAGGGGTTGCGCAGCAGCATAAATATAAAATTACTTTGAGACTTTGTTTATGATGTCTATCATATTCTGACCTAGGGAAGCTGAGAGTAAGGTGATAAAATATTTAATGCTGTTCAAACAAAAGATATGTTCCAGTATCATTAAATGTACCATTAAAATATAAATGGTGAACCTTTACAAAAGAAGTCCATTGAAAGTCTTTTTGGCTTAAGGTCTATTTCCTGTGAAGTGCAGCAGCTATGTGTCATCTTACTACGTAAGATACTTTAATTGCTGGTTTTGTATAAACATATGGAAACTGGCATTTGGTATTGTTAGGCAAATAAGCCAGTAGGACAACTTGTATCACTTGTGCTGTGATACTTGTGAAAGCCAACATGGTCACTGTTTATTCCAGATCAAAGTTGCAGTCAGTAGATAAAATTTTTAAATGCCTTCTATTAGACAGATGTGGAGTTGGAGTTTTGAGAAAAAAACAATCTGTCCTCCTCATAAATGTAATTGATTACTCTATATGTATAAGTAGCATAAGACTTGGGGTTTACCTGATAAATATGTATTTGCATTGAAAAGATCTGAAAACTGTGTGTTACACTCAGTGTGTACAAGTAATTTATCTTACTTTGAAGGGTGAAAAATAAATGAAAAATAATGCTGAAACTATGGCATATAAAACTTCAGTGTCAATTAAGTGCACTTAATTCTGAGTTGTACTCTCACAACCTCTTGAAGGAGCATCCCAAGTTGCATAGATGTGCACAAATATGTGGGCAAGATTATATTAGTGGTAAACTAATGTTGATTTACATATATCAGGTTAATACCTTGTGATCAGCTGTGAGACCCTGTTAGGAAATGCATGTCTAATTTAAATGAAGCAAGCTGTAGCTTAGCATTCAGAATTCTATAATCAACAAATTGTCCCATATTTTGGTAGTTAGTTAAAGGCATTTAAATAATTAGGCAAAACGGGGACTTTGTCGTTTTTCTTTTTGGCATAATGCCACTTTAAACCAAACCTTTTACTTTCCTTGCTTCTTAAAATAAGTAATTAGTCATAGTTATATCAAAACAAAAACTGATCGTTGTACGTCAGTATTTTAATGATGAAAACTTGTGCTGTTGATAAAAACAGAACCAAGTGAGAATACAAGGTCTGTTTGTGCAAGGCACTGTTTAACAGCAGCCAAAGTCTTTGTAATTTAGTAAGCATAACCTAGACTGCATTGGTTACTAACAGCTCACCTGGTATTTTTTATAACTCTGAGTTGAACTTCCTGAAAACTGTATCTTGCTTCTAGAAGTCACTGTATGTGAAAAGAACCACAAAACATGGAGTCCTGGTGACATTTTGGCTCTCATTTTCCATATCCAATAGCAGTATTGTGAAGTAACTTGGAGGGGCACAAAACTCGACTGTGTTCTAACTGGTTATAGCATTCCATAAAATAAGACTTTAGTAGCCACATGAAATGGCTACTAGAAGCTTAGGAAGATGGCAGCTGAAAACAGTCCTGAGTTATCTTGGAAAGATGCGAATGGGAAAGGGGTGATAGGAGAACACACAGTGGAGACAGGGAGGAGGTTTTCCAGCTGCATGGCACTGAAAAATTTGACAATAGCTCAAGGTCCACTTGCTATGTAAAGGCTAAACTTCTCCTTGATCTCTGTACATTCCTTCCATCATCATCCGTATGCACCACAGGGTGTCATGAAGCCTTCATGTTTTGCCGCAGAGAGGAATTCTCCACAGGAGGCAAAAAGTAAAAGTAAAGAAGTTTCACTATTCCATTCTCAAGTGGGGCACTGAGGAATAAGAATTGCTTAGAAGCTGGTAGTCATCAGTGGTTGTCTTGGTGTCCTCTTATTTTAGTTAATAAGATCCTTTTTATGCTGATTAAATGGACTTTTCTGCTTTTCTAGACACATTGGACATGTTGGTTGGGATCCAAACACGGGTTTTGATGTAAGTAATTTAATAAGTTACTGAAGACAGTGATTTAAACTTCAGAGACTTTTGCATTAAAGATTTGCATCAAAGAAAAAGTTAACTGTACGATTAAATAGTTATAAATTGGGATTTTATGATGTGATGTAAACAGAGAGATATTGGAGAAGAAGAGTATAGGCATGGGGACTGAGGGGGGAAGAGATTCAAAAGCTTCAGTTTTTCATGCAGGGTACTTAACCCTCCTAAAGTAGTACTTCCCTACTTGAGACGTTGACTCAGAGACATGTACATCACCTTGCTGCTCCTTTTTACTATATGGTTTGTGGGTATTTTTTTCCCCTAATCCAAATGATATTTTAAAAATACCTCCACATTCCAAGCTATTTAAAACTAATGTATCTGACTTGCAGGTAAACAACTTAGACCCAGAACTGAAAAATCTGTTTGATCTGTGTGGAATTTCAGAGGCTCAGCTAAAAGATAAAGAAACTTCAAAGGTCATATATGATTTCATTGAAAAAACAGGAGGTGTGGAAGCTGTTAAAAATGAACTGCGCAGACAAGGTGGGATTCCTTTTATTTCCACGTAAAAATTAACAGGGTATTTTTTACCTTAAGGATTACAGTAGAAATTGTTGATGGTGAGCAGTTTTGGATTCTCTTCTTTGGGCTTCTTGTCACTGAAGTTGCACTGGATCGTGTTTCCATACACTATACGCTATGTAAAAATGTTCAGACATGACCTGTGAGAGTACTTGTCCCTGAGGAATAAGGATATCGATGCCAATTAAGTAATTTCCAGTAGCACTTAGTCTGAATGCAAAGCTGCACAGTATGTTTGATACAGATTTTTCAGACTGTGTACTTTAAATATTTACTTATAATCTCAGTCTTATAAATAAATTAAAATGTTGGAAGCCATTATGCTGTTGTCAGCTGTAGTGGAAGTAGATGGCTGGCAGGTATGTATGCTGCCTATTTACCCTGGCAGAACTCTGTAAAGAGCCTTGCAACAACTACAGACCTGCCATCTTTATGTTTTTTAAAGTTACTTTTTTTCTAATTTGAAATTAAAAATACTTGAACATGTAATGAACATGCTTCTGCTACAAAAAAAATTCTCAAATAAGCTGCTGCCTGCCCAGCCTTTAAATGTGACCTCAGCTGATGCGTTATCTAGTGGAAGATAGCAAGTCAGTGTGAAATTACACCGCATAGGGCTCTTCTCAACAGAAAAATTACCTACGGTGAAATTATAGTGGTTTGAAAGCAGTGAGTAAACTGCTCAGTGACTTAAGAGATACAGAATCGGGGTACAATGACTTCTTACGTTTATTCCTTAGGTCCCCCACAGAGGAGTGGTATGTACTTGAGCTGGCATCTAAGCATATGCTTCAAAGTATTCATGCTGTTGTGTGATTTCTTAGTTGATACCTGAGGCTGCACCTGTTTGAATGCAATACCAAAAATTAGGCTTGAACTTCTTCATTAAATTGCAAGCAAAACTCACAATTACGAATTGGTTTCTCAGTAAGAAATTTGTCAGCTTCTCTATAGAATCTTAACTCTGTTTAAATGTTTACAGGGTTGTTGATCCCAGATTGTTAACTTCAAAACTAGATTGAGGAGACTTGCCTTGGAGTCTTATGGCTAGCTTAAAATATTTTTAAAATGCCTATTTTTCTATTTTTTATGTGTTAACTTCACATTATGGCCATTTGCATATATGCAATTAAAAGAAAAACTGCCTCATCTATAATATGCGTGATAATAATCAACCTCAGTGCTTTTTGATAGAGGTAGATAAAATACTCCAGTATTTCGGTGGGTTTATCCACAATTGCGTTATTTGATGTATGGGTTTGACTGCTGTTTGAAGTGTTCTTTCTCAACTGAAAAAGCATCCTTCTGTGCTTATTGCAAGAATTTCTGTGCTTATTCACCCTGCTAGGATGCTGACTAGAGAGCTGCAGACAAGCCATTCTGCTGAGATGGAAATTATTTTCCTGTTTTCCCTGCCCTTTG
Source organism: Donacobius atricapilla (assembly GCA_013397315.1). Classification (NCBI taxonomy): domain Eukaryota; kingdom Metazoa; phylum Chordata; class Aves; order Passeriformes; family Mimidae; genus Donacobius; species Donacobius atricapilla. Next base: position 410,403 of record WBMY01005992.1, read on the forward strand.
CCTAGTTTTGGTACTGGTGGTTGTTTTTTTGGTGACAGTACCCATCTATAGACGATTACACAGTTTTTATTGTTAATAGCAGTGTAAAGATCACTGTGCATTTATGAAAAAACCTAAAACTCTTTTCTTGCTTTGCTTGTACCATCTGTTTGAGAGGGGAGGGAGAGAGGATGAGTTAATGGTGCTCTCTCCTTGCTGCTCCTCCCTCATTTCACTACAGTTGAGTGCAGACAGGCAGAATGCTGTTTCCACATATCGGATGTGGCATACCTCTCTAGTTATACTGCGAATAAACCATTTCCCCACAGGCAAATGTAAAACTTGTGTTGGAAATGGAGGGACAGAGCAGGCTCTGGAGCCATGACCACGCCCAGTATCTCCTCAGTATTCCAAAAGCCGTCTGTAGTGCTTGGCGAGTTGTTACACTTGGTGATACCCCCTTCCAGTGGCCGCACACAGAACTACAGCCATAGCAGCCAAAAATGGCAGTTTTTAAAATCAACAATGTTGGCAGTATGTCTCTTGGAAAATACACGGCATTTCAGAGGCAATTCTCTCTGTGTTGCTCTTGTGGAGGGGTAGAAAAAAACCAGCAGCTCGTGGAACTTAAGAACATAATACATGATTTTACGAGTAGTATCTCTCTCTAAAGATGAGCAGGGAAGGAGACATTGAGGTACTAGTGACTCCTGCTTCCCCAAAAATCCCATTTTTATGGATGTTCCCCTCTCTATGCCAGTGCAGCCAGCCTGCTTTCTTTGCAAGTAAAATGAAGGGGATAATGGAAGGGGTAAAGAAGTATCTTCATGAGTGTAATACCCTTTTTATCATAAAGGCATGTGAATTCAAACATGAATTTTCTTAGTTATATGATGGCACCTGGATTATTAAGTAGTTGTGTGCAGCAACCACACGACCTAAAGTACCATGAGCCATTAGATGCTTAATGGAAGAGGAAATGAAACAGCGCTATTTAAAATGCCATTAGCCAAGCAAGTACATTCCAAGGCCACTTCACAGAGAAATGATCCTGTGTGGAGCCCTAAAGTTGTTTCCTTTTGACAGCCCCTGCCATAAAGATATGGTTGGAAGTAATTTTCAGTAGAAGAGACTAAGAGTCAGTTTATGGTGCATTATAATGCATTAGTGGGGGTGGGGGGGAGCTGTTACTAGAAGATACTGCTTCAAAAAATGCTTGCCTCTGTAATTATCGAATAAAATAACAGATTATAAACTGGAAATTCTGTATTTCACTTCAAGTGTATTTTCTGAAAAGTTTTTCTCTTTTGTTCTGTCCTAGCTCAACAAAATTTTACGGGATTCTTCTGAATTTTTATCAGTCATTCTATGTATTGCACCTGCTTCCTGCACTGGCTGACTCTTTTACAAAATACACAACTGACATACGCTATGTGTAGCTCGGTTTGCCCTATAGGGCAAAAATATACTTTATATTCGGCTGTATCCAATTCAATCCAGAATTGGTAAAACTTGCCCAGGCACAGAGATCCTTGCAAAAGGCAAGGCACAGCCTGTGTTCTTTTTCTGCTGATCTCTGAAAGACTTCGGGGTATTGAGTAGCTGGTAATTCAAAGTGGTTTTGTTTCATTTCAGCTCCACCTCCGCCACCACCGTGCAGAGGAGGACCCCCTCCACCTCCACCTCCCCCTCCGCACAGCTCGGGCCCTCCTCCTCCCCCTGCCAGGGGCCGGGGGGCACCACCTCCGCCTCCTTCCAGAGCTCCCACTGCGGCGCCTCCACCGCCGCCGCCGTCTAGACCGGGTGCAGCAGTGCCGCCGCCTCCTCCCAACCGGGTGTACCCTCCCCCGCCGCCGGTGCATGCCTCTTCTGCGCCGGCCGGCCCTCCGCCGCCGCCGCCGCCACCAGCCGGCGGGTCTTCTGCTCCTCCACCCCCTCCGCCTCCGCCACCGCCTCCTGGCCCTCCTCCGCCGCCAGGCCTTCCCTCCGAGGTTGATCACCAGCTTACAGTTCCTGCGGGAAACAAAGCAGCGCTCTTGGATCAAATCAGAGAAGGAGCTCAGTTAAAGAAGGTAGAACAGAACAGTCGACCAGTGTCCTGCTCAGGAAGAGATGCACTGCTAGACCAGATACGACAGGGTATACAGTTGAAATCTGTGAGTAAAAGCTGTTTCTCATCCAGGTCCCCTTGGGGCTTGCAAATGCAGTGTGAACTGTAAAATGTGGCTCTGCTTTGGGGGCTGGACTGTAAGTTTTAGAGTTTCTGAAGAGATGACTAAACAGTAGTATTGAGAAAATGCAAAGAACACGCATCTGCTACTGATGAGTCTTGGTGCATGAAATTACCCTTTCAAACCCATTTCTCACTTTTGAGTAAAATCCGTAAATCCTACAATGGTGCCATAGGATCATGACTGTACAGAACTTGGGCAATACTTATGAAAGATTGCTGCTTTCATGACTATTCAGTAAAATAATGTGAACTGCAGGGGATGAGGTCAGGAGTAATGGTAGGGGAAGATGAACACTAGATTTATTAGTTTGTTTTTATTTTCATCTTAAAATGGACCTGTGTTCTGCAAATACTGAGGCTTGTAAGAAGGTGGCTGCCTGTGTTTCAACAAGTGCTGCCCATAAGAGATGCCATAGCTGTCCCTGCTGCAGCACAGGCTATTAATGTTTCTTACTGATGCCACTGATTATCTTAAAAATAATTTCTTAAAAACTATTTTGCCTGTTGGTACTTGTTTTTTGCCACTCCTCTGCACTTGAGGCTTCTGCTGTAAAAAGTGTAAGGGTGTGTTTATATTTATTTGCCATTAGAAGTAGGCATTATCCAATTTAATTACTTCAGAAGGAATTACCAGCCCAAAGCAGTCTCAGTTTACAAACCCAAACAATGAAAAATATTTAGTGTTATGTACCAAACATAAATAATGGTTATGCAGCCACACAAGTCATGCCTGTACAACCATATTAAGAAGCATTCCATTAGATGAGTGCTCCTTCATCAGAGCTGAAATTTTAACCTTGGGTATGGCTAACTACAGTTCTGTTATATGGTAAAAAAGTTGACTTTTTAAAATAAAGATTCTTCAGTTTGAGCTGAAGGAACAAGCTGTTCCAAACTTTCTTTTAGTGGAAAATAAACTCATTAATCGTACAAGGAAGTTTGTCTCAAAATACAGAGGTTCTGTTTTGCTAATTGTGTCTTTCTTTTGTAATCTTTGTTCCAAGGTATCTGATGGTCAGGAGAGTGCACCACCAACACCTGCACCTACCTCAGGAATTGTGGGTGCATTAATGGAAGTTATGCAGAAAAGGAGCAAAGCCATTCATTCTTCAGGTGCGTCTGATGGAATTTTTCTGACCTCATGGCATCAGGTTTTCAAGAGTTAACACTTCTGTTTATCATAAAAATACTCCAGGAGAAAAGCATGGATTCCAGCATACAGCGTAGGGCAGAATGCTCTCAGCAGTGCTCTGGCAATGGGCTGAATGGTTCCTTCGTGCTGCCTTGAATTACTGGGCTGTAGCAATTCACAGTAATCCTCAGCTAAGTTACTAAGCAAGGTCAATATCCTTATAAAGACTTCGGTGTTGCTATTGCAGCTGGCTTGTTTTTATTTACTTGCTGTCTGATGAAATAAGTTGTCCAAGTATTTTGGAAGAAAGTTTTGGATGCTTTCTGTTTGTTGGCCCTAAATCTCTTGTCGGTATTCAGCTCCTGTGCTGTGGCTCCTGGTGGGCTTTGGCTGCCACCTCCTGGATAAGGAGCAGATATTCAGTATTATTTAACTAGGCTTCTACCACGATTGAGTCAACTTTGGGAAAAAATCGGGCTGCAAGAGGATTTGCATTTCTCAAATACCAGCTTGTAATAACTGTAGTTCAGTAGCTGCAGTGCAGCTGTTTGGGTACATCTTTTCTGTTTAGGCCTTGACACATTTCTAGAGCTTGCCTTGATATCAGAACTGGATATGCTGTCTACAGAGCATCTGACCAAGTGCAGTATGGTTTGTTGATATGCTGCCCTATGTAGTAATTGCCAATTTTGGTATTTAACATAAATTAAACACCTGAAGCGAGCTAAATGCAGTGTTTTCCTATGGGAAGGAAATGCACTCATCCAACAAATAAGTAGTTTAATTTTAACAGGCTACATTTTTTTAAGTATGATGCATATAAAAAAAGTGGAAGGTTGAATAAAGTCAGCGACAAGTGTTGACTTTGAAGTTGATGTTCATTACGCAGTTTTGAATATTCCAGTATCCATGATGGTCTTTAGCTCACCAGACCGTTTTTGGGGACCTGGTTTTTCATCTACTTGTAAAGTAAACAAATTCCCTTATGTAGTAAACCTTGGGAAGCAGTTCTTACATTCCAGAATGTTAATCTGTTCCTGAAGTTTAACACTTGGTCTGGAACAAGCTGGCAACTTGCACATTCTTTAAGAAAGTAATAATAGCAACTGTTAAACGAGAGCTTCTGATTCTTTTTCTCTAAAACAAAACACATTTTTCCTACGTAGGGAAAAGAGTGAGAAAAGAAACAAATTAGATTTAACGTCCAGCTAGTAACTATCTGAATTGGATGTCATGTCTGGCAATCTTAAAAATAGATGTATTGTCATGACAACCTTGAACTGATCATTCTCTTTTCAGAAAATTGTTATTGAAATTAGTAATACTTTTGTCATGTTAATTCTCTGCATGCAAGTGACTTGCTTTTCCTGTCTTACAGATGAAGATGAGGATGAAGACGATGAAGAAGACTTTGAGGATGATGACGAATGGGATGATTGATCATATATTATTATATATATATTTTTTAAGGTGAATGATATACTAAACACTGCTTTCTGTCTATGGATTCTGTAAAATTATCATGTAAATGTTCTACCAATTTGCTGTATATTTTTGTTGCCTTTTGCTTTTTTATTAATCTGTGCAATACCTCATTTAATCTGTAAAGGTTTGTCATAATCCTCTACAAAGCTACTCCCTGTTAATGTGTGCAAGTTTACACCTGGATGATCATGTACATGTGAATACTTTCCATTCCATCAATAAGGGAGTTTAAATGTAATATGTAAGACTGACAAAAACCTTAATGTAATTTAGTTATAATGCAAGAAGGAAAACACTATTTTCATACCCTACTTTTTCTGTATCTAAATTTTCTTATTAAAGCCTAGTATAGCACTATGTTCTCTAAGTGATGCAGCTCTTAGTTTATTTAGCCCCTTGATTTCAAATGCAATGCTATATGAATGTTGAGGCTGGTTTATACTATTGCATGGTTTCAAATACATCAAAACATTGCAGTTCAAATCTTAGCAGTGTGCTTTACATAACACAAAAGCACTACAGAAATGCACAGCTAGTTGTGAAAATTACCTTGCCCTAACTATAGTACTAGCTGCTATTGAACAGCAGTAATAATTAAATTCTTCAATTGGGGACCTCTATCTGAAGTTAAACAGGGTGGCTCTATATGGTCGTAGTGGTAAAGGCAATTTTGCTGCAGACAAGTCCAACTTTTGGTTGGTTTGTTTTGGTTTGGGGTTTTGGGGAGGGTTTCTGGGGGATTTTTGAGGGGTTGGGGTTGGTTGGTTGGGGGTTTTTTTTGGTTGTTTTGTTTTTTCTTCCCTGCTCTTACTTTCAGAATGAAGATGTCTAAATTACTAGGGGCTGTACTGGAGGCTGGCAATCACTACAGTTTGATCTATTTTTAAAATCAATTTTTGTGGTTCTTAGGCTGAAGGGCTGCATTTAAGGCTTGCTTCAATAGCATTTAATTACTTTTTAAAATTTGTAGGACATTGGTGTACTAATAAACACAAATGGTATTACTTTGCAGCCTTTGCTTTATGGTACACAGCAGATGCTGAAACACCAATCCTACATCCTGTAGGTTGGAAAGTCATTAACTCAGATTTATACACTTTGGATAAGTACTGAACTTTATGACAGTATTTTATCTTCATATGTTGGCTTTAAGACCAAGGGTTGTGATAAAGATCAAGAACCTAATTCACAAGAATAGTATTTGAATAAGTGGATAGAAAATGGGATTTTCATTTCACAGCTTGCACATTTATATACATTGTACTTCGTAGTGCAGTAAACATTGACACATCTGGCTATTCTGAAATGCTAATCTATGCTATGTGGGTATTTAATATCTGCAGCATTAATTACTGTACTTACTGTAATTTTCAGGTAGAAAAACTTTTTAAAAACCACATTATCTGACACAGAATGTTTTAGTTAAGTCAATTACATTTGGAATATAGTTCATACATAGTGTCCTGGGTATTTGACTGTAGTCAGGGTATCAAACGAAATTTAAGTTATCAGAAAAGTACTGACTGAAACCCAGTGTTGACCTGATCTTGACAGGCTGGACCTGCATGATACGGCTCAGATTTCTAACCCAGTTAAAACCTAGTCTTTAACATATAATTTAGTAGTAGGAGGAGAAAAGAAAGTTGCTGGAAAGTAGTGGGAGAAGTAAGGTTGTAGTTAAATTATTCAGAGGATGCTAACTTCCTTCCAAGAATAATTTAAGCACATAACTTGAGAAAAAAATTGCCAAGCGGTGTCACTTCCTTGCAGTAACTTTTGCATTGGCCTCCACTGCTGGAAACACTTCCTGCTAGCTTTGGTGCTGTAATGGCTTGAGCTTTGAATCAAGTATAAGTGCAGCCTGGTGTAGCTAATGGCAGTGGAGTTAACAACTTGTGTATAAAGAAAATATGTGTATGGCTTTCATATAACTTCTGGCACTGCACTCTTATTTTTACTGCATATAGGGCATTTTAAAATTAAGCAGATGAGGCCTAGAGGTTTTCCTAACATGCTACTTACTAGATATGTTAAACTGTTATGTTCCCAGAATTGGAATTTCTGTAATATAGTTAACAATTAAGCATCACAGTTCTTTAATCAAATTTCTCTTGTGGATTTTGGGAGCTCTGAAGTTGCATCATTGAATAAAACTTTGATTTGTAGATACTGGCCAAAGAAAGTTCTTGGGTTTTCTATTTCTTCATATAAAAAGTACACTCACACCTGTGATGTCTGAGTTAGTATTTACTTTAAAGTAGTGTTTGTTCATGATAAATATCAGGCATACAGACTGCGATACAGGCAGTTAAGTTAGTCATAGCTGCATGCTTCAGCACTCTGCCACTTGCACTCCAAGCAGAAAATAGCATTTCAGGATACTGGTGCATTGTTGCTAAACATTGTAATGAAGGCCTCTTATATATTCTGGTTAATTGGCTGTCCAGATAGCCTTTGCAATTAACAAACTAGCATGAGGCTTTTGTATCTCAACACTCTATGTGCATAGACAATATCAGCTAGCCACTTGTACGTATGAAATTCGTAAGAACTTCTCAATCATTGAGTTTTCCATTTATCAAACTGAAATTTTTAGTATGTGAATTTTTGAAATGTACAGTGAATAGGATGTTGCACTGGTGGCAATTCATCATGAAGCATAATAAAATTAATTTGACCCAACTAGTGTAAAACTGTGTGGTTTTTAAGTGCTGATTGCGGCACAGGTTTTAAAATAGATCTGTAGATTGATTACACACTTTAAAAGTGACTTTGGTCACCTGGCCAAGTTCACAAAGCAGTAAATAGCCACTGTCAAATCACAGTAGTTTCATGTCTCTGGAAAGTTGGATTGTGCTGTTGAGTAAACACAATGAGTAAGAATGTGACACCCTGTCCTCCTGGCAGATCTCACCGCTGCTAAGCAGCTTCCTTGGAAACAGCTACTGCTGCAGGCAAGTGTGATAAACCAGCAACATTTCAAGGTCAAACAAACATGGGATCATTAATAGACATTCTAGAAGAAGTTCTAAATAATTAACTCTTGTCAGTGACTGCTCGAAATTAACCTGGATTATATAGATGGAAATCTTCTTCCCACATGTTATCGAGTTTGAGTTCAGGATACTTCAGAAGTTTACTTCTCTCTCCTAAAGCATCTGAAGAGTCTAACATTTCAAATTGTTACCTGGTGTACACTTTGTTTTGAGGTTCAGTGCTTATCTGATTTCTAGGCCTTAAGTGCGTGGCAAAGTTGGAATTGTTAATGACAGGATGAGCTGAGGTATTATAATCATTTCCTTTCCACTTCATAGAAGGTTAAATATGCTTTTGAAAGGAGGCTTTTTTTTTTTTTATTTAACAATGGTTACTTTCCCAAGTAAGATTCTTGTAAAGAGGAGAAAGGAGGAAAGATCCCATTGCTTTTAAGACTGTTAGCAGTCCACTGCAACAGCCTTTATCTAATCATTAGAGGAATTCTTGGTCTAATTAAAGTTACTGAAGCTTAAGTACAGTGATAAGCAGCTTTATTTATAGAAAAGTGAAAATGGTTTAGGAAAGCTTAGAAGATACTCAGCCTTTGTCTCTCAGAGGACTGGTGTTATCCTCTAGCACTGCAGTAAGGATTCCTGTTGCTATGTGTTTGTTTACTGCCTGGAATTTTCTTGTGAGTGAGAAGATGGAAAGGATGGGATAGTAGGAACTAGAACATGGGCTGGGGAGGTTTAATATCCATATTTTAACTACCTTGTCAGTGACTAGCCTGACATGTCTAATACAGTCTTTGAAAATTTGAGGATGTTTACCCAGTTGTGAAGGAGCCTTTTTGGTTTGGTTTTTTTTTTAATTGCCAAATTGCTATGGCTTGTCTGCTATATTGTGCTTGAAAAAAAAATTGGTTGTTTGAAATCACAGGTTTGAAAACAATTCCGATACATGTTGAGAAATAAAATCATTGCCCGAATATAATTAGTGGGGTGTTTTTCTGGACAAATTCTATTGTTTGCTAAGTTTTACGGTATTTGCAGGTGTAACCTGCTAAAATGAATTGGACTAGTAATCTGTGAGTTACTCAAATTTTTCTCTAACATAGTTTGAGGTAATAACTGCAGGACTTACCCATCTAAAAACAGTGCCTGAAATTAGGAAATTTGATATGTTACATTTATTGTGGGTTTGGGTTTTTTTAAAATCTATTGGTATCAACAAATACACTTTAAGGTCTTTTTTCTTGCGCTCTAAAGGGTTTTTGGAATCTCTCTGGAGTGAAATTCTTGAGCCATTACTTCATATGTGTGCTTTTTCCTCCCTGAAACTTAATCATCTTGAGTTTGGTTACTTGTACAGTATGAATTCTAAATTTATTACTCAGGGACTAGATGAGGGAGTGCAAGTTTTTCTTAAAAAATAGACATTATCGGCATTATATTTTTGTATATATCACCTTGGGAACACAATGAAATCTGATGTTTAAAGCTTAAGAAATAGGATAATGGTTGTATCATATATCAGACACAAAGTATTTGCTTAAATGACGTTGGCAGGAACACAGAACTGGGAATCAGCTCTTCTGGATGTTGATGCCAAAAAACGGGGAACTGCTGGAGCATCTGAGCTGGATTTGGAGCACTTTGTTGGTAGATACGAGGAGCACAGGCTGAAAACTGTTGAGAAGCTTGCACACTTTCTGTTCTTTCTTTTCTGGGTAGTACTACAGAGTAGTAGTCCTTTGGACCAAAACAGTGCTTAATTAATAATTGAGAAGAAATAGTCCTCAGAATATAGTCATTCAGAGTTATGGCTCTCCAGCTGTCAGCAGAGAATCTGGCTTTATTTTTAAATTCAAAATGAAATGGGAAAAGCAGACTACACCAAATTAACATAAAACATGTTTTCTGTGGTTCATCTCCTGTGCATGAATGTGAAATGCCTATGGTTAAAGCAGATGTCTGCTAGTTAGTAGTAGTTTTTTTCACCTATAGTAGCTTCTAGTATCTAATCCCTAGAGAATATGTTACTGAAACTCAGCTGCTGTCTCTGAGACAGGTAAGAAGTGTAGGAGTTTTTGAAGAGCAAACCTCACTGCTTTCAGTTGTGTTCACAGTGCTCAGGCCTGCAGTGGGTAGAAGAAAAAGAGTATGAAATCATTCTGTAACGTTAAAGGATCCCTTTTGTGCTGTAGTATCTTCTATGTTTGCCTTACAGGAGCGGGGATACTCTTCTGATTCGCACTGCACTGATGTCCTGCCTGGATAACTCAGATGTTATCACATCTCAGCCGTTACTACTTGACCATTCTTGTCGTCACTAACAATGCCCCTAAACCTCCTGGTAGAAATACAGTTAGCACAAATACCTTCAGCAGCTTAACAATAGCTGTGTGCTAACACATTTCAAGGGAGAAGAAGTTGTCCTGATGTGGATTCCTCTTTGGGAAAATAAAATGGTCTTACTTATGTACCAAGGTGAAGAACAACAGAGATCCTTAATCATCAGTTAGGAGAACACTGTTGTAGTTGCTCTCATGAGCACTGTGCGAGGTGAGTGGCTGGTTAAGGGATAGGTGTAATCCAAGAAGCATTCTTCAAGGAATCTACCCGACATAGATCACTGCTGGCATAGAAAACAAAAGAAATACGACAGCCTTTCTTTGGTACTGGGCACATTGCCTGGTTCATTGTGTGTGCTCACTCTCCTGGCTTACGAACCTCAGGAAACCATGCACACCTTGGGCAGCAATCAGTCACGCTGATCACCATCATTCCAACATTTTATATACAGGATATGCATCCTCAGTCAAGCTGCCTGTCCAGTCTAGAGATGATAGCTGAGCTGGGAATGAGCTCAGAGCAGATTCCTTGTACTTTGTGCCCTGGATGATAGGTTTTACCTGAGGTACCTTCAGCTACGCTGTGGTGGGGAGCATTTTGTGAGACCTGTGTATTCTGCCAAGTGGAAGTGAATTGTCACAGTGTTACTTGTAGACACAAGGTATCTTTGTTTTCTGAAAGGCTGTAATTTCAACCTCCTGACTGAAATCAAACACTATGGTAGATCAAGTTGTTAGTTGCATCCCTTATGTTTTCAGTCAGAACAGCCTTTCTGTTGGTCCTAAAATCCTCCAGAAGAGTGATGCAATATGAAATCATTACAGTATGAAATCATTACAGATCTTCTAGTAGTTCCTGACTTTCCACCAAAACTAGATTACATTCTTCCTTCTGTCCTTCCCCAAGCCATTTTCAGCACTAAGCCTCTTAACCTTTGGCCCATTCTTCAAATGTTCCTTCTCTGCCTAGATAGAACTAGTGTCTCCTGAAAGGCACAAAAGTCAAGCTCTCTTATCTGTACATTTGCTGTCTTGTCCATTCTTTGCCATAAAAAAAATTCAGGTTGTTAGCAGGAGGAAAGAGCCCTGAATGAAACTGCTGCTGTGTGTGACAGAAGCGTCTTGTCTAACCTCAAGCAGGCTCTGTGTTGGTGCTCTTTTGAAGGTGACTCCAGAGAGTCACCAGGCTGTCAGGGCAGATTGTCTGCAGAGGTTATCTCAGCAGCGTGTACAGAAAGTATAGAGAACAGCGTGGGGGTCGTGTCCCATAGAGCAGGCCCCGTGGCCCAGCATTCAGGAGGGGTAGCTGTGCTCTCTCAGCAACGGGATGTGTAACTGAGCAATCAGGGATGCAGCTCAAAGTGGAATCCTGCATTTGTCCAACTCAGTCACTCTTCTGACCCTTCTCTTCTCCACCTGCTGTAATGAGCGTGTAGACACTGAGCAGGTGCCATCTTGCACAGCAGATGCAGGTGTTTTAACTGAAACCAAATCTGTCTTGCCCTGTGCCTCAGTTGCTCATTTTTCTAATGGTGCTAATAGCACAATGCGTATAAATACATCTAGTCCAGACATGTACTGCAGTCCAGACATTTGACACTTAAAATATTTTCAAATGCCATTTTCCTTGTTCAAATTTAGTTATCTGTTCTCAGAATAAAAACATTAGGTAAGACTTCTTCACTTCTACAAGGTCTGGTTTTCAGAATCAGTAGCCATTTTTAAGCTCTCAAAATGAAAATCAAAACATCATGAACCATGTCTGTAGAGCAGTTAATCTGAGCAGTTTGATTACTTGTGTGTGCAAATATTGGGTCATGCTCTAGTGTTGCGTCAAACTGGTTTTCGATTTAATATTTTGGAAACCCAGCCACAGCATGCAGTTCCCGATGGATTTAGTTATAGTAACTAAAAATGTTTTAATACACTGTGTTGAAGACAGGAGTTTTGGGACCTACAGACTAGTTGCTAATCCCCTGGTTTACAAGCCAGGTTTGCAGTACAGCTCCCGTCAGGAGCACTTCACTGTGAGTGACGGTGTCAGAAGCTTAACTGATCTGAACAGGGAGTCCTGCAGCAGTGTGTGGGCAGCCCTATCGGATGGCTGTGCCCGGGGCTGCACCAGGCTGCCTCCCAGGCTGCCCACCCACAGCCACACATTCCTCCCCAAACATCTGAAAAGAGAGAGTTTCATGGGCGTGAGTCGTTTTAGAATCACCAGAATCATTGCTTCTCTGCCTGCCTATAGGTCTGCAAGGTCAAAGGTGCAGCAGTGCTGCTGCCCTGCTGCTGTCCACCCAAAGTGCAGGGCCCTTGGAAGATTTGAAGTACAGGAGGCATTCTGTTTATGGCATAGATTTACTGCAGCTCTGTGTGTGCTGGCTTCTGCTGGTTTCATCTTACTGCCTCGTCTGTCTCTGTCATCTCAGTTTGAAAGGGGCCATCCTGTTTCCATCAGGGTGTGCATTAGAGCTCCGACTTAAAGGAAGGGCAGATAGTACCTTTGAAGTGTGAGATAATATTTTTGCTGCTGGATGATAGTCACACTATATTCCCCAGCCTCTTGGATCATCATGGGACATTAGGAGAAATTGTGACAGGATGTGGCTGAAGTCAGATTGATTTACTTTCCTCTATTAAATTTCTTTTTTTACAATTTGCACTTGTTAACTACTACATAAGGTAAAAATGTGTCAGCTGTTGCATCTGAACAACATGATCCATGCTTACTTAAAAAACTTTTGGACTTGCCATACATTTTTAGATTCCAGCTAAGATTTTATTAATCTTTCTGCATAATTTTCAGTGAACAGCACTGTCAACATGGAGACAGAACGCTTCTAAGAAACACAAGAGCAAGTGCAGCTCTTTAAATCTGACCTCCTGTTTTATTACTGTGAAGACGGGTGCTTATTTAGCAGCATCTATTTTCTTGCATTAAAAAAGGAAAAAAGAAACAAAACCTTTGTTCTTTGTGTTGCTAATTTGAGTGAAACTGGCAAAATATTTCTGCCCTACACAATGTCTTAAGGTCTTGCTCAGCAGAAGCTCAGAGGTACTAACACCATTTTTTTTTTCTTGGTTTAAATATTGATTGTTCTGTGCATACATGAGCATGCAGTTGGGATGTCCTGGAAATAGCCAGGATGGGAGCTCTGCAGCAGCAAGTGCAGAGGCACAGTTGCTCTTCTCTAGCAATAGTCTCAGTCCCAGAGAAGAGTATGTGTTTAATTGGTGTGATACTTCAACCACAGGAATAGGGATATTAGTCAGCAGAGTGAGTCCCTGTAGGATTAGTTTTCAGAATGACCACTGAGCAGCTCCCCTGTGCCATAGCTACCTGTGCTCTGAGGTTGTCTCTGCGTCTCATCACTTTTTCTCTTCTGAAGTGCTAGCTCAGAGAAGCACATAGCTGATACACAAGATACAAGCTTACACTGCAGACAGGAGCATCTGAAGCAACCTGCACAGCGTGGACAAAGCCCCCTTCTCTCTGCTGTGGCACACGAGGATTTGGCAGGATTCACAGGGCAAAACAAAGACTGGAGTTACAGAATTCAGAAGGGATTTGCTAGGGGGATAGGCTAGCTGAAGCAGTGCCCCATTACACAGAACGATATCTGTGTGTACAAGGTTATATCAAGAGGTCACAAGTTCTTGCTACAGTTTTGGTGGCTCTTGCAAACTGGCAAAACCTTTGGCATTAGTAACAGGGGTCATTGTTAGTCTGACCAGAGACTGCAGCTATATGATGGACATACCTCTGTGGTACTGGAGAAGGCATTTTAAAAAAGGTGGATTGTGCATGCTGCACCACATTTAAAAAATTCCCCTGATAGAGAATTTTTATTAGCAGAACAAGCGTATTTTGTCCTCCAAGATACAATTATGTATTTTATATGTGGTCCAGATGATTATGTAACTGCTTTCCTATAAAATCTGTAAAAAAGATTTTTAGAATACAGAACAGAAGCAAATCTATATTAAAAATGCTTTCTGAATTTTGCTTTTGAGGAATTATTGCTGAAGAACATTTCTTTAGATTCACAGTGGAAGTTTCACTTTTATCTTTATATACTAAGGAAGCCTCTCATTTATATTTGTCACATTTCTAGCTATGGTCCCAAACACAGGCTTGTTATTGGGTGCACAGCACCAATTCACACCTAGATGAGGTATTTCTCCTTTTTATTCTAGTTTGTGCAAAGTAGGGAGCTGGGATGTAAAAAAGGCTGGCTCCCCTATCATCAAAACTTTATGCTATTTATACATTTTAACAAAGGCATCAGCATTCATTGGTTAGATTATATAACTTTTTCATTAATTAGTACTGAAACTCCTATTTCCAAGTTATTTCTCTCATTCCCATGCTAATTGGTCTGCAGGCACATTTCTTCCCTCCATTTGAATAGGGTTTATTTGGAGTAGGTGGTCAATGGGTTGGTGGTCAGGATGTCCCACTGCTGGAATTACCTTTCCCCCAGTTACTGCTCAGTTCTGCTGACTTCACTCCTGGTGGCTCTTGTCCAAAGAGCCCATTCAGCTTGGGACTTTCTTCCCTTTCCCTTAAAAGATTAGTCAAGCACACAATGTTCACAACGCAATTACTTAATCATAACAGTCCAGCTCCAGCTACTGATTAACAACAACAACAACAAAAATTGAGTTTGATTCAAATTTTGGGGTGGCTCAGATCTTGAGGGGCTTGATATCACAACCACAAAGACATGACCCTTTACCTGAAACACAGTGAGAGATGTCAATTGCGGAATTGTATGATATCTATTAGGAGAGAATATTCTTCATAAGTAGCGAGACATAAGATGAAAAGATGTTTTATTCTTTGTTTTGGTTCAGAGCCAGTGGTAAGGAAAAAGCAGCTTGATGAAGGTTTCATTCAGACTGTCATCATGGGTTAGGCTTGGCTTTTCCTTACCTCAGGTACTTTCATCTCCTATTACCTGAGCAATGCCAGATGAGGATTAAAGAGGAAAAAAAAATAGGTTGCAGGGTGTCTTTTGACATATAAATGTGGACTTCATCAGACAGACATGTGAGCAAAGGATTGACACTGACGAGAGCCCCTGAGCCCAATCTGATAACATTTGAATCACGCCGATTATGTTTCCGAGAGAGTTATTGGACAAACAAATGTCCCAAAGCAAACGTGGAAAAAAATCAAGCCTCTTCTATACAAAACACTGCAATGAAGGGAAGGGTCAGCAGAAGAAAATGGAAGGGATAGAGCATATTCCTTCATAATTTTGGAAGTGGTAATTGGAGGAATGGCAAGAGATATGGAAAGAAAATAAAAAAACTGACCCTAGTCAAACTTTTCTTGGTGCCGTGCAGCATGGAGGCCAAGCTAGTGAGAAAGCCCTTCAAGTGAGAAATCAGATCACTGGCAGGGTGGTGCTCACCTCTGCCCCACAGCAAGATGATCCTTCACACACCACTAGAGGGAAAGGCAAATAAAATCATAGAGTCATAGAGCCTGAGCTGGAAGAGACCTTAAAGATAATTTAGTTCCAACCCCCTGCCATGGACAGGGACACCTTGCACTGGACCGGGTTTCTCAGAGCTCCGTCCAACTTGGCCTTAAAGATTTCTAGGGTTGGGGAATCCACAAATTCTCTGGGCAACCTATTCCAGTGTTTCACCACCCTCACAGTAAAGAATCTCTTCCTAATATCTAACCTAAACCTGCTGTCTTTCAGTTTGAAGCCATTCTCCTTGTTCTGTCACTACCTGATCTACAGAAGTCCCTTCCAACCTTCTGGTAGGATCCCTTTAGGTACTGGGGGGCTGCAATTAGGTCACCCCAAAGCCACCTTTTTTTCCAGGCTGTACAGTCCCATTTATTTTAGCCTTTTCACACAGGAAAGGTGCTTCATCCCTCTAATCAACTTGATGCCCTCCTCTGGATTCACTTCAAGGTAGATGTCCTTACTATGCTGGGGTGTAGCATCTTTCCTTCCTCATATATTTGAATATATTCTCCTCTGCAGCACAGTGTGGGCCCTGCTCAAAAGCAGCTGTATAGATACCATGAAGGAAATTCTGCCAGCACTAGTTAGCTCAGTGTTTGCATTTGGAGGGATTATAATATATCTGGTGTAAGAGGCAGGAGATCGGAGTAGAGTGAGGGCTTCAACAGAATTTCCACACTAATCCCTAATTTCACTTAGAAGTTAGTGTAATTATGCAACTCCTGATTTGCCTTCAGGTCAAACCCAGCTGGTTTTAACTAAACCAGATGCTCTGCTTTTGAAGTATAATACTCTGTGTCAGAAATAACTACTCAAGCCCACTGTTTGCTTTTAAATGCCAGGAAAGGCCCTGGAAACCTCAGGACAGCAGGCAGCATCTTTTGCTGACAAATACTGGAACAAGGTGAACACATTTGAATCTTCTTTTCACAGATCATTGCAGCTCCCCCAGACCCAGCAAGAGGACTGAATGGCCCTGCAGTTTTCCACCTCATGGCTTGTTGAAGAACTGAGCAGTTCTACCATTTGCCCCAGAAGTAATGAACTCTCCAGACTTCTTAATTTAAAATCAAATGAGAGAGACCCTGAGTTTGCCCAAGAGATGCATTAACCTTGAACTTCAAAGAAGAAAATATCCTATTAGAAAAGATAATAGTCAAATTAAAAATCTTTTCATTTTCTCAGTGGTCTCAAATGGAGACCACTGCTCCATTTGGAGGAGAGATTAAATATTTATCATCTTGGAAAGAAGCTGATTTGAATTTCTGTGGAAAGCAGGTATTTAAACACTCATTGCAATATGACAGTGAGGTTCAGGTCTTTGCTTTGAGCCGTCTCAGGCATGTGAGTTTCACCACAACAGCAGCATTGGGGACCCAGAAATTCCACCCTGGAAGTGATGAATTGCCCCATCTCTGATGAAAGAACCTCTGCATCTATCACCCCATTGCCACTTTATCCTGGGTGGCACTGCTAGTGTTAATACAAGGATGAGACAGTGTCAGACAATCAACAGAGCAAGATGGGAGAGCAACCTCAGGTAATGGGTAATGCAGATCCCCAAATGTGGTAAGGACCCCACATTCCCAGTTACTCAGCACCACATCTCCTCTGGTGTGGAATAAAGCTGACAAGAAACACAGGAAGGAAAGCTGACTGCTTCAGAATCAGTCTGTAGGTGGGATCACTGGTGGCTGGCCGATGTGGACAAGGAGCTGAGGGCCCTGAGGGTGGCTGTCTGAGAACCTGGTGCCCTCTGCCTTGAACAGGTCTGCTCATCCTGCACTTAATAAAGCATTAGAATGAGACACAGCAAGTAGTAGTATTGACATGCTATACAGCCACTCACGGGTAAGGCCATTCATTGCCTCTCTGAAGCAGTCAAATGATAGCTATCCAGTGTGAATGGTCCTCCATGTCCAGTGTGGTTGATATTAATGACTTTACTTTTCACTTAAGAAGATGACAAAGTACTAAATAAGACTTACCAACGGACATCATTTAGGGAGACTAGGAGGTCCATCTACTATGTATTTTTAAGGGCCAGATTAATTAGGTTTGATGTTTTCTTGGAGCAAACGCCAGTCTGCAGAAGTTTTAATGCTCTACAGACAGGAAGCTGAAAAAACGTGCTCAGTGCCCTTGAGGTAACACTATGTCTTGTAACAGGGAGCTGTCAGAGCAGGATTAGGGCTCAGGATTGTCTGACACCCAGCTGTGAGCTCAGTTCTCCATGTGACCTGTGGGATTCTTTGCAGTGGGAATTTGAGAGTGGGAGCCAGTGGCACGGTGGGGTTATTCAGGCTGCTCAGCTGTGCTGGGCTATCAACTATCAACATCTGTGGCTCAGTAGTCACAAAGATCTTAGGATACTGATCCAGAAAAATTAAATCCAAGCTAAATCCATGCTGCCCAACACTGTTCTACCTCTGTTCCTAGAGAGAGGTTCCCAGCATCTCCTTTGCAGCAGCAACACAGCTCTGAAACTGCAGTGAGAGGTCTAGGGAAGCAAACTGGAACAGTCTTTTGTTGGTTGATTGTTTTTTTTTTTTTTTGCAGTCCAGATCCACAGCTGCAAAATTGTCCTGGAGCTGCCCTGGCTGGTGTTGCACCTGAAATCCAGCTACTGGGATGTTTGGAGTGATTGGATCTCAAACTGATTTTTGTCACTTTAAACTATAGCAGAGACTGAAAAGTTTAGCTCACGAGTGGCTAGACAGAAGATAATCCTGGCATGGGATGACTTAAATCTTGTAACAAGGGCTTGTAACACACCCAAAGCCATGCTAAACTGGGATGAAAGGCAGGGGTACTTGCCCTGTCTGGGTGCTGCCTGTGCAGTCACAACCCCTCCGGACTGGTGCTGGTGCCTGTGTCACCACTCACAATACAGGCAGGGTTTGCTTGTACCTGCCCACCCTGTGCAGCTGAGACTGACCTGCCACAGTCCTGGCACACTTGGTGGAGAGGAAAACAAAGGGCTGGAATTTGGCAGAAGTGATTAAGAGCATATGAAACCTGAGTACTGTTGCCTTCCAACTTGTTTGTGAAACACAGCAACACATGCATGGATCACAGATTTAGAGAGCAGTAAGCTGAGACCAAGCAACAGGGGTGACCCCACTCTGTGTACACATAAACACTTCCTTCAGGTGCCTGCAAAATTCACTGCTTTAACTGTAGCTCATTGACAGCCCTCAAGAACATTAATGAGTGTGATAATTAAAAAATACACCTATTGCTCCAAATGTTTCTTGGAAAAAAAAAAAATGGAAAGAAAAACCCAGGAAATATTTAGTCCTTCATAGGTAGATTGACCTAATGCTCTCAGCAGAAAGGCATAATGGGGTGCAGAAGGAATTAATTTCTTACCTATAGAATTGAAACTTCAAGTATGTCCCACGCAAGAAAAATAATCTCATGCATGGAGGCTATACTTGGTTAGTCTGGTGAAATGTCTTCTAGGCCACTCCTGGGAATCATCCCAAATTTTTCCTCAGAGTGCATAAGCATTTCTGACTGTCAGTTCCTTAGATGCTTGTTTCTTAAGTGAGGAAATGGCAGAAATGGTGTGTCTTCCTTTTCAGAGGCATTCTCTCACAGCCAGCTCAGCTGAGACTCCTGTCCTCACGGCTTGCCCCATCTGCAGATCTCCTACAAAATTTCCTGCATTGGATCATGGGCTGTGCTTCTCTCACCATTTAGAAATACACCATTTAGAAATATTCACTTGTGTTCCACCAGTCAAAGTATTCCTGTTAGCAAAAATAAAAATAAAATAAATATAGTAATAATTACTCCAGTAGCACTTGATGCCTGAGGCTCTTGGAGCACATTCAGTCTGTGTGAACATAACCTTGCAGTACTGTGAGATGGATCAGTACTGATCTCTCCAAGGCAAAGTAGAGGCATGACAAACTAAAAAATATACCCTAGAGTACACAAACAACCCTGGATATAACCCTCAGTCTTGGCTGTGAGACACATGCCTGGGCTCTTATCAGACACGCAGTAAGAATTTTTACTGTGCCTATATTTTAGCAAAAGAAAAACATCTTCCCCTGTGTTATAGTTCTATAGGAAATAATTCAAATTTTTTGGCATTAATAAAGCTTTATAAAATTCATATTCATTTGAAACTGAAAGTAGTCAAAGGCTACAATTAGAAATAAATACATTTGGCAGATAGACTGTTTCCTTGCTTTCCACGACAGAATTTTCTCATATCCCCATTTTTCTTTTGGATCAATCCATCCTTTTCACACAGAACAGTTACATCTGGATCTTATAGTGCCCCAGCATGACAGTTGCACTATTTTTCCACTATCTACACAAAAAGAGAGCCCCCAGCTGTTGTGGTCACACTGCAATTCTCTCCGTTGCCTTCCAGTTTCAGCACAAGGCTGCATCCCCCCAGCAGACCCAACATTGCCACGGACCTTTATCCCATGCTGCCCTTGCAGGACAGCCCTGGCAAGGCAGGGAGCAGCGTGGAGCTGGGAAAAAACGGTCAGACCATGCTGGGAGCTACCTCATCCTTACCCATCACCCACTTGCTTTGTCCAGATTTATACTTTCACTTTGCCTACCCAAGCTGTGACAGCACCCCTTGTCCCTAATCCTCCTCCTTTTTGGCTCCAGGTCTTGGCAGCTCAGGGTGAGGCTGAAGACTGGGAAGCTCCAGTCCCAGCCAAGAGGTAGAATATTGAGATGTTTTCCCTTGATAATGGTGTTTTCTGAGTAACAGCTCTTGAACGTGAGTCCTCTGAACTTCCTAGAGCAAGAGAACTGTCAGATAAAATAAAATTACTAAAATACTGCAAAAATCACAGTCCCGAACAGAAACTTCATTTAGTGCCTCACTTCAAACACTGTGAGTGGGCAGATATTTTCCATAAGTGAGAAGAAAAACACCTCATGCTACTTATGTAAAAGGGGCCACCACAAATCACCAGGTGATTCTAAAGAGCATCTTCTCAGTGATACAGGCACACTGTATTTTTTCTAAGCAAGGCTTTTTTTCCTGTGTATAGAATTTCTACTATGTGTGTGGCACAGTTATCATTATCCCATTTAAGAAATTAAAATTCAAACTCAAGTAACTGAACTGGAAAATCAAAGTACACTTGTTTTATAACTTTTGAGGAATGAATCTAAAAATTAATTCTGTCATAAGCGCAGCATTGAACAGAGTATACATGCAGTGCTGGGCTTATCAATATGTGAATCAAATTCTACTCCCTCTAGTAAATCATTTGTTTCCCGCTGGCATCAAGTATGGAAGGTATTAAGCCAGAATCTAGTAGAAGATTTTGGTTTCCATGTGATAGTCTTTGTCTAAAGTTACATCTTCCTTACATGGGTTTGAAAATAGAGCATCTTACTACAAATTGTAGTAGATTTTTACAACTTTCGGTACTATTCCAGGTTGCAGATCCTGTGGAGTTATCACATCTAAGGGCATTAATTTAATAATGGCAGAGCTTCTGTCACCAATTTCAGGCTTCTGCTTCTGAAAACACCAAACCATACTACTGTTTTCATAAGCTTCTTGCATTATTTCAACAGTAAGAATTTGCCCATTCTTTTTTAATAGGAAGGCTATTCCAAGCACCATCTTGTTCTAAGAGTTTGGATATGTCTTCTAATTTCTGATCCAAATGCAGTCATGCACAGTTTCTGAGTTTTTTCCTGCTGCTAACTATGTCCTGTAGCTCTTTCCACACTGCAGTATTTATAGACATGAGCTGAAATCCCTTTGAGCCTTTGTTTGGCTAGATTGATCCCACCACCTGTTCTCATCTGTCTCACAGGACAGCCTCTTCAGTTCCCCAATTATCCCAGCCATTTTCTGTCCCTCTTCCAATTCAAAATAATTTTGCCTGGCTGTTAGTTACTGAAATTGTACACACCCTTCCAGATGCTGTTTCACTTGTGAAAATAGTGTTTGGAGCTACCGCTCCCCTTACATCCAGGCACTGCAAGTACCCCCCTCCGTGGCTAACTCCTAGTGGTCATTCATGTCACTCTCTAAACAGCCCACAGACAAGTCCTCTCTGTGTTGGGTGTGGAGCTGCTCTGCCTTAATCATTACTTCCACTGAACTGATGGACTTCTGAGAAATATGTACAAGTGGTGGGACGGAAGACTGCAATCCTCACTGTTTCTGCCGTGTTCTGCAAGGGTTGTAACTGTGTTCTGCAGATGCCTTAAGTTTTAGCTTTCATGTTTTTCAGATTCTGTGCTTCCTAGGGGTGTAGATCTGAGCCTCACATTAAGTCCCAGTAAACTCTCTTCACAGAGCAGGGAAAAAAATCCTTTTCCTGCTGAAGACCAAGGACAACTTTCAGGCCTAAAAGCATAAACAGTGGTGGTCTGAAGGGAGGAACAAGAAGGATGGGACCTCCCAACCTGAAGCTTTAATTGGACAATTAAACCCCAATGTTCAGATGGACCAAAACTTATAAAAATGTAAAATCTCATGACCGGTCAGCCATTTTGTGACCATTCTTAGTCCTCTCTGGGTGCAGCCCTGGTCAGGTCCTGTCCTGCCCAAGGTAGATCCTGGAGACCTTTCAATAAATACCTACTTTATTCTCTAACTCTGTCCAGCCTCTGTTTCAGGTCAGCCTTCCCAAGGCATCAGTGCTACCATGTGGGTAAGGGAGAGGCCTTGACTACAGCTTCCCACTCCTCTCTGCCTCTCAGCCTCATAGAACATCCATTCTCCCACCATGGCACGCAGGGACGGTCCCACAGCAGCTCTTCTGGCTCCCCACTTGTGTGCAGCACAGACTTGGCCTCCAGAAATGGATGTAGCTTCTTCTGGCAGGAGCCCCCATGGTCACCTGCCCTGTTTGGTGGGAAGGAATCACCTCTGCAGGGCAGTCAGACCAGTACCTTGTCTCTCAGCCAAGCCCTAGCAAGGTGGGTCCAGAATATCAACAGGGGACTCAGAAGGAGGCAGCAAAACTTCCAGATGTGAAAAAAAAATCCTTGCTCTTTTATGAGCTCCTTTTCTTTCTATAATTTCAGACATTTCCCTAGGTGGTGAGGCATGAATTAAAGGGCCACAAACTGGATTTACAGGTAGCAGTCAGTCTGGTATTTCTCATTCTTTCAAAGGTCACCTCTTTTATAGAATCACAGAATCATTAAGGTTGGTAAAAACCTCTAAGATCATTGAGTCTAACCCTTAACCCAGCATTGCCAGATTCACCTCTAAACCTTGTCTCTAAGCACCACACCTACACATTTTTCTGAATGCTTCCAGGGACACTTCCACCACTTCCCTGGGCAGCCTATTCTACTTCTTGATCAACATTTTGTTGAAGAAAGTTTTTTCAATAACTAGTCTAAATTTCCCCTGGTGAGATTTGAAGGCATTTCCTCTTGTTCTGTCACTTTTTATCTAAGAGAGGAGACTGGCAACAGCCTTCTGTCAGGAAGTTATAGAGAGCAACAAGGTCCCCCTTTTCTCCAGGCTGAACACACCTAGCTCCTTCAGACTCTCCTCACACAACTCACTCTCTAGACTCTTCACGAGCTCTGTTGTCCTTCTCTGGACATGCTCAAGCCTGTTGCAGCAGCTCTCTTATTAGAGGGTAAAAATGAGCCAAGGCACAGACTTCTTGTTAAACACAGCATAAAAAGGGTCCTGGTTTATTCATCTTCACAGCTTAGTCATCTTAACCAGCAGTCAGAGGCTGCAAGGGCAGCCTACAGTAGGAGCTTGCTGCAGCCAGAGTCAGTGAATAGTTGGAGTTATTTCCTGCTAAACTCTGACTGCAGGTATCAGTTTGCAGACTCTGACGGCAGGCTTACACCACACTAGACTGTGACTGCAGGTTCCAACAACAGGCTCTGACTGCAGACCCAGACTGAGCTCACAGCAGTGATTCTCTCTCCCCAGGATCCTGCTTCATGATTCTCCGCTTCATGATTCTCCGCTTCATGATCCTCCTCCACGGTAATCCTCCCCTTACTACTTAACCTCCTCTTTTATCTCACTTATCCTTATTGGCTATAGCTGTTCCTCATCACGGGTGAGGCTGTACTGGTTAATTAACACAGCTGTTACTTATTAGGGGTGAGATCACCTGTATTGCTTTCTCCTGCACCAGCCCCTCAATATCCTTCATGCAGTGAGGCATACAGGATTCAAGGTGCGGCCTCATGGTGCTGAGTTGTCCCACGTTACACATGGAACACACGAATGATGGACTTTGATGTGTTTGTTTCTCTGACTGGTCTTTCAGAGAAAATGGATGGCCAACCACTGCAGGAGCCTCATGAGTCCAAATGAGGAGCATACCTGCATCCTGGGGCTCCCGTGTCCAATTCTGATGGGAGCATAGCACAGGATGTGCAGGAGCTGACTCCAGGACACCTTTCCTGCATGTCAAACAAGAGGCAGTCAGGCCTCCAGCAGAGATAAATTGTCTCCCTGTGACCAAAAAGAAGTGAAGTCAACAGAGCTTACAGGCAGGACCTTGTCCCCTGGGGAAAGGGCCAAGGGGTGTCTGTTCCCAAGGCAGAAACACATCTTGGCACCTCTTGGCTCCTGCTAAACCATATTACCGTCCAGGAAGGCAGCACAGTAGCTCCCAGAGGGGTTGGGATGCTTGTGATACAGTGCTTGCTTGTCTGTTTGAATGGAAAAGAGATTGCATCTTGGACACATCTGTGAGGGAGCTAAGCAGCATTGGCACCAGAGCTGACACCCTGGAGGGAAGGGGGCTGGCTTTCCTTCCAGGGGGGCATCCAGACCTTAACAAGGTGTTTGGGGGTGCCCTGTGGCTCTGCAAATAGGAGCCATGCCTTGAAATGCCTCCAAGGGAAACTGCTGTGAAATGCATGTCGGCAGAAGGTAATCGCCCAGATTAGACTTTGGCTAAGGCACAGGACTTGACGCTTGGTGAGGGAGTGTTCCACAGCAGCTTTGATAACTGCACGTGGCTGCTGCTTCTGTGACTGCACAACACCTCAGAGCAGGGCTCACACCTGAGAGAGCTGATGGCCACTTGTCAGCCACCACAGGCAGTAGCTCTGGTCAAAGCTGCATAGGAGCTGTGCCCATCGTCCTCTCCTTCTGCAGAAGGGTAATCCCAACAGCTGTTACCAACCTGAGAAATGAATTCTACCCTACTCCTTTTTTCTAGGCTTTTTCTTCTTCCACAGTTTTCTCTCATCTGCCATTTTTCAGTATTAATTTTCTTCTTTATTATCTCCTTTTTCTATATGATTTTTTCACCTTTCATACAATTTCCTCACTTGTCACTACTTCTTTCCTCCAAAGTATGGTATTGTTTTTTAAAAATGTGTACTTGTCTTATCCAAATCCTCTCCATCGTGCTTTCCGAGTTCCCTCACTGCCTTTTATTTTCCCTTGCAGCTGCTAAGCTACTTTTGCCATTTGATTAAACATCCAGGATGTTTCTTATCTTTCTCAAGTTTCCTCATACAAGGTCTGGGGCCACAGGTCTACTCCTGAATGTGGTCTGCATTCCAGTATTTCTTCCAGCCTCAGAAGACCCCAAGCCCCAGCTTCCATTTGGTCATGGGAGATTGACCATTTATGCTATGGGAGCCTATGCAATTATAAAGGCAGCTAAAGACCAATCATACGTACCATATTTCCTGTAATACTGGATCTAGAAATATTCATGAGTGTCGCCCTGATGTTTTCAGCCCTCTCTTCTGTTTCACAGTTTCATGGTTCGGGTTTTTCTCACACTTGGGTGATGTAAACACAGCCAATGTTCTTGTAATTTCAAAGAAAGTTTTCATCCCTATTCTTAGAGATATGAACAGCTGATGGACAGTTGTCTTGACCAATGGGATGGGGAGAGGTGTCAACCTTCTCCTCCAGTCCCTGGCCTTTGTAGAAATACTATGTAATGGAATCAAACCTTTGTAAATAAATCAGTTTCAGTTTTCATGCCTTCTGATCAAGTGTGTGTGTGTCTCTGTGTGTGTGGCGAACAGCGACACATGAGTTGTTGTGATCCTGAGCAAGAATCGTTGGAAAGTGTTTCAGTTATTTATAAATTGCTTTTGGTACGTTTCGGTCAATAAATACAAAAAAAAAAGGTGTCTTTACCATTTTCTTGCATGGAAATAACATTCCTGACAATTCATTAGAAGACCCCTATAAAGCTGCCATTAGGTTTAATTTCTCTCCAGTAATTTGTTCCTATTTCTGGGAAAATCTGCCTCATTAATATTTGTAGGTACAAGCTTACCCATATTTTTTCAGTACCACTACTGGGTAACCCTAAGTAATTCTTTTTGATGCGGCTTTATATAAAATAAATACTAATTCTGTTATTTATAATTGCAATGAGCAAACTAATTAATACTTAGTAGTGCTTCTGAACATATCTCTCTTCTTGCCTTTCAACATTTTGGCCACTACTCAGTTTTCCTCATGTTATCACTGCCTTCACACTAGCTGAAGCACCCAGAACCATAACTAATTTGACAGAGGGAGGTGTCTAGCACTACATGAAGAAGGGCTATTCGTGCCATTGCCTGTGATGTGATACCTCCAGTCGTGCATCTCCAAGTGCTGTTGGCTCTGCTTCCACAATATCATATTGACAGTTCACACCCTGCTTGTTGTTCAACTGATACCACAGGAAAGCCTTTTTCCACCTGGATGGTGGGCTGCTTTTCAAGTTTTTCTGTCTGACTCGATGACTGCACTGAGGTTAGTTCTGATTACACTTGTACTGAATGGATATCACTTGAATAACTCTGCTGCATCCTTAAAACATTGACAGTAACTATCAGCCTACAAGTCAAGGTGAACTACAGCTCTGTTCATCTCCCAGTTCTTTAGGCCAAGGTTCAGGATGTGGTGTGAAACACTGGTGACCTGACACAACCCATAGCTTAGTTTTTGTGGTATGTAGCCTTATAAACCATTTTTTCCAATGCAAATATGAAACTGCACTAACATATGGGCTCCGGTGCTATCATCCACATAGGCTCAGGTGCAGCTGAGAAAGATCTCAGGTTCTTTCCCAGGAGACTTCCCGAATGTTCATGAACTTGATGCAACCATCTGGTGGGTTTTCACTCACAGAAATCCAGGACTATGTGTCTGCTTGGAAGCTTCAAACCACATTTATTGTAAATTCATGGAAAAAAAAACAAAAGAAACCACAGGCTGGTAAACTATTACATCTCAGTGTAAAGAACTTGACCAGTGATGTGCAATCAGATATTGACAAGAATATCTAAATAAGCAACAACTTCTCAATATAAATCTCATTAAATAAAAAAGAAAATTATTTCCATATTTACAGATTACAATGCAAATGGATCCTTAAAGCATTATTTTGTATTTAGCGGGTTTATTTCTTTGAATTAAAGAGAAATGGCTTGAATCTAAGAGTGTACTTTGGAAACAGCTTTCTAGACAGTCTATGTTACCACCAGTGAAAGGAAAAGCAGCCTCCCCTTGATCATTGCTCTGCTTCTTCTGTCATCCAGGCTTTCACCGAAGGGCTTCTGGTACCTCCACCTATGAAACAGGGGTGGGAAGGGCATTCATTACATTTGCTGTACAATAAAGATGGCAAAATACCTGAAATTCCTGCCAGACATACGCCGCCAAGTGCTCTGTGCTACACATCATCTCACATAACAAGACTGAGCCTGGGAAAGTACCCCACTTTCTGTCAAAATCACAGTCAGGGAGAAATCACAGTGTTGAGAAAAACCTAATCAGAGAGAAGCCTTCTCCCAAGTGTTTTATCATGCTTGCATTTCTAAGATTTTTTTTTT
>WBMY01005992.1:437890-452865 GCA_013397315.1 Donacobius atricapilla
GGTGAGGGGGGAAGGGGAGGTGGGGGTGCAGGTGCTGAAGGCTGGCATTTCACTGGCAGTGCTTTCTTAGGCAGCTTTGGGGAAGACCATGGTGAGCTTTTAGGTGACACATAAGGTGAGGACCGAGGTGTCCCCTTCTGCAAAACTTTGGTCTTTGGATTGATAGCTCCATCACAACCTGACTCTTGTTGCCGCTGCTCCTGCATACGCTTTTGCCTTTGTTTATCCATATTTCTTGTCAGGATACTTGTCATGCTCATTCTTGGGCCAGCAAGGTCAAAGTGGTACCCCAGCTTTACCAGAGTGGTGTTCTCTTTCAACAATTTGACTATGTCCATTTCCACCTGGCTGCCCATGATGTGCCTTTGGTTGTGGAACCGTAGTTCTGTTAGAACCTTGTTATGCTGCAAAGCTCTCATGATGGCCAGCACACCTTTGCCTGTGATAAAATTTGACTCAATATTCAGACTAGTTATATGCTGATTAACTTTTAACATACCAGCAATGGCTATTGCCACATTGTCATCAGCATGGGTGTTAGCCAAGCTGAATGACTTAACCACAGTGTTGTCCCTCAGGGCTTGAGAAAATTGTATAAGCATCTGTGAAGTGATGTTTTCAATGTTGTTCAGATTGACTTCTGTGGTGTCAGGGTCGTTGCTCCTAACTTTTTCCAAAGCATCTTCAATAACTGTTGGATTTCCACAAGGGTGGATAGCACTGCTTTTTAAACTCTGATTATCACTGTCTTTTCCATCATGGCCATTGAGGAAGTTTTCATTGTCCTTTGCACCATTGCACTTTTTGTGTCTGCTGTGGTCAGAATGCCTGCCAGCTGCAGCATTTTGTTTTTCCTCAGTCTCATCATCACTCTCATCTTCATCTTCCTCCTCATCTTCTTCTTCATCATCCTCTTCAGTATATGCCTCCTCAGACACTTCACTATTGCTTTCTGTGAAACTTTCTTCTTGAAGTTCTTCTGAATTGTCTTCTTCCTGCTCAGAATCCTGAACAGGAATGTAGGTGTGGGTGTTAAACATGACTGAAGTAATGTAACTACTGTCTTTTAGCACAGGAACAATTATACTGACACTATATAAGTTAACATTGAAATCTAAAAACAAACAAATACAGTTAGGAGAACAGGAAATGTTTCATCTAACATATTTTTAACATTATTTCTTTTACATTCTTTAGAAAATGCTTAGCATAAATTGCAACCACTTTACCAACGTCAATGATTTCTGCCAAGAGAAAACTTGATACAAGGTATTACAACACCGACATCAGGTTTTCTACGTGTTGGCATGTCTACAAGGGGATATAATTTGGATCCTTGACAGCAGAAACATAAGACAACAATTTCAGAATGAACATGAGCAACAAGCTTCTTCATTTCATGAGGATGAGACATCTCAGACTCCCTTGCATATGTTAGTATATCTAAAAAAAATTAAGGTTGTCATGATCTACAATNTTGCATTTCTAATATTTTTTTTTTTAACTAAATGTGTGTACTAAAATTAACTGAGTCTGTGCTATATTTGGACCACAATCAGTCACTGAACCAGGATCTCTTACTTACCCGCCTTAATTGCTTTATGCTGCTTGCCCGAATTGCTTCCATAAGGTTGTCATGGAGAGACCTTTGTGGGGTGGATGGCCGGGTGGAGGGTCGTGAGCCTTCCTCTGATTTTCTGTCTGAGACTGATTTTAAAGAATCTTTAATTTCTTTCAATATGCTGTTTTCATGTTTTCTGCTTTTTTTGCCTTTTTTCTTTTTCTGTCCATTATGTAAGGCTTTTTTTGAGCTTTCTTGCTGTTTGATGACTTCAGCTATATTCCTGGTAGGTACCTTNTGGGTGTTAGCCAAGCTGAATGACTTAACCACAGTGTTGTCCCTCAGGGCTTGAGAAAATTGTATAAGCATCTGTGAAGTGATGTTTTCAATGTTGTTCAGATTG
This sequence comes from Donacobius atricapilla, assembly GCA_013397315.1. Taxonomy (NCBI): domain Eukaryota; kingdom Metazoa; phylum Chordata; class Aves; order Passeriformes; family Mimidae; genus Donacobius; species Donacobius atricapilla. Next base: position 439,855 of record WBMY01005992.1, read on the forward strand.
ACTTCTGTGGTGTCAGGGTCGTTGCTCCTAACTTTTTCCAAAGCATCTTCAATAACTGTTGGATTTCCACAAGGGTGGATAGCACTGCTTTTTAAACTCTGATTATCACTGTCTTTTCCATCATGGCCATTGAGGAAGTTTTCATTGTCCTTTGCACCATTGCACTTTTTGTGTCTGCTGTGGTCAGAATGCCTGCCAGCTGCAGCATTTTGTTTTTCCTCAGTCTCATCATCACTCTCATCTTCATCTTCCTCCTCATCTTCTTCTTCATCATCCTCTTCAGTATATGCCTCCTCAGACACTTCACTATTGCTTTCTGTGAAACTTTCTTCTTGAAGTTCTTCTGAATTGTCTTCTTCCTGCTCAGAATCCTGAACAGGAATGTAGGTGTGGGTGTTAAACATGACTGATGTAACTACTGTCTTTTAGCACAGGAACAATTATACTGACACTATATAAGTTAACATTGAAATCTAAAAACAAACAAATACAGTTAGGAGAACAGGAAATGTTTCATCTAACATATTTTTAACATTATTTCTTTTACATTCTTTAGAAAATGCTTAGCATAAATTGCAACCACTTTACCAACGTCAATGATTTCTGCCAAGAGAAAACTTGATACAAGGTATTACAACACCGACATCAGGTTTTCTACGTGTTGGCTTGTCTACAAGGGGATATAATTTGGATCCTTGACAGCAGAAACATAAGACAACAATTTCAGAATGAACATGAGCAACAAGCTTCTTCATTTCATGAGGATGAGACATCTCAGACTCCCTTGCATATGTTTGTATACCTAAAAAAAATTAAGGTTGTCGTGATCTACAATACAAATAGTGTCTGCATGTATAGTCTTGTATACCAGCACGCCGAACAATACAGAATTACAGGAGTCATGTCAAAAGTACTTTGGATGTACTGCATGGGCTGTACATACTAATAAACTATCTATGAAGAAAGGGTTGAGATGCATTCTCACAGGTAACATGCAGCCACATGTCAATAACCCCCGAATTTCTTCATGCTTATCAAGAGCTAAGACAGTGCTCACAGCCAGCTGTTGTAGGTCAGCTGCCATACTGTAAATTACTAAAACTCATTGCCTACAGAGCAAATGAAGTCTTTTTCTGAAACACAAGGTTATTTTAGTGTGTTTGGTGGGTATGAGGGAGGCAAATGTGGAAGCATGCCCCAAGGCTCTGCTTGTTGCCTTTAGAAGTTATGGTGGCAAAAGAGAGTTCTCTGCAGAGGAGCAGGAAAAGGTCTTCACCCCAGGAAAGCCCCACTCTCCACATGGAGGACTCCAGTAGTGTGATGGCGATCTATGGAGCATGACAGAACCCAGAATATAAAACCAACCTTCAACCTCTTGCTCAATAAGATCTTCCATGTCATGTTTTGTCTACTGTAAAAACTATAGGTACACATTTTGTAAATGTTTATAAAATTTTGGATGAATGTGATTGTTCTATATGCTCTACTTTAGCAATATTTGTGTTTTAATCTCTGTAAAATACTAGAGTGTATTTTCCAAAGTGAGTACACTCTGCAGAGACACAGCAATTCTGTTTCTGGAAAACCAGAGTGTTACTAACAGGACAGCCTATTTTTAGACAACCTGTGCAGTTTTAGGTTTTCTTAGTTATCTAAAGTTCTGAAAATAGAGAACTGTTAAAGTACCTGGTATTGTTTCACAGTTTTCTGTAGAATTCTGTGCTGGGACATACGCAAAAAAGATGCTAGCTGCAATGTTTGCAGAATTGTGACTCTTAATGAAACAGGACATTGAGCTGTTTCTGCCTGACGTTCCTGAGCATGCAGTACCTGGGGGTCTTGCAGGGTCTGATTACATTGGCCTGCACACAGAGATCTCGCAGGACCCAGCCCCATTGCTTCTCCTGTAGAACATGTGCAGAAAGGCCCTTATGATGAGAGATACTGTGCTACCTATAGGCTTATTATGGGATTAAGATTTATATCTGTATCTTCTATATATGTGTGGGGCTTTAAGACCTGAAAACACCAGGTTTTGGATACCTGTCTTTATGTCTTTGGTTTTATACCTCAAGGAATATATACTACAGATGAGCAGAAGGAGGTGCCTTTAAATGCACTATTGATATGTTTAGTGATGCTAGATTAAGAAAACCATACTCGATTTTTTTTTAGTGCCATTTATGAGGTCAAAGGCAGAATTTAGTTGCCTGTCATGTACATTGTCTGGTGTCATAATAATCTGCATGATAATTTTGAAATTGAATACAGGGACATATTCTTACAGTTGCAGCACTGGGGTACAGGACTGCTGGAGGCAGCCTGTAGGGCTTTACTTTACTTTATGGGAAAAATTTGATGAAAAGTTAGGACTAAGAGTCAATGCAGAGGTAAATATCTCTGGAGGACAAGTTATTCACCCTAAAAGGCTATCTGGAACTTGTTTGCCTTTTGGACCAGCTGATCTGTCACCACTAGCTACAGAAGGAGCATAAATAACCATCTTAGATAAAGGTCCATAATTTCCAGGCAGTTGAAAGCAAAAAGAAAATTGTTCACATGGAGCTTTCTTATTGCCATCAGTGGAGAGAGTCTTTGTGACCTCTATATTAGTATATCAAACTTTTCTTATTTAAGGATGCATTTGGGAAGTTTTTTTCTCAGATCAAAAAGTATAGAGTCTTTTACCAGGACTTGGATGTTTAGACAGTACCCATTATTAATGTTGTACATACATGGAAAAAGGTAAAAAAAGAAAGATCCTGCCATTGTCAAAGAAACTGAACTAGACCTGTTCAGCAGGTTTTTAGAACTGCCCAGGTTTTGAGTTCCAGGCTAAGCTGGAAATAAACATTAATCTTGCCATTTACTCTCTAGGACTGACAAACAGGGAGTGAAGTCAATGTCTGCAAGCTGATACTAATGGTCTGATGACAGCTACTGGTCTGTGTTCTTGCCTGCAAAGACCTTATACCACCACTCACGAACAAGAAAAAATACTTATATGTAAAAACATCCTGAATATTGCAGGCTAATTTAATCCATCTGACTTTCCTCTAGGAGGATTTTTTTTAATCTAATGTATAAACGGCAATTATTTCCTTGCAAATGAAATAAGCTTCTGAATCAAGGCTGTTAGAGGTTCCGAGTTCAGTTTTCCTGTCTTTACCTTTGTTGTATTACTTTCTGCTTAAACATGGGAAAATGTGTCCCTATAAATAGAGTAAAAGCTTGGCTTGAAGCAGTGCTTAAAAATTCCCAAGTCCCCATTTTGCTTTGAAATTACACGGAGCCATCATGAAAATAGAAGCTGCTTTTTGGTTGGGCTCAGTCTCACATATACTTTTAGCAAGGATCAGGAGTGCCAATGTGGACATCAGCTGAGACTGATGAGTCTGAGAGTGCTCACTGCTTGCCAAGCCTGAGCCCTTCACTCCTGCACAGCTGTACTGTTCATTTGCACTTCAGGAAATGGCTAATATTACTAACATTTTTATTTTGGGGCTTGAGTTGCCTAACAAACACTATTGGCTGTTTTTTTGGGAATGCAGTTAAATGGTTTGACTGATGACTCTATCCAAGGCCACTTTTTTAAATAATGTACAACTGCCCTCTGACAACAGTTGCCAGAACACTCCTGAACCATGCCAAGGATCCTCAGCAGGAACAAAGAAACACAAGATGGAAACTGCAATACAAGCTGCTTTCTTCCAGCAAGCACAAAGCCTGGCATCCGCTTACTCACCTTTTGAAATAACATATATTCAAAATTATTTTCCTTACATGCTTCTCAGCAGTCAATACTGGCTGATTTTTAAGGAAAGGAAAAGGCATTTTGTGTAGCTTTCTTAAAAAATCAAATGCTATCCAAAGGCCCAGATCTCTACCTTTTAATTTCTAACATGCCCTTTAATTTTTTTCCTATTTTAACCACTAATGATAGTTTTTATGGCACTTTCTTTTGTCCTGAACTGAGTACTTAAGGTACCTCCAGAGAGAGCAAAAACTCTGTGAGCTAATACTCAGCACTTTGGCAGGCAGAAGTATGGCTAACAATGTTCTTAAAATGCTACAAGAGACTGAAAAGAAATTAAATCAGTGAGATCATGCCAATGAAGAATAAAACCAAATATCTGTAGGAAACAGCAAATGCCTCAGCATCTTACCTTCTCACATGCACCCAACCTCTCTTTCTCTAGGAGTTTCTTGGTCTCCCTCTCCCAGTAGGCCATCAGTGCTTCCCTGCTGAAAGTCCCTGTGGGTGTTTTCTCCGTCAGGCTCTTCTGCCGTTGTCCCACGGGAAGGTTACGGTCGGGCTCTATGTCCTCTAGCTCCCGCTCCAGCTCCTTCAGCTCCTCTTCAGTGAGAGAAGCAAGGAGCTCATCTTCATCAATGTCTTCATATTTACTGAGCTCTCTTCTATACCCAAAGGTAGACATGGTCCTGCTTGGTCAGGCTGGTACAAAGCTAAAGTGACCAGGCATTCAAGAAGGCTGAAGCAAGCAAGCTGTGTCTCCCGTGGTCAGCAGCTGTCTCCCTGCATAGCCAGAGGCACCCTTTTAAGAGTAATCATTGGGGGCTTACGACAATGCATGAAGGGATGAAAGCATGCTCCGTTTTAAGCATCAGACGTCAGCTAGACATCTGAACAGCAAGAATGTCCCAACACTAATGTTTGCAAGTCCCTTAAAGAGAGGGATTATTGACACACTGGCCATGGCCATATTTAGAACAGGCAGCTAGTGGGAGAATACCAGCCTTGTAGACGGGGGGGCAGCACCAAATAAAACCCCGGGTGCACTTACACTGGCATCGTGTCCAAATTGCAGTAGGGAAAGAACAATGAAAACCCATTTAATCCTGAGCTGTCTCAGGCGCTGGAAATAAAATACCCTTGCCGATGTTCAGTGGACTTCCTCTCACTTTCACAGTTTTCTAGTGGAATGCTGTTATCCCACCAAGGTGTTTGCAGGCGGTTGGGATTGGTGGAAAGGCAGCCAAGGGGGGGAGGTCGGCGTGCCAGTAGCTGTGCGGAGCACTGCTCCCGCAGTGTCACACGCTGCCTGTAACAAATCACACCACTGAATTTTTAATAAGTTCCCTTATTCTTTCTAGGACTATCAGAATGAGAATCAGCTGGACATGTCCATTTGGAGCACCTGTGAGATTTTTTTTTCACGTGGAGAATTGTGCTCTGCCGCGGGTAAAGGACAGAGTCATCCAGAGATGAAGGGTAACAAACCCTGGTGGGCAGGGGGGCCGTGCCTTCACCACTTGTGACATGCCAAGGAACCGAAGGCCTCTAGTGGCTATTCTTTTAATGGCTCTTGCTCACTGTCACTGACTGATGTGCAGCTGGAGAGTGCCCTTCAATTCATTATTTTAAATGTATAGCTACATTATTGTTTCTGCTAATAGATGATACATTATTCTGGTATTATTCTTACTGACAGGCATCTTTCAGTAAGAAGAATTACAAAAAGAAAGATTAAACTTTGTACTGTTTATTGTTTGTTTTTCTGATGTAATTGTTTACATTTTTTTCTTTTTTCTATTTAGCAGTGAATGATGGTGAACTAGAAACCTTTTCTGAAACATGCAGGTCAGCAATATCTGACAATCTGTGTTGTGATAGAGAAGGAGGGAGAGGAAGAGAGAAGGTTTTGGTACATGGAAATAGGAACACTTCTATAACAACATGACAATACAGAGTGTGTTTTAGACAATATTTAATGGAAATGTAAGTGAACATGATTTGAAGTATTGTTCTTGCCTAACATCATCTCTTTTTGGTCAGTATGGATTGGACACCTGAACTGACGTATGTTGTTTAGCCAAATTGCCCATTTAGTTTCATTATTATACATACAGCTTTACTGACAGTAAAGAGTGGAGATTGAGCGTGATTTTGATAAGGATTTGATAAAGAAATTATATTTTTCCTTTGATCATTTGTCTATATGAACTTCATGCAGTTATCTTGATCAAGAAATGGTATGAAAGCTTATAGCCTTAGTCTTTACTAAGTTAAAAAATACATTAATAAAGCAGACATAAGAATATTGTACACCTTAATATAAAATAAATATTTTCAGGTCATTTATATTGACAGAATCTCTGGATAAAATAAAAAGGAGGTAGATGCTTGGCTTATGGAGATAAGAGTGTTACCTTCACTCTTATACCTTCATGTTATAAGGTCCCATGATGAGTCAAGTGCACACAGAGAAGTCAGTGGGCACATAGGAGTTCTGTTCACTCTTGCCCCTGCAGAATGAAGCCTGGGCCAAATCTGAAGAATGTACAAGAGTAGGAAAATATAATAAATACATTTTTTCTTTTAACTTGGCATCATCAATGCTTTTCATTAGAGCTGACATAGGCATTAATTATCTGTATATAGCTGCACTCCAAGCAACTTTATTTCTTTAGTATGTCTAGGACAATGGTTCATATTGTTATCATTGGAGTTAGCCAGAGAATCGGCAAAATAAAGTTATCTTTCTTGAGTGCATTTTTGCTGACAACATTTTGTTGCTAACATTTTTGATGCAGTTAGGAAATGTGAACTGGACACATTTTCTGTTTGAAACAGAAATGCTTTTAGAAATATGCTATATTTTATTAGCACAATATTGGTATGTACAACACTGATATGTACAATACTAAAAGCAAAAATATGCTGTTAAAAATTAGATCTATTCAAATATACTGTTTTCCAGAAAAATTACGGCTTTCCGCTTTTCCTTTTTTGTCAGGTACAATACAGTTTGTAAGTCTTTAAATTTTCCTGAACTGAGAGTCTATTATACAAAGTACAAACATACCGATACCTGAATTGTCTATTCAAAGTTTTCTATGTATAAACCAAATTTTCCAAACTCAAAGAAACGTCAAAAAGCAGCATGCATTATTCACTTATAAAATAATATTCCAAAGGAAGATGAAATAGCATGAATACTACCTTCAATGCTACTCTTTTCTGGGACATGATACAACCCTGGGCCAGTGGTGATGTTTTTCTGCACAAAATGTCAATGATGTCCATTCTAGCCATGAGATAAGATAATTTAAAGATGTTCCTAAAGATGGACAAGGTACTTTCTTGTACATTTCTCCCCTGAAGCAGGGGAAAAATTGGCAGTCAGGTGAGGTTATGAGAGGTTATTTTCCCTTCTTGATCCTATATGACACTCATGGTATTTTAGGACCTATTCTTTACATGGAAATGGCCAAAGGTGAAGAGCAATAAACACTTTCTAGGAGAATTTTGATAAAAATAATGAGGCTGTAGCACATGGCAAATTACACACAGAGAAAAATATGTGCTGAAGCTGTAAAGACAAGTATTCATAGGTCAGAAAATGTGGGAATAGTATTTGTTGTTGCCTGCTGATGAGCACTGAAACACAGTCCTTAATTCCATAGTTCTGTAATCACATACTTTGATCCTAGACACATGAATACTCAGAACCTTTACTCCTTTTCATTGCATGGAAAAGATCACACACATTTAATAGCCTCTCAGCATTTTATTTTGCCCCGATCTTCAGCATAGTAAAGATATCAATGATTTTAATTGTCCAATGGCCTTTTCAGAGGACATGAAGGTGTTACCACTTTTTTAAGGAAGAAGAAAGGTACAGAAACCTTAAGACTTAAAGTACCCACTAATTTGGAATTTTGGATTCCCTTTCTGGCAGTATTTGGCATTATGCAAGCATTTCAGCTGATCAGGGTTCAGTTCCTGTGGGCATCAGCAACGGCTGAAGCTTCCCACCCTTACAACATTTCAGATCACAGGTTCCAATTTCCAAGAGGAACTCAGACCAAAGAGAGGAGTGATAGTGTTTTCCTGTTACAAGCATTCTTACCTAAAACATTTTGTTCCTGTTTCAGAGTCTCCTTTCTCAGGCCCTATACATGTTCTGATTTCTGAAAAAAAACCAAGCAAAAAACCCAGCATCCTGAGAAAACTATTCTATCTCCCCAGCTGTGTTCTCAGTCACATCATTATAAACAGTTCAGGAAGAGTTCATTGTGCGCTAGTGAGGTGGCACAGTGAACTTCCCTCCATCACAGGAGACAGTGAATAGAGCATGAACCACGTGTAGTACAGAAGGGCAGATTTATAGTGGCTACATTGACTGCTGTTCAGGATGAATCCTCCAATTGGACATTAGGAAAAGTTTCTTCATGGAAGAGGTTGTCAAGTATTGGAACAGGTGGTCCAGGGAAGTAGTTGAGTCACCATCCCTGCATGTATTGAAAAGATGTGTAGATGTGACACTTAAGAACATGGTTAAGTTGTGGTCTTAGCAGTGTTATGTTAACATTTGAACTTGATAACCTTAAAGATCTTTGTGATGATTTGATGAAGTGCTTTGCCAACTCCTAACAGAGAATCCAAACTCACCTCCCTAATGCCCTGCTGAAATTCTGTATGCAGGCAATTAATTTCATGATATTTCACCAACAGGCCATGAAAACTCATCTCTCATTCAACAGAACTTTTAAAAGGTTTGTTCACTTCAGAACCTGAGCTAAGAGAAAACGAGGCCTGGAAGCATCCATTTTATAGGAGGAGGATTCACTCTGTCATTGTAGATCTTGGCACCCAGGGTTCCTGGTTTTCAGCAGCTAGACTTCAGACAAGACTTTCAATCTTCCCTAACTTGGTGGAAAGATTATTTATTTTCCTGATTTTACAAGAGGAAACCCTTCTAAGTGTCGTTTTTGCCTTTCCAAGCAATTAACCATTTCAGTCAGCAGCCTAGGGAACTCTGCTCTGCTTCTCACGTTTCTACACTTGGGGCACATTGGCTCAACTGCTTAAAGGCCACAAGCAACATGTGGCAGGCAGTGCTCATCCCTCAGCAGGACAAAGCTCACAGCTAAATGTATATTTCCACTCAGATGGGTGCAGGGAAAACTACAGGCAGGCAAAGAAAGGGCTGCACAACCTTGTCCTCAGGCGCAGGACAGTGGCTATTTTGGTCCCGGCTCCCGAGGACAGCCTGTCAGACAGATGCCTTGGCTCATACTGAGCTCAGTCCTACGCTGCAGGAACAGCTCCAATTGCCATAGAGCACATTAAAAACAATGCACCACAGCACGCTGGGCTTTCCCCATGTCTCCTGCTGCCCGTCTGCAGTGCTGCTTGCTCCTGCCCCCCACCACTTTTGCAACCCTCATTCCTAAACCAACTCCTTCCCTCAAGCTGTCCACTCAAGCAGACCCAGAGACACCAGTCCCTGAGTTCTCTCTTCATGCTTTATTGAAGCTGTGCTGCCTTCTCCATCCCTGGTCCTGCAGGCCCCCTGCTCCTGCTTTCCCTGCAAGAGCCTCATTGTTCTCAGCCTGTTTTCTGACCTCTCCCTCCTGCTCCTCCTTGCACGTCTCCTCTGTCCTGCCCTCGCGCTCCTCACTGCCTGCTCTCCCCCTCCCACTATAGCAATATACATATATTTATCTCTATATATGTCTCAGGTTTTGTATGCTGCGTGTACAGGCCCAGGCTGAATGCAGAATTCAAATCATCCTGGAGAGACACAGGGTCAAGCAGCCTGGCAAGTACACAAGACCACGAGGCAGAGTGATGGGACAAGCTGCAGCTCTTTCCCTTGGGAGACTCGCATAACTTGTGAAAATCGTGCGCACGGTACTGTGCCTGAAAAGGATGTGTCATCACCTACATTTAACAGTGGTATCAGCAGAGCAATGGGATGAAGCATACACTGAAGGCATTTGAAGAAACAATTTTTCAGCTGCTTTTCTCGATGCCAGATGATTCTGTTGTTCACTCCATCTCTCCGGGTGATGCTGTAAATGGGGAGTCACACAGAAGAAAAAGGTATTTTCTGCCATCCATGCTGGGGGAACACAAAGCGGGTAAGTGCAAAGATGACTCTGATTCAAAACCAGTCTTTGCTTGGGAATCAGATTGAGCATTCCAGCTCAAAGACAGATTTTTCCCACAGATTCTGTGCAGCACACCCTAGGCTACCAGGAGGGCAAATTCCAGGTCCAGGCTGTAGTTTAACAACCAGACTGTCCCAAACAGTAATCAGCTTTCATGCAAAAACATGTGCATGCGGGCTGCCTTATTGCTCAGATCAGTTTTGAAAACAGCTTTCTTAACAGTTGCTGGGGACACAACTATAAACCATATACCAAGAAGCCACAGGGCAACCACTAATCTATTTCAGTGGTGGGGGTGTTTGCATTGCCTTACATATCAAGACAGAAGAGCAAGAGGGAGTGAAGAAGTGAATGGGCTCTGGCAGTGCTGCTGATGGGTAGACAGCACGGATGAATCCTGGAAGAGGAGTCAAGAGATCAACCTGACTGCAGGAAAGGACTGGGGAAAAAAATACATCTGAGTGCAAATAAGAACATTTCTGAACTAAAAAGTTTCTCAACCTTTAATTAAAATACAGAAAACTCACTGTTCACATTGCACAGGCACCTTTGTGCATGGATCCTGCAAGTCTATTTTATTATACAGAGAGGATGCCACTGAGTGCCAAAGGTGCAGCAGACTCAGGGCTTATTGCTCCTTTTGTATACCTGAATCACACTAAAATAAGGAACACAATGGGGAAAAATAAATTTTATTGAATAAACGTCATTCCCAATCCCAGTTTTATTTCCTTCCAGCACATCCAATACTTTTTAATCATCGCATGTCAGTACGATGTCATGTTTTGTAACAACAGCATGAGATGAACCTGCTTATCTTTGATAGCACAAACTATTCCTGCCAGGGTTTTACCCAAAGCAAGTGTTTCTTCATGTCTCTGCAGACTGGCCATTTCCTCATTTCTCCCACACCAAAAAGATAAACTGCTTTGTATACAAGGATGGTCTTAATGTTCTTGCTTTCATATAGCTGCTCTTTCTCCTCAGGAGGAATCTCAGCCTGCTTTACAAACATTGCCAACAGATTTACAAACTATATATAGAAATCGTTTCACTTGCTACTGATGTACAGACATAGGGTGACCACAGCAGCTGTTTGGAATTACATCGCAATATTGCTCAACAGGTTTGGAAAGGAAGTAGAGGCCACTGTATTGCAAAGAAAGTAACAGAGGAATTGCTGTATGCACAAAAAATGTGGGTTTGGGAAGGGTAATTTCAGTGGGATGCAGTCAGCCTGCTAGTCTTTAAAAAATGAAGAATAATAAAATTGATAAAATCTACCAATATAAGACCTATATTATTTGTGGTGATATTTGCAAATACAATGTAATAATATGTGTGTCCATATCAGGCAGCTATTAAATTATAAGTGATTATGAAAACTGCATGGATTTCATCTTTTGTTAATACCTGAGTCCCAGACAATTCTGCCTTGTAACTTAGCCAAACCTACCGTTTGTCATTCAATTTAAAAAATTATTCTATTTCTTTATACACAGAGAGCAAAACAGGTACTTACTCACTATAGTTAGCATTTTCTTTGTCACTTTTTTTTAACAGTGTGTGCTTATGAAGATTTCTTTTTTTAAAAGGAAATGTCAACAATATAAACAAGTTATATACTTATAGGAAATTAAGTACAAGCAGCAGTACTAACCAGGTAAATTCTCTACTGTCTTTAATTACGTTGAGGGTTTGTTTTGTTTTTATTTTTCATTAGTCCATATTAATTATAACAGGAGTTCTGGGAATATCTACCATGCACAGCATATGTGGACAAGCAGCAATGGGTTTGCCCAATCAGATGTAGAGATTTCTACTGAAATTTTGATAATTAAATGTAAATACATTGTATGTGTCACCAGAGCTACACTATCATTCTTATGACTACTAAACATCCACTAATATATTTTTGTATCTTTTCAGGAGAACCCCAGCTCTCTCAGCCATTCCCTATAAGGCCTATGTTCCAGCCTCTGGAAGTGATGGAAAAACAAGAGAGATAAGACCTGTTCTACCCCAAGGTAGACACAAAAGAGCCTGTGGCTTCGTGACGGTGTTTTTCCATGTGTGACTCCTGTACTAATGGCAACAGTCTGAGAAAGGGCAGCTCAGGCACTTGGGAGTCATGCCAGAACACAGACTGCTGCAGTAAAATTGCTGCTCACCTCCCACCTCAGCCTCACCCCCACCCGGATACCCAGAACAAGCTCTGCCGTGCCAGCTCCCAAAATTAGCTGGTAGTCAGTGCATGGAGTTTTATAGATGACCCACACACAACATTATGGCTTCTACAGGGAATGTCTGGTCATATACAGGACTCATGGCTATGGTTTGCTCCTTCCTTCACTGAGCTCTGGAAACACTCACAAGCTACAAAGTCCATCCCACGGGTGCTGAAAAGGCTAAATGCTGATGTAACCACTGTTGAATGTCTGGCTCCTTGGAGAGCTCACAGCCTGGTGCAGCTGCTTGTGTTAGATTTTATGAGAAATAGAAACCAAACTATACCTCTGATTTCAAACACTGTCCCCAGATCGATAGGAGTCCCTATCCCACAGCATGCCTGAATCAGTGCCAGGGCATTTAATTACTTGTAGACAGCATTGCCTGGGGGTGGGCATGCCATGGAATTGGGTTGCGGTGGAATAGCCTGTGAGGCACACCCAAATAGTCGAGAAAAAATTAAATTCTAGTGTTGCAAGGGTTCAATCACAGTCCAAGTAGGGATTTTTTTTTTTCCCCAAACCAATTTATTCTTCTAGCTGGGGATGATGCCTTTGTGTCGTTTCACACAACTACCAGCTCCAGTCCTGCATTTCCTGCTTATACCACCACATTGTCAAGACCACAGAAGTAGCATCAAATGGCCTGGCTGCAAAATATGGGAGTAGAAAGAGCTGTGTTCAATTCCCAGCTGCGCAATAAACCTGATCTGGGGAAAAAAAGCTCCCTTTCCATGACTATCTCACCTCATATTTCATTTAAAATAAAGTTTTGCTTTTCCCTCCATTCAGTTCACATGCTTTGAAAATATGAAAGACACTTTCTCATAATGCTGTACTTGGCTTTAGTGTTGGGGGGGTG
>WBMY01005992.1:452883-466521 GCA_013397315.1 Donacobius atricapilla
CGGGGTGGCTGGGAGTGAGGGGGAGAGGAAAGTGAGGGTCGGCACAAGTCTGCAATAAATAAACAACTTCAATGGTGAAGGATAGAAAAGCCTTAAACCAGTATTAGTCCACCTCCTATAACAGGCAACCAAACGAAAAAAGGGCCTGGCTGTATTGATTAAAAGATAAACACAAGCAATACTGTGTCTTTTTAGCTTACCTAATCATACTCAAAGGACTAATTTGTGGTATTTTAAACACTTGGGGCAATGCTCAGTGCTACATCTGAATAGCTTGATGCTGCAGGCAATATAACTACTGCCTGATGCTTGTATGAAGTCCTAAATATAAACCTTTGCCCATGAACTAAAATTACTAATGGAATTTGGCTCTAGCCACAGAAAGGGTTTAAAATCTCCTGTCTAAAGCCCCGTTTGATCATGTTTCTTTTGCTGGTTGCAGTACACTGTATCAGATATGTGATTACCCAGATTCTTGTGTTGTAGTCACTGTATTAATTAAAATTACTACAATTTAAGATTTATTTTGATTAGGCCGATATTTCTGATTAAGAATTCCCACAAAGCATTATCAGTTTATAGGCTAGGAAGGATATGGTGTGTTTATCCTGTTATGTCCAGGAGGTATTGGCAGGGCAGCCTTGTTTTCAGTCAGTTGTGTTCAATTCACTGGGCACTCTGTGCTCAGGCCCTGCCTGCAGCCATCAGTCACCTGGGACATCCTTCTGTCAGGGGCCTGGCTCAGATGCCTAGAAAATTTTACAAGTAACTAAATTATTATTTTTCATCCTGGTCAAAATTTCTGGCAAAACCCCCAGAAGATATGTCTCTGAAAGCAACATGAATAGTAACCCTCCTGAGAGCAGAAGGAGGGATTAAGCCTTCTGTTAAATCTTCTTCCTGTCCCAGACCAGTAATCTTCACTTTTTCCACTTGCTCCAGTGAGTCTGTCATGAAGGACAGACACACAAAGGACCAATATAGCTGCTTTGGAAGTGGAATTAACATCTCTGACTCAGAAGTTAGGTTTTATATGACAATGACATTCAGCAATCAAGGAGAAATTCTGAAGAATATGGAGAGCCAGTTTAGGGGGCAGGGCAAAAGTATATTGGAGCTGAGCTTTGGTTTGTGTGAATACATGTGTGTGTGATAACCAGCATATCTCTCAAATAACAGGATAGCCAGAGTTGCTGTGGCTGCCCCATCCCTGGAAGTGTTCAAGGCCAAGTTGGAGACGGCTTTGAGAAACTTGCTGTAATGGAAGTGTCCCCGGCCATGGTAGGGGGCTTGGAACTAAATGATCTTTAAGATCCCAACTAACACAATCATTTGATAATTGTGAATTTAGCTAAATGGATTCTACCATACATAATCCTGACATCCACCGATTGAAATACCTTTTTAGTTGAGGGGGTTTATATTTTTTTTTCTTTCCACAAGTTGGAAGGGATGGTAGAAAAACAAGAGGAGTAGCCCGCAATCAATTTCTAATTAAATATCTTTATTGTTGGATTCTTTTTCTCTAAATGCGCAGAAACACACAGTGCAGTGCATGACAGCATAACTGAGGGTGAGTCTGTTCAAGAACTGATCTGCCAAAATTCAGGAGGAGCCAAAACTAAAGTGACAGTATTTCCTAACCTAGGGGATATGCTGCTTGATTTCCTGGTTTGTTTGTCCATCAAAATCTAATCTTTGTTTAAAAGAGCCTACCTAAAGTCCCTTAATTTTTGCCAGGCCTTGAAACATGCACACACAGAGGCTGTACCTGGCAGCAAACACCTTGCAAAAACACCTAAAAATAATCATTTAGGTGTTTGAAAAATTTTATACAGGACCATGATCTTTAATGTACAAAGTATTNTGTTCAATTCCCAGCTGCGCAATAAACCTGATCTGGGGAAAAAAAGCTCCCTTTCCATGACTATCTCACCTCATATTTCATTTAAAATAAAGTTTTGCTTTTCCCTCCATTCAGTTCACATGCTTTGAAAATATGAAAGACACTTTCTCATAATGCTGTACTTGCTTTAGTGCTGGGGGGGGGTGGGGGTNACAAGTAACTAAATTATTATTTTTCATCCTGGTCAAAATTTCTGGCAAAACCCCCAGAAGATATGTCTCTGAAAGCAACATGAATAGTAACCCTCCTGAGAGCAGAAGGAGGGATTAAGCCTTCTGTTAAATCTTCTTCCTGTCCCAGACCAGTAATCTTCACTTTTTCCACTTGCTCCAGTGAGTCTGTCATGAAGGACAGACACACAAAGGACCAATATAGCTGCCTTTGGAAGTGGAATTAACATCTCTGACTCAGAAGTTAGGTTTTATATGACAATGACATTCAGCAATCAAGGAGAAATTCTGAAGAATATGGAGAGCCAGTTTAGGGGGCAGGGCAAAAGTATATTGGAGCTGAGCTTTGGTTTGTGTGAATACATGTGTGTGTGATAACCAGCATATCTCTCAAATAACAGGATAGCCAGAGTTGCTGTGGCTGCCCCATCCCTGGAAGTGTTAAAGGCCAAGTTGGAGACGGCTTTGAGAAACTTGCTGTAATGGAAGTGTCCCCGGCCATGGTAGGGGGCTTGGAACTAAATGATCTTTAAGATCCCAACTAACACAATCATTTGATAATTGTGAATTTAGCTAAATGGATTCTACCATACATAATCCTGACATCCACCGATTGAAATACCTTTTTAGTTGAGGGGGTTTATATTTTTTTTTCTTTCCACAAGTTGGAAGGGATGGTAGAAAAACAAGAGGAGTAGCCCGCAATCAATTTCTAATTAAATATCTTTATTGTTGGATTCTTTTTCTCTAAATGCGCAGAAACACACAGTGCAGTGCATGACAGCATAACTGAGGGTGAGTCTGTTCAAGAACTGATCTGCCAAAATTCAGGAGGAGCCAAAACTAAAGTGACAGTATTTCCTAACCTAGGGGATATGCTGCTTGATTTCCTGGTTTGTTTGTCCATCAAAATCTAATCTTTGTTTAAAAGAGCCTACCTAAAGTCCCTTAATTTTTGCCAGGCCTTGAAACATGCACACACAGAGGCTGTACCTGGCAGCAAACACCTTGCAAAAACACCTAAAAATAATCATTTAGGTGTTTGAAAAATTTTATACAGGACCATGATCTTTAATGTACAAAGTATTCTACAACACTATGGATGAATATGACCTGACATAAGCAAATTAAATTTTCCTATAATAAATCATAACATTATTAATTGGAAGTTAGATATTTACCCAGTGGTATCTCTGTTCATTCTTCTTGTGTTTCTATGAAAAACTGAATGCTTGTGCTTAGAGGAACATAATCTGTGTAATCTATAAAAACACAAGCCACTTTTCCAGCCACATGTCTCAATCATGGAACAGCAATAAACTCACAGAACTGAAACAAAGAACACATCAAGTCATAATTTCAAAATTTGTGCTGAGGAATGCCAAAGAACACATTTTAAAGCAATTACAGAAGATAATTTAAACAAAGTCCTAGAAATGGCCTTCAACAGTCAAACTTTAGGAGCCATTTTCTTCCATGTTTAACATTTGTGAACCCTTAATTTATGCAAACAGGCCTGAAGGCAACAAGAAAAAAAAATGTTGTAATCTGTGGCACTGTTTCATTCAACAGAAATATTTCTTTGCAAACACATCTACTCCACTGGTTAGGAAAGGAACAGAAATTCCAGAATCCTGCCTCATGATTTCTCAAAATTTCCTTTCTAAATATCTAATATATGAATGCAAATATAAAACTACACTATGTACATCATTTTCTCTATCTCAGAGTAGAAAATGAGAAATGGCTATTTTTTCTTAGGGTGTTTTCAAAAAAGGATTGTGACAGTATGTTAATCTTAATTCAACACCATAAACTATAATGTTTAAATCTGGCTAATGAAAAGAGCAAAGTGAAGAGAAGCAAGGAAGGTATGTATTTACTAGTTTATCCTTTATTGAGGAAGGAGTCCAACCAGGAATAGGCTTGTGCTGTGGAGCTGGCCACACAAACTATTTTCCAAAGATACCCTGATACGTAAAGTCCAAACACATCTCCAAATTATACCCATGACTGAGCAACAGCCTCAGCATCATGTCACCATTCAAAGAATACCAAGTGCACTGGGGAAATGCGTATCATTGAGCAACAAAATTAGCAGTCGACATCTGCTCCCTCAGATAGGAGAAGCTTTACAATTTCATGGCTGTCAGCTTCACTGCCATGAGAACACAGTTGAAAGGACCCTTGTTTGGATTGGCTCCGGCTTTGAGCAATATTCTGCTGCAAAGAACCTCATCGTTAGAAACAGCACAATAAAGCGCAGTTTTCCTTCTGTCATCATAAGTATTTGAAGTTACACGTTCGGACATGAGAGTGTTGACATCCACACCATTTTCAATGACAAGCTCTAGCCACTGGTTCTGGCCAGCTACAGCAGAGTGAGCAGTACCTAACCCACTTTTCTGGATTAAAGTTTGGGACATGGTTGCAATGAGATATTTCCCGCCCCTAAAAAACCAGTGAACAAAATTAGGCAGGTGTAACTTCCTTGCATGAAGAAAATAATTCTCATCCAGCTATATTCTGAATTACCAGCTAGACATTTTACAAACAATCAAAACACAGAAACACCAGTTTGGAGCACTGTCAAATAAGATGTTGTGTTTGTTTCGGTGCTTTTGACTTAATTCTAAGGAGCATGTTTTGCATTTTGCTTTGTTTATGCTAAAAATAAAAATTAAATCTAATCTCACACAGGTACTTCGGAAATAGAACTGTATATAAATAACTGTATATATAACTGCACAACTTTTTTGCAAGTTTACTACAGCCATCTTTGATGTGACCTTGTGCCACATTGTTTCTGAGAGTAACAGAAAGTTACTGCTCCAAGCTCATATTCACAGGTAATGCCCCTCACAATCCATCACTCCAGTCTAGCAGAAACACTCATCTATGCCTCCTTTCCTTCTAGCTCATTTCCTCTTTCTTTCCTGAAAGACCTCAACAGTCAGGAAAAATGTATGCCAATGCAGAGGTGTATTTCTCTTTTCCTGACTGCATATCATTATGATTAAGATACTCCAGCATATCACAAGTGACCGCATTCAGCCATAACCCCTAATGGCATTACTCAGTATTTGTCCTTAATGTCCACATTTCCATCATTCTTCAGAATGTCAATGTCTTTGCATCCTTGTTTTGCAGCTTCTTGCATTGCTAACCAACTTTTATGCACATCTTATAAGTTTCCAGGGTTTTCTAGGCGTTAGAAAAGCTTTTCCTCATGTTTCTATTTGAGGAAATTAAAAAGACTTTCAGTCCTAGAAATCTGAGAATTCAATATATGACAAATAAACAGCAGTGTCATCTGCTTGGGAAATCAAGGTACTCGAATAAGAGCTCAAAACTGTCTCAGTTTGGAGCGTGGAAGGCAAAAGCCACTTTGATTCTGAGAATCCAGAAGCAGGTATATAACAAGGAAAACAAAAACTAAAATCACATAATATTCAAATATGGTCCTTTTAAAGTTGTTGCAAACATTACAGTGTCCTGAGAAAATTCCACTTGCGACTTTCCTTTTCACCTGGTAGCCCAAATCCTGGTGTGTACTCTGTGATTGCTGTCAAAGTGCAGTTGACATCAGCCATATTTAAAGGCCACATTCTGTTGTTTTGAGATTCCATGGTTTTCATGGATAACTATTTTTGCAAATTATTTACATAT
The DNA here is from genome assembly GCA_013397315.1 of Donacobius atricapilla. Classification (NCBI taxonomy): domain Eukaryota; kingdom Metazoa; phylum Chordata; class Aves; order Passeriformes; family Mimidae; genus Donacobius; species Donacobius atricapilla. The sequence goes on from WBMY01005992.1 coordinate 458,629, forward strand.
AAAATAGTTATGCTGAGTGAGAGTCTTACTTTACTTCTGAAAAGAAGGAATTTCTGCTTTTGAATAGCAGATCACTCACTGGTGGGCAGCTGAGAGAGATCACCACCACAGGGTTAGCAAATTTAACTTTTCTGAATGTCCCATTATATAAGAAGGTTTTCAAGAGGCAACAGTTTCACAATTATCCACAACTGCCTTGAAGTATAGCATGATCAAATGCAACTGGAAGCCTAGATCATCCCAGTAGATAGACACTTCTTCAGCATGCACCTTTCTCCTAAAGAGATCTTTCATCAATTTTAAAATTAAAGAGTAACTAAATTATGAGCATTATCTATTAAGTGTTAAGCACCTGTTACTCTATTTCACTGAAACTGGGATTGAAATGTATGATGCACAACAATATCCACATCCACATTTTCAGTGCTAAGTGACAGGAAAACATACAAAGCATCACATAAACGATACATTCATGACAGACCTCACTTTTAGGAGGTTGTATATAGAAATATTTAGGAAACTAAATTGTCATTTTAAGGGAAAAGACCTTTTTCATCAGTTCTAGTTAACTCTGAAGGATTCATTAAAAGTAATGGCTCAATATAGCTGAAGTTTCACACTTACCATTATTGAAAAGAACTCAAAGTAAGACATTTACGAAGAACACCTTATAAATGCCTCAGGGCCTTAAAATGAAATACAGTATTTGCATCTGATGAAAGTTAATAAAAAGTCAGAAAAATTATTATTTCAGTTCTGATAATTGTATTATATATTTTAATTTCTCATATTAATTTCACAGATTTATTCTCTTCAGAATCATGAAGACATTTTGACATTTAACAGAAACTGGAAGCTAATATAACTAAATTTGTCATGTATAGTAAAACTCATTTAAGTCTACCAGTAGCATAAAAACTGCCTAAGTAATCATCTTTCTTAAGAATGGGGTGTTACAGTGCAGTTGAAACAGCACAAGAGGGGAGGGAAATTAGAAGTTTTTCAAAATACCTGCCTACTCCTCAAGAAGCCATCTGATAAAACCAAAAATCCCCACTAACCTCCAGACCTCCAGAAAAAGCACATTCCAGTTAAAACAATGGACTGTTCTTGCATTGTACTACTACCCTAAGATGGTCAAATAGGACCAAGTTGGTAAAGGTAGCACCTGACTGTATGGAGAAGGTATTTGGAGTAAAAATATGGATCCCGTTTTCTTAGAAGCAGCTCAGCATTCACCTAAAACATAAGGAGCATCTTAAAGATCATCTTAGTGATCACCTGAAGCTGATGAGTGCTGAACAGAACGCTGGATATTCACCATAGGAGTGCCTGGGTGAGTACTGACCCAGGAAGCATTGCCAGGCACGTTGCTTAAACCCAGAGACAGAAGTTACCGATAAGAAGTGGAGTTTCTTCTTGTAGTTTATGGTACTGCGATTAACACTCTTTTCCAGGATCATCTGCACATTTTCCACAGAGCCAGTGTTAGCTGTCAAAGTTAACACTTTTTTCCACTGCATGTTTTGTATTCCCATGTTAATTCATAAGATACTATAGGTAAGAAAGTGAAAAAAGATAAAACGAAATAAAGCACAAGGCTGTTAACTCATACACATACATTAGAAATCATTAAATGCTAAGTTTTTATGAAAAGTATTTGTGATTATGTTAACCTAATCAGTACTGCCAAACACACTGAATACTGAATAGATATTTTTGCTTTGCCTGTAAGCTTCTGAACAAAATGTTAAAAGTGGTCCAACTTATTTGCTGTGTAAATTGATGAAACTTCTTCAAAACCAGAAAATTTGCCTGAACATTTAAACAACATAAACAAGATGTTCCACGGAGGATACTTCTTTTAGTTAGCAGTTCTAGTCTGTTGGTGTCTTTATTGTTCTATGTTTCTTCGCTGCTCCCCTTACCTCATGGGATATTTTAACCTTTCCTGTCATGTAAAATGACTTCAAATACTTTGGAACTGGCCGAGCTGCAACTTTGTGCAGTGGAAACCACTCTCTTTCCTTCAGAACATATGTAAGGTTCACAAATTCTTGAAGCCCAGATACTTGACCTTAGAAACTTGAACAGATAAACGTGATGCAGTTGAAAAAATAATATACCATAAACTCAGATTTGCAAAGGGGCTACTTTATTTTATTTTAGGGCTTGGGGTCTTGTTTGGTTGGTTGGTTCTGGTTTTTGTTTGGGTTTTTTGTTTGTTTGTTTTTACTCCAGGACACCTTGCTTCATGGATGTTACAATTTTCCTATTGTTCTCACTAGGTAATACAATAAAATGGTCTCATCTCATGTCATTAATTATCTCCTTTAATGGTCTTTAATATGTTGTTCTCACTAGGTAATACAATAAAATGGTCTCATCTCATGTCATTAATTATCTCCTTTAATGGTCTTTAATATGTTAAAATATCCAAAAACACTCACAAATTTTGTTTTATCTTTATACTGCCAAAGCAGTCTATTAAAGAAGACAAAGGACTTCGGACTCTCTGCACTATTTCTGCAGTTGTGAAGTTTAATGGACATTCACATGCATTTGGTACACAAGGTCAGGCGACGGTCAAGCCATGCCAGCTATTATTTTCAAGGTGTGAGAGTCACAGAAATGCTCAGTGGATTAGTAACAGACTATGTCAAACCTTTTAACTGTAGTCATCAACTTAAATTCAATCTGCTTGTATCACCAACTGTAACTGTAGCTTATGTTCACGATGCTTTTTCCTCATGATATCACATCAACCAACCATCTTACTAGTAAATTCTCATTATAACTGGATGGTCAGGAATGTTGCTTTTTACAACATCTTCCAGGTTTTTGAACTGTAAAATGTAATCTTTATATGTTGTAAAACACACATAAAGAAAAAAGCTTTAAGTTAATATATGCTGTACCTACCCAGGTTTTTCCAAATGAGCTTTGGATTTTGATAGTTTCTCTGTTTGACTCAGTCTTAGTGACTTAACGCACTCGTCCTGTTGAATTTTTTTTAACTACTATTCCCACAGTTTGTGCAGTCATGTGCTCTTTCTACCACACTGAACACTTAACATCCTCAAAATGTTGCCATAATATACATGATTATACTAAGTCTCTGTTGCTTTTTTGTCACAGAAAGATCATGGTTCTAGTCATCCTGCAAACAGAGAAGGAACACTGGAAATGGTATTTGGAAGAAATCTTCTGAAACTTATTTTCAAGGGGAAGTGTTAATCAACTTTTTTTTTTCAGACTAGTTCCTTCTTTGCTTTTGTAAGCAGAAAGTCACTCCAAGTACCATAGGCAATATTATAATCCCATCCACAACTTAGTATATTATGATAAAGCTTGCAAACCTAAATTAAATTAATAAGGGCTTATATTCAGATTGAAAGGTCTCAGATTCAGATTCCCACATAATAATAATTCCCTGGTTTTTAACTACAAGGAAAGAAATGTGAAGGAAAATGTTAAAAACCTCTATTTCAATCCCATTTTCTCTGATGGAGAAAATATACAACTTGGGTCTTGAGCGCCATCTCTGAACACAAAAAAAAGGAGTCCAAGAATAATAAAAGAATATTTACAAAGACATTTTCATTTGGGGCTTAGAAAAACAAACCTTTATATATTGTTCATAAAGGACAAGCTTTTCTGAAGGTCCACTGTCCCTTCCTATTGTGTCCATAGTCAAGGCTTCACCATAACATGCCAAAAGAAGATTTAACACATAAGTTAGGCTGATGAACTGCTCATCACAATGTGGACACATATACCACTCTCCCTCATCTCTTGTGGGCAATGCACTCCATTGACAGGCAGCAGAATTCTGAGGCAAGGTTCTTTTATACATTTTTCCTCTCATTTTCATTAACACTTCTCAAGTTCTGATGGCACCGTAAAGCTTCCATCATTTAACTCACAAATGCACTCTTGTTGTGAACACTCACAAACCTTTTAGACAGCAAAGATAAAATCTCTCCTGGACTCACAGTTTCAGAAGTATACATCAATGAACATAACTACAACCTCAGCTGCCATTAGCTAAAAGGAAAGTACATTTTAGAGTACACTAGTATCTCATTGGCAGCTAAGAGGTACTCCTAATGAAAGTGAAGCAGTTAATTTACATAAGAGAGTATATTGAGGAAAAATATGGAACATTCATAATCTCATTTCCTCCACAACTGCTTTAAGACAAAAGTTACCTTCCCCTTTTTCAAGGCTTTCATTTTGAAACGCTCCATTTGAAGACTTCATGCCATTGATAATTTCTTTTTTTTTAATAACTAAGATCACCCTATTGGATCCACACGTATAGATCTTCATTCCCTGACAGTCTTACTGAAGTTTCTGTCCTTAGGAGAGTTGAGAATTATTATTTTCCAGCCCATTATATTACATTTACCCCCGAGTCTAAACCAAAAAGGCTCCTGAAGATTTACACAGGCCTTAGATTAGACCCTTACGCTGCAAACTCTCTGAAAAACAAACAAAAAAAAGTTTAGTGTATTAAAAAATCTTTTTAACAATGTTCACATATGGTCTACTCCTGCCAGATGATCAATAAGCTCCCAACATCAGTGTTTCCAGGAAGAGCTAAGAACACTAAGCAAGACAGTTTTTAGTAATAAAATCCATTTATTTCTATTAGCACGTATTTCCTTTCTACCACTCCTTTCTCTCCAAAAGATCAGAGGAATTAATCAGTTTAGAAGCCACCACAGAAAATTTTCTCTGCTTGTACAGTTTCCATACCCAAAGCTTTCTCCTGCTTTGCTATACACCCCTGAATGATTTCGCTAGAGGTATCAAAAGCTCTTGAACACAAACTTAACCAGAAAGGTCTCAGAAAAGCAGTGTTTCAGAATTGCTGTGGGTACTATTTTCAAATTATCTTATCCCACAAAAATTCATATACGGTAAAATGAGAAAGCTGGTAAGGTGGCAGGTAACTGTGAGAGGGTAGAGTAAGTGTAAGGCAAAGAGCTCCCCAGAGCACAAGCACAGGACACCCTGCCAGGAGCCTGCGCACGGTTCGAGAGCCGGATCTGCTCTATCGCTGCTGCTAATGCACTGCACCGAGGTGACAAGGTCTCACCAAAGCATGGATGTTCCACAAGGGTCACAGGGGAACAGAACAGCCTGGCTGATACACTGAGCAGCAACAGAAACATCGCTGCTACCTTACGTGATGTGGCAATGAAAAGGCTAAAAAGCTCAGCAGGAACATCCTCTTCCATTCACTCTTGGCAGTTGCTCAATTGCCAGACCCAACCACTAGATCATTGGAAACAATTGCAAGCCCTTACTCTAAATGAGTTTTAGGTTTTTATATTACAAAGAATATTTTCCTTAAACAACATTTTGAGTAGCCTGATATTTTTCTGGTATTTTTTATATTCATACCTGAAGAACTAGCTATCACTCCTTGATGTTTTACTTAGAAAAAAGCTTTTCTCTCTAAATTACTGCTTTTTCATTAGAAAAAATATGAACTATTTGCTCATCATGGAAGTTACATCTTTCCTTGGAAAGAAGTGTATCAAGCAAAAGTTATTGCTTTTAAAGTCATAAAGTTATGTGAGAGTTAATATTATACTAATTTCTTATACTTAAAATAAACTAGACAATCTTAGCTTTGCTCTATAAATAGAAGGCACTTGGGCTCGCACAGAGGTTATTTATAGCAATAAAATAATTACTAGCAATCTAAATTTGGACTCAGTCACTTAAGTATTATGTTTTTAAACTATTTCTCTGTTAGTCTAATTGGCAAGCATACCACAGTCTCACCATTTCAACCCATTATCTTGCCAGTGTTACTCTGGGGCTTGCACTTTGAACAGCCAGGAATGGGGCCCTGCAAGCTGAGGTGTCCTGTGATACTTCTAAAATTAAATACACAGTTGCTAGATAAATTAAGGTCTGACCTTGTACAACTGTAACATAAGCAGACTCGAACCTCAGGAAAGTATTACACATGACTTCTCTAAAATCTCATCAAATGTAACACGAGGTCTGGGGATATAAGATTATCTGTGCCCCATTGGTTAAACAACTCCCATTAAGAAAATTAATTATTTGCCAATTATTCTCAAGCACTAAGTTAACAACATATGGGAGCATATTAACATAAATCACAACAAATTTAAAAAGGTTTAGCCTTTACCTAGTTGCAGATCCCACCATATTACATCACTGAGCACTAACCTATCCCTCTGAGGCTGACATGATGCAAAGCTTTAGAGATTCAATGACAGACAATTACGGTACCAATTTAACTAGTTTCATAACTTGAAGCTGGACAAAGAAGCAGGAGGCATGGCACCACAGACAGTAGTGATGAAAATACAGAACAACCCCAGAGTAAGATCAAGAACAGCAGTATCCAGCAAGCTACACCCAGGAATGGGATGAAGAATCTGGAAACATTGATGATTCAAAACCTCTGTGTTGTTCTGGTTTTAACCAATCAGTTACCATTTTTACCACAATGAACAGACAGTAAGGGTACAAAACAAACTGAAAACCCCTCCCAAACTTCCAGCTTGTCTTTAATTGTTCTAATGGAATTAAATTTTATGGTGAATTCCTCCATGACTTTTGACTCATTTGGATTTATAGAACCATAAAAATGTAAGCTTAACTAAGGCACTACATGCATTTCAATATTTGGACATGAGACCAACAAAAACATTTAATGATGATAAATAATATTCACTGCAACTTCTTTGGCCAGTGTGGTCTAACTAAAGGTGGCACACCCCTAAAGAATCCCCATATAACAGAAGCTGACAGAAACAGTGCTGAGATCCTGCTGTACTGCTGGCTGAGATGATATGAACAGATTTATACTTATCTAATCAAAAGTGAAAAATATGTATTTATAATACATACAAAGAACACAAAGGTTACAATTATTTACTTTCAGTTCTTTCATTTCCTTTATGTAACCAGGACACCATCAGAATTAGTACATATCCACACCACAAAAATGGTATTGTTTTTTCAGATACCTTTAATAACATTATGCATTTTGCATGAAGTGCCTGATTCCACTCTTACATAATTAGTAGATATAAATCCATCAATTATGTTTCATGCAGAATAAATAAGACTTTTGCCCAGATACCAAATGACATGGTCATTTGAGATATAATACCATGCGATAAACTCATTGGTGAGACAAACATGGGACGAAGGGCTATAGCAAGGCCTTCTTAGGTTACCTACATACTGAATACTAACACACAGGATAATATTCCTAACAGAATCCCCAGTAAAACAGATAATAAATAAACTGTGAAATGCTATGTAGATGGTTTGGGGTTTTTTTGGTTTTTTTCAAAGTCAGGTACTTGTTGACTGTACACTGATAATACTTCATAGGTTTCAGCTTTGTTATATCTTAAAATAAATCATGTATTGAAACAGGATTTGACCAGTTTGGAGAATTTTCCACAGTACCACTTTGAGATTGACTTCACCAACACTTTCATCAACAAGGCCTACTGGTTTTCACCCTTTATTAGGACGTGGCGAGGACTCATACGTGCTCAGGCTGTCTCAACACTCACTCAAAACTAGTGTTTGAACGATCGATGCTACCTGTGTTAAAAGATCGCCAGGTGCAGAACCATTTGTGCTGTGGTCTGTTACTGTCACCAGGAGACAGATCATGTGGCTGGACCATCGAAAAGAAGGGGAAAATACACGGCTGCTCCAACAAAACAAAAAGGCAGGAATTTTAAAGACTGGTAATTTGGAAAGAGAAATAATTTCAGTACCTTGGAAAGAAACTCCAGCTCATTCCAATGCAATCGCAAAGAACCCGGGCGTGGGGAAACACAAACCCTGATTACTGCTATAAACTGTATTAACCATTTT
>WBMY01005992.1:466549-523331 GCA_013397315.1 Donacobius atricapilla
GCCCTGGTGACGGGCCCGGCCGCCGGGCCCGCGGTGCGGGGCGGCTGGAGCCGGGCGCAGCGGAGCGGCCCCCTCAGCTGCCTGGGGTGCATCAGGCACGGCATNAAAGTCAGGTACTTGTTGACTGTACACTGATAATACTTCATAGGTTTCAGCTTTGTTATATCTTAAAATAAATCATGTATTGAAACAGGATTTGACCAGTTTGGAGAATTTTCCACAGTACCACTTTGAGATTGACTTCACCAACACTTTCATCAACAAGGCCTACTGGTTTTCACCCTTTATTAGGACGTGGCGAGGACTCATACGTGCTCAGGCTGTCTCAACACTCACTCAAAACTAGTGTTTGAACGATCGATGCTACCTGTGTTAAAAGATCGCCAGGTGCAGAACCATTTGTGCTGTGGTCTGTTACTGTCACCAGGAGACAGATCATGTGGCTGGACCATCGAAAAGAAGGGGAAAATACACGGCTGCTCCAACAAAACAAAAAGGCAGGAATTTTAAAGACTGGTAATTTGGAAAGAGAAATAATTTCAGTACCTTGGAAAGAATTTCCAGCTCATTCCAATGCAATCGCAAAGAACCCGGGCGTGGGGAAACACAAACCCTGATTACTGCTATAAACTGTATTAACCATTTTTCTTTAGTTGCATGTTCTCTCAAAGGACTGGCTTCCAGGGAGAACTCAAAAATATTCTAGAAATCAGCTTGTGGAGTCTGCCGAGTTTGCTTACAAGTTATGGAAAAGAGGAGCTCAAGAGCAGGGCAAAGGAATTATAAGAAAAGCTTGTCCAGAATAAGATAAAAACTTACAAAATAATCATTATAAAGTATCACTACACAAAACTCGCCCTATAGNGCCTTGAGTGCTGGGTGTTGCTTTGATCACCGCGATGTGAGAAAGATCCCAAGCTATTAGAGAGCGTCCAAAGGAGGGCAGCCGAGATGGTGAAGGGCCTGCAGGGGAAGCCCGGTGACGAGCGGCTGAGGTCATTGGTCTGTTCAGCCTGGAGAAGNCTACCAATAACTTAAACTGTGTTTCCGTTGCTCTTTTGCCCCAGGGTCTCTATCCGGAGGTCCTTGGCGAATCCCCCTGTTTGTGCTCCCGGCCCGGCCCCGTTCCCGGCCGAGTTCCCCCNGTGGCAGAACCCGAGGGAATGGCCTGGCGTTCTGTCAGGGAGGTTTAGGCTGGATATTAGAAAAAGATTCTTCATTTAAGAGGTCGGTTGGGCACTGAAACAGGCTCCCCAGGGAAGTGGTCACAGCATCGACCTGACAGAATTCCAGATGGGTTTGGACGATGCCCTCAGGCACAAGGTGTGACTCCTGGGGATGGTGCTGTGCAGGGCAGGAGCTGGACTGGATGATCCTTGGGAGTCCCTTCCAACTCAGGATATTCCATGATTCTGGTTCTGGAAAGGTGAGCTGTTCCCTCATGGAGCACTGGAACACTGGGATAACGGGCATACGGCAGGAGGGTCGAATGTTGTCACAGAATGGTCCCTGTCAGGTGTATATTGAGTCGAAACAAAATAATTAGTGTGAAAATGGATCATTAGCTGTGTTAAATGTGTTTATGCTCTCTCTGCAGACCACTGGACTTGTAGGATTGGCTGTAGCTGAGAACCCTCATGAGGTATGTCACACATCTTCTTCTCTAGTAATGGAAACTCAGTGAGATCGAAGGTTTTTGTGATGCGTGTGCATGTGTCGGTATGCAGTGTATATTAATCTGGTGCCAGCTTAATGAAACAATTAAAATTGTCCACAGTGATAAAGGTTTAATGCATGTCATTATAAGTTATTTTACACATGTACTTTTTGTGGCATGTGATGATTTCAAAAACCTCTCTGGTGTAAGTATTGTTATGAACCAGTATTTGATTTCTTTCATCGGTAATGCCAAAATAAGGAACTCTTTAGATTCAGTTCTTCATAAATACAATGCCTGCTTAACAGGCAAAAGCATTTTTGCTGCTTTGCTGCGTATGCAAGTATTGAAATAACTTATACTAAAGGGATAGCCTAGTCTAAGATGACAGAGACTAGCCGTGTGGTGCAAAGCCACGCCAAGGCCCTGTGATGGCAAGCAGTGCTGAGATTCAATACATCAGTGCTGCTCGGGAACTGCGTTAGGTGGTTCTCCGAGCAATATGGGGCTCTCTTTTTACCTCCTCAGGCTCAGTAGTATGTGTGTCACATCATGCTTATTCAGGAAGCATTAGCTTTGAAAGAACTTCAGTAATTTTTTAAAGTTCTCCACTTTGAAGTTTCTTATACAACCATTCTATTTCAAAAATGCTTTTGACTCCAATACTTAAGAATGCTGTCAAAAAGAACCCTTGAAAAAATCACTGCTGTTTGGTAGAAATTATTCTAGCTCAGGCTACAGCCTTGTCAGACACCTTCTGGGTGAACTTACTATGTTTTAGGTTTTTCAGCAGCTTAAAGCTAAGAGTTGGACAATGTTTTAGTTTCAGTTCAGAATCTCTGCCAATCTTCTTTTTGTTTCCTGTTTTTTTCTTCCTTGTACTTTTAGTATTCTGCTTCTATTTCTTATTGTTCTAGTAGGGCATTCACTCATAGTCAGGTAGATACAATTATCAGTACAAAAGTGTCAGTTTATTCAGCACGATGTGTCCTTTATCCTTGCATTTAAATCCAGCAATAAAAGTTTCAGGTTTAATTTAAATCTATTTGTTACTCAGAACTTTGCCACCAGCATGAGGAAAACTGCCAAAAAAACCTCCATTATAATCTCTTTGTATCTTCCTCAGGTAAATTTTCAGTATCTGATGGGTTAGATGTGAATTTTCCTCTGTTTTTTTTTCATTTCTCTTAAGAGCACTTCACAGCCTTTATGTTTTTTTCATTTTGCATCAAGTGTGTTCAGATTGCAACTGTCTTTGTTTTTTCATTTTTTTCTTTGAGGAATGTGACAGCGGTAATTTTTCAGTCCTGATAAATCCCTGCTTTACCCAAGGTGGAGTTCAGTGGCTCAGACTTAATTATTAGTTAATCTTACACTTCTGGATTGAATACCATATTTTGTGTATACATAGTAGCTTAGTAGGTTTAGTAGGACAAGAAATAGGACAAGAAGTTAAGTAATTGTAGTGTTGTATTTTAACCATGCTTTGTGATTACTTCAGCGCCTGCGAATTCTGTACACAAAAATCCTTGGAGTCCTGCAAAACATTCCCAAAGATGCAGCTTACAGGAAATACACCGAGCAGATTATAAATGAGCGGTTTGATTTGGTGAAAAAGGTAAGTACAGTGCTATTTCATCAATGCTGCACATGAAAATATTTGTAGGATGAGACAGTGATTTTTTGGAGTGCCTGGCTGTCTCTCAGGTGCACACCTAGGTATCAATTCAGGAAAAGTTGAAGTATGAAGGTTTATTTTTGTTAAGGACTGGGATATTTTGGTGGCATGTGAAAAGGAATTGTTAATTTTCTGCTGATGTTTTCTGAAAATTAGAAGCAAACATAGTTTCTTTTGACAGGTTCATAGAAAAGTGGTAATTTTCACACACTTTCACAGAAAAATGTATGTGCTCTTGCCAGTGTCGTATCGTGGCACAGTCCTTGCCTTCAATCTCCTTTTTGTTACATTAAATTCTGCAATACTGGTATTTTGTAATTAGGATGATAATTGAAAGCTTGCATATAATTCTATAAAAATCTAAGAATAAGACTTTTTTTCAAGATGAAAACTAAAGCCCTTATCTGATAATACTTCTTTGGATTCATTAAATAGCTTTCATTCTTTGTATTTATCGTTGAGGGTTTGATTTTTGATTTTCAGTAACAAATGAGCGTGAGATTTCTTTGATAATGTAAAATGGTATAAACCAGCTAATTTGATAGTAGTTCTGAGAAAGACTGGAGTGTGATCTGCTTAAATTACTGTATTCATGCTTTTTATGGGCTCTGTACTTCTCACTACAACATTTTATTCCATGTATTTCAACACACAGGAGACTGATGTGCAAAAACTACAGGACAAACTGAATAGTGGTCAGATAGAAGAAGTCATTGTGCAGGTAAAGAGGGGAAATTTGAGATGAACTACAAATGTAGCAGTGTTTTGTAGTGCACCTTTGGCTGAGCTTTTGTGCAGAAAATTGGAAGTTTTGTGTACCTTCCTTTGCTGCAAAACATTCAAACAAAAAAAAAACCCCTGAAAACTAACCCCTGTCACGTAGTGATGGGATGGCCTTGCTAAAACCTAACAAGTTAACAGCTGCTTCTTGCATTATCCTTACAGATGTGCATGTATACCTACATTGCTTCTTACAGAGTCTAAATCAATAAAAAGGGCAGAAGAGGATTGAATAATAATTGGGGGTAATCCAAACCAAGTGGAAAATATCATGAAGTTGTCATTGGAAATGTCTCACTGAACAGAATGTCTGGGCATTTGGGGGTGATGCAATTTTTTTCAGAAAACAACCCCCAAAAACATAGAGTTCCTTAGATATTTATGGGTGAAATTTATGATAGTCTGTAACCATGATACATAGTGACATCACTGAGATAATTAACTGAAATAGAGGTAATTTAATATTTTGGCAATTGTATAGAATTTAAGACTTTGTGTGGTGTTTATTAACAGGCTGAAAATGAGCTGTCCCTGGCAAGAAAAATGATACAGTGGAAACCATGGGAGCCTCTAGTTGAAGAACCTCCTTCTGATCAGTGGAGATGGCCAATATAATTTTCAAAATGGTGTAACCTCTTGAAAGTAAAAAGAAAAAAATATTATTAGTCTATCGTTACTTACAGCTGTCTTTAAATTAAAGATAATCAGTTCATTAAAATGTATTTTGTCCACTTATATTTAGCAATCTAAAGGCTGCTGCCAATTTCTTGCAAAAATGGTTTTAAGAAAATTCTTTCTGGCATTCCTACAACCTTTTGTTTATTCATTTTTTTGTATTATATATTAACAGAGTATTTGTAGCTAATGCTGAGTTATTTCTATAATCTGTATTTGTATGCTAAAAATACAGATGAGACAGGCCACTTGAAATCAAAATCCAAGTCGTAGAAAAGTATGATGATTTTGTCACGCTTTTGGTGTGTATTTTTGCTACCCCCTGACAGGGTCTTAGTGACCATGCAGATACTGCAATGAGGGATGTAATGCTTCCGAAAAAGAAGAGGTTTTTAGGTTTCAGCTGAATCCCTGTCCTGAACTGGCTGACCTTGCTGCCCCCATAACCAAACACTGCTTCTGGCTTGCGGGAGGTTCTGGAAAGATGGGAGAGGCGAGGGGGAGAAAGAAGACTGCTACTCAAAATGATGGCAGCACCAGGTTTCTTGTTGACAGGCAGGTTGCCATACTTGGCACAAACCTCTGTATTGGGATCTTACCCAGTCATTGTGAATCTTGTATTGGTGTATTACTGATTCTGGGGTGTTGGGTGCTGCAGTAAATGGTGTGACACCAGGCTGGCTACCGGGCACCAGTTGGCTCCCACTGGGCTCTGTCTTAGGCCCATTGCCCCTCCGGATCTTCATTAACCACTTGGATGCAGGACAGGAAGGGATACTGAGCAAGTTTGTGATGACACTACTTTGGGAGGAGCTGTTGGCTCCCTCGAAGGCAGAGAGGCCTTGCAGAGAGACCTCAGCAGATTGCAGACAGGCAATCACTGACCATATGAAGTTAAAGAGAGACAAGTGCTGGATACTGCACCTGTAATGGAGCAACCCAGACTGAGGAATGAGATACTGGAAAGCAGTGCTGCAGAAAGGGACCTGGGGGCCCTGGTCCGTGGCGAGTTGAACATGAGCCAGCAGTGCCCTGGCAGCCAGGAGGGCCACCCCTGTCCTGGGGGCCATCAGGCACAGCATCGCCAGCCGGGCAAGGGAGGGGATTGTCCCCTCTGCTCTGCACTGGGGCAGCCTCACCTCCAGTGCCAGGGGCAGTTTTGGGTGCTACAAGAATGATAAAGAGCTTTTGGAGGGTGTCCAAAGGAGGGCAAGGAAGATGGTGAAGGGCCTTGAGAGGCAGCCATATGAGGAGTGGCTGAGGTCAGTTGCCTGTTCAGTCTGGAGCAGAGGAGACTGAGGGGAGACCTCACTGTCATCTTCAACATTCTCACAAGGGGAAGAGCAGGGACTCGGTCTGGTGACCAGTGACAGGACCCAAGGGACGGGCATGAAGCTGTATCATGAGGGGTGTAGGTTTGCTATTAGGAAATGTTTTTCAAGCAGAGGGTGGCTGAGCACTGAGATTCGCTCAGTTGGTTAAAGCATGGTGCTAATCACACCAAGTGTGTGGGTTCAGTCCCAGCATGGGCCAGTCATTTAGGAGTTGGGCTTGATGGTTCCTTGCAGAATATTTTGTGATCTGGGAACTCAGGATAGTCTATGTTTCTTTTGAAAGCTTTTGTTTAGAGATTTAATCTTAAAAATCCCAAATAAAATACCCGAACTAGATCTAAGGGTACTGTGCAGGTTTGCCTTTACTGATGTTTTTTTTTTTTCCAAGACCACTAGTAACATTCCTGCAAGTTTAAAGACAGGAACATAGCTATATCACAAAAATCTGCAGTTTAATAAGCATTTATATATGCACTACTTACGTAACACAACACACTTGGTCATACCTGCTTTTTCAGTTTTTAGGCCTATAAATGTCCTTGTGACATCATTATTATAAATGATTAATTACAGATTTATATAATATTTTGTGCAATGAAATTGAGGGATAGGTCAATAGAAAAGAAAAACAGTTTCCCAAGGTATTCAATCCAGAAACTATTTTTACTGCATTCTTTAGCATTAGGGTTTTTCGTCCAACTATAATTACTATAATTACTATAATTACAGGAGTTTTTAGGTTTTGGAAAAAAAAAAAGTGAATAATACTTAGTTTCATTGTTTGATTTTGAAGGATTTTTCAGTCTTGACCAAGGCAGAAGCTGGTCTTTTCCTACGTAAAACCACTAGATGGCATTCCAGAAGAGGACTTTGCTAAGAGTTTTCACATGAGAAACATTAAGGGATTACAGACTTGAATGAGGGCCAGTGCTGTCACATGAGTAATGAAAATTAATGGATTTTGGTAATAAGTATTAAGCTGAACTGAGAGGAATCAAAATAAATAAAAAATAAAAAAATAAACAAACCCAAAGTCTAGTATAAATGATAGTGGCATGAAATACTGGTGCTGGGAGGGAAGGAAAGTTGCCAGAATATGGTAGCAACTGTTGGAATTCTTCCTACTCTTCCGTAGCTGAAACATTTTCTGAACTCTTGTTCAGTTATTTTCTCCACGTCTAAAGATGTATTTGTCATATGATTCAAAACAGCCTCCTATAAACTCATGTGCTCCAGGGGAGAGGAAGTTCTTTTCATGGCCCACGGCTGCTGAAATTTGATATATGACCTTTTAAAACTGAGTTTCACAGATAAAGCCTACTCTCATCTTCTCCCTTTCACAAATGCATATCTATGTCCTCCATGCAGGTTCTAATTTATGCCAAGAGGAGTATGCTAGCAAGGTATAATCTGAAGGCTAACTAATGATTTTGCTTCATTTTTCTCTTTTAATTGTTAGAAATACATGATGATGCAAAGAATTTTATAATCTGTTGTAATATGGTAAGGTAAATCACTGCCAGCTTTAGAGATAACAAACTTTAGATCTTTAAAAAACTTTGAGATCATCTGATTGAAGTCATGTGAGTAAAAATGTACTTTATCTGCAAGGGTGGGAGCTAGTAGAGACAGAGCCTGTTACACAAGGAAAACAACTTGCCCATCACCAGAGCAGAGCAAGTACTGAGGTTTTTGTCATTCCTAACCTGCCATCTGTGCTGCTTAACCTATCCTGAGTGGCTGTGTTCTGAACCTGAAACCAAAACCGATAGGAGATGAGTGAAAGCTGCCTTTTATTATTATGAATAGTCAAAGTTTATATGCTATTTCATTAGGGAAAAAAAAATCATTGCAACTTGAAAATTAGTATGACTGTTTAATCAACTATATGAAAGTGACAAAGTCACACAAATGACAGTATCTTTCTATAGGATTCATGGCAATCCTATTCTAGGAGTTCAAACAAGGTTTTAGAAAAACAGCATTAGCATTGGTAGTGGGAAATTTCTGTCCTTTTGGTAGGAAGCAGGCCCAGTTTCAAGTGCCACATAATGTCTGGGAAACATGGTAACAATGATCATGGCATATAATTATTGAGTAGTCATTTACATTCAATGCCTGCTGAAATGCTTTTTTCGGGATTCTCCTGAAATTGCAACACACAACTGTAAATTTCACATCCGAAAGTTGTGTAATGTGACTGTCCTCTCCGTTTTCTTGTAGCATGCTGAAAACATTTGCAGGAGTTGTGTCGAAAATGGCACCTCAAACACAGGAAATTCAGTTTCATATGGTTTGCGTTCTGGTTTACATGTCTTTAATTCCCACTTAAAAGCCCCAGTCCTCACACCAGGGAGCCTCCAGGGAAAAGAGCACTATTAGGCACATCCCGTGTCCCAGGTGGGCAGTGCCACACAGCTCAGAAGTGACGGTGTGTAGCACGAAGGCTGCCAACACTCACACACATCGCCCTTTCTCGCTATCCAACAGTTCTGGAGGTTTAGTACAACTTCTGCTACTATCTACAGCATAAGGATATAGGGGAAACCCGTGTTTTCATCCATCACTGCCGCTACGGGCTGGCAAGAGCTCATCACGGCCCTGCTCAAGGTCACACCGCAGGCACGGCCGCTTGCGGGTGTGCCAGCACTGAGGCCGCTCCGGGCCCGGGCTGGTGCAGGTGCTGTGGGCTGGAGGGCACCAGGGGAGTTGTTCGTTCTTTCGCACCGCTTCCCCTTCCCTCTCTTGGTGGCCCTTCTCGTCCCGGGTTCGTTGTCAGTCAGCCCGGCCCGGCCCGGCCCGGCNCCGGGCCCCCGCCGGGAGTTGTGTCCCGGGTCGTGCGGGTTTGGTTGTGGTTTTACGTTGAGGGGATACAGGCTTAGGACTCTTCCAGCCCGTGTCATTTCGGTGACAACTCGGAAAACCGTAAAGCTGTGCGGTCTCTGGGTAATGACCCCTTGGACCGCTTTGTTCTATCGGCAGAAAACGAGAGGTAAAAAGAACTGTGTCGGCTACTTCCCTGGGAGTATTACATTTGGTAAACACCAGCCAAAAGTGCTTTCTGTTTGGTGGAAGAAAAGATCTCATGCTGTTTTCAACAGGCCTTTGGGAACAGATACAGGAAAAGCTTTTCAGGACAGTAAGTTACCCATAGTTCTGGTAGTAGAAATGTGCCAGTATGCAATTTATAATAGATCCTGTGATCATTCTTGCAGAAAGGTTAAATGCATGCAACCAATGCTTTAAGGAATGGAAGATGCATCAGATGGCTTTGAAGTTGTTACATCAGATGGGTCAGATGCAGAGCACTCACCTGCATCCTCTCAAGGAAAAGCAGTCGGAGAGTCTGGGCACCCAGCAGAGGAATCTCTGCTTCCGGAATCTGCCGGCACTGCACAGTCAGAGGACCAGCAGTCTACTTCTCAAAATTCAGTACTACCAGAGAATATAGCAAATGGGACAGAGACAGGTAAACGAGTTGTAAAAATGTTGGGCATTAATGGTTTAAAGAGTTATTTTTTTCTTCCATTTGGTTATAGCTTTTTGCACCCCTACACACCCTCATTCTGTTTATGATTGCGGGGATTTGATCCTGCAGTAACTTTTTAAATTCTCATATGAAACATACTCCAAAGGTAAGAAATGTAATCTTTATCTCAAACTGTAGTAGTCATTTCTAGATGGCATTTTATAGAATGATCCTTATTTCCAGAAATGTATATGAGTAGGTATACATATTTTGTATGTGCATTTAAATTAACAGTTTAGCCAATATTATAGAAATCACCTTGCTATTTTACTTTTCTTAGATTCCCCTGTAACTTGCCTGCCACCCATCTTTATCCTTGTCTTTCTCCTGCAGTCCCTCATATGCTCCATCATTTCCTGCACCTGTTATTCAGTGTTCTGGGTGTCTTCAGTCACTTCCTCTTCCCAATACAGGACCCCATTTTCTTAGTTCTTCAGACCAGGAGGGAGAGTATCATGTTCAGCACCTGAGCACAGTGAATCACAATTCCTAGTATGGACTTGCTGACGTTGGCTGGGTTGCATTCATCTGCCCTCATTCTGAGTAGCTGGCTAGGAATGGCTTTATGTGTTGACACTATTACATTAGATATCACCTTTAAAATTGTATGATAATACGATCTCAGCTTTCAAATAGACTGTCTTTCCAACTGAAAAATATGATTATGCTGTGTGGCAGTGTTACAATAAAATCATCCTGGGATAAACTTGAAGGAGTTGTTTGTTTTGAGAAGCTTCTCAGAAGTGAATTTCAGCTTTATTTTTAGCAATCATGATTGACGATAATGAAACTGTCCAGTCTGAGAATCAAGAACATTTTCCTGGAGAAGTCATTCAACAGGATTACCACATGCCTGATGTCATAACTGTCAGGGTACAAACAGGTAAATGCTGGTTTTGCATGTTTATCGATACATAAATAATTATGGTCTAATCTAGATGTGTTACTGAAAGAAACAATATTTATATATTGGAACTTCCATTTTAACAGGTTCGGATTCATTTCAAGACATAGTTGTAAAAATTCAAAGACCTACCTATAATAAACCTTTTCTGGGTGGATTTAGGAATGTGTCAACAGGAGTGGAATTTCATAATGCAGGATCACAAACAAAACCCAAAAAACGTCCTGACAAAGGAATTCAGTTATTTTGTAAGGAAACACAGGTAAAGGCTTTGTAATGTCTTTTTAGAATGTTGTTTTTGCCAAATGGATTAGAATGCTGACACTATTTCTGATAGGAAAGAGGAAGTGAATCTGAGGTAAATGTGCAGATGAAAAGTCTTTAGTGGATAAATATCATTAGTCTTGTGATTCTTATTGCAAATAGCTAATTTTGCCACTTACTGTAATGAGGAAAAAAAATCTCTGTATGTTTTCTTCTCATCTGACATGCACTTTTTCCCCAGACAGTTGTGGAAAAAAATAAGCGACAACAAACAAGAAATACAACATCGACACAGATGACTAAAATTGGCCTTTATGTATCAAACACGACGGACAAACTAATAACTCCTGGAAAGTATTTTACAGCAGAAGAGCACCATAAACGTAGACTTGAAGCAGTAGGTCCTTATCTGTTTGAAACTATGTGTAAAATAACATATTGCGAAGGTTATCTGAATATTCAGTGAGTGTTCAAAGACTGAATTTAAAAGTGAACTGTTAAATGTCTTCTTATACTCATCTTTTGTAACCTTTCAGATACAGAGGAAGGGTGTGTTTGCTTCGTGGTTTTAGTGACATTTGATACCTTGCAATCTCTTAAATATTAAGAATTCTGAATTCATTGTTTTCTGTCTCACAGTGACAGTTAAGTTTCCATGTAGAGCATTAGGGATTAAAAGAGTATTAGGGATTAAAACAGGCTTGTTCCAACAACATTCTCGTGATCTCTTTGGAAGAATCTAAGCTACATGCTTAATGTATGGCCTGAAATAGGTGGAGTGTCGGGTTAGGATTGAGGAGATATGTGTTCAGCTTTTGAGTATTGTGTTGTCCATTTGATTGGGTTTTTTATCAGATTAGGAGGTTACTTTGGGCGAACTCATCTGTTTTGGATTCTGTTCAAGCTCCCTGCTTTGACACTAAGGTAAAAATGGGCTGTTCAAACACAGGCAGTGGGTCTTGGGAGTTTTCTGGTGCACTGAGTTGTCTCGTGAAGGCAATTCAGTTTACAGACTCTGCATATTCATTGTGCTGAGGATGCCATTTAGGCATTCCACACTGCTTTTTGGAAACCATCTATTCTGTGACTGCACATCTAACTCAATGTTGGGTGTTAGATTTGTTTTGTTTTGTTTCTTTCTTAAAGAATTTTTTCCCATAAAGTCGCTAGGAGACTAATTACTGTGTGCTTATGAATGCTTGACCAAAACAATACAAGTGGCTAAAGGAAAGTGTAGCACTGGGCTACACTCTTTGGTGGTCTCTGAGAGTTTTTCCCTCAGAGGGAAAAAAGAAATACTGCGAGGTTTTGGGCAGGTAAAGGACAGGGGTGGGGGCAGCTTCACTCTCTTGCTCTCGACATCGGAGAGAGGGCGGTCAGGCTGCTCTTGCTGCAGGAGGAGTTCACTGTCCCACCGGGTCCGGTCCTGAGGAAATCTCCCATCATCTCCTCGTGTGCCCAGGAACTCTGAGCTCGCCTCCTCCTGCCCTGCTTGGAGGGGGGTGGCCCCATCCCACGCTGCCACTTTTCTTCGGGGCTGCTTTGGATGGATACTCCGTATCCCCGCACTGCCCTGCCCTGCCCTGCCAGGACATCCCTGCCCTTCCAGCTACCACCGTGGAGCTTTGGTACATCCCACCCACCAGCCCGGGATTCTCCACCGTTCCAGCTTGGTGCTCTCGGAGCCCTGCACCGAGACCAGACTGCCCCGGGCTTTGTGAAACAAAAGCCCCCTCGAGGTTCCTGGTTTTGTTTATCATTAATGCTGTAGTTGTTGTTTGTTTGCCTTGTTATACATACCAGTGAAGAGCTGTTATTCCTATCCCCATATCCTTGCCTGAGAGCCGACTTAATACCAAAGTTTTAATAATTTGGAGGGAGGGGGTTTGAATTCTCCATTCCAAAGAGAGGTCTTGCCCTCTCTAGCAGACCCCTGTCTTTTCTAACCAAGACACTCAAGTATGCCCTAATTTGTGTTAGATGAGGCACTGCTTTGCAAATGCTCTAGTTATTAATTTGATTGCTGAAAATAGACAGTCTGGATCCAACTGAATGCTGTATTGACATGGTTGGCAAGATCTTTGAAATCTTCTGGGTAGAAGTTTTCTTGTAAGAACTTATATTGGTCAGCTTTAGCTGACAGCAATGAGCATCTTGTAGAAGTAGAACCCAAGTAGGGAGTAATTTCCTCAGGAATATAAACATGATTTACTGTGGTCTTTAGTGTCACTTACTGAAATCTGTAGTGTATCTATAGATAATTTACAATGCACAGTAGAGAGATGTCAGCTTGATGTTGGTTCACATTCATGGATTTGCACACTGCAGTATAGGTCCATGTTGAAATACTATTTGAAGATAGATTCAAGAGAAGTTTTAGATTAAGATATTACTAGAGACAGTGTATTAGTATGATTTTTGCTTGCTAGCTTTTGATGCTGAACAATCCTTAGTATCTCATGGTACCGATCTGCCTAAACTGCTCGCAGTGCAAGTGCTAACTCAGCCAGAAAAAGGTGAGGCTTGTGCAGTATTCTCCCTTAACATACTGTAGACATTTCCCCAGTCCTCAATAGCCACAGCTTGGGAAGGTTGATGATTTAATTTTCTTTTTTCAGTTCTGTCATAACAGCATTAGTAATTTCACTTTCATTATTTGTTCACAAATTAAATGCAGTTGATTTTGTGTCTATGTGTTGATTTTTGTAACTAGAAATTTTAAAGAAATTTACCAAATGTGTCTACATTCCCACTCTGTAAATTGTTAGTAAGATAAGGAAAAGAATAAAAAACTGTACATGGCAAAAGACATTTTTAAGGGGAGATTTGAAAAAGAAAAATAGATATTTAAATGTAGTTTATATTTTGATTAGATTATTTGAACCTATTTTATCCACTGTACTCACTGGTTAAATTCCTGCAGGACCTAACTGAGTAATCATGCTAGTGCTTAAACTAATAGTACATGACTGATTTTGTAACATTTAAATTAGTTTTCAGTACAGGAAAAATCTTAGAAAATGTAGTTAGGGAGCTGGAGAAAAGAATGGTTAAGAAAAAAATGCTACTATGCTACAAAATACTATGTTGTTTTTTTTTAAATTCACAATTTTTTGGTATTTTATCACATATAGGTAATAGTATTACAGAAATATTTCCGTCGTTGGCATGCTATAAATTTAGTACAAAATCTGAAGGAGCAAAAGAGGTTAAGGCTGGCATTGGAGGCACAAGAAGAATTACGGAAAAAAAGGGAGAAAGAAGATAAATTGAGGAGGGAGTATGAGAAAAAACTGAACCCTAAAACAAAAGAAGACTTTGAGTTACTGTACCATGACTTGGAATGTAAGTTTTCTTAAAGAGATATCCTTAAAGCAATGAAATAGTATACTTTGTTTTGAACAAACATGGTTTTTACTTGTTTTTATAGATACTTCCAAGGTTTTTTCCACTTTACAGTGGAATTTGTTTCATTTTAAAATAATTATTTTACCTTTGTGTGTTACTACAAACAGAAGGAAGTCCTTGATGCTCTGTAAGCACCGTTCAGCAATAACTAAACATCCCTTTGTTATCAACATCCAGTGCCTTACAAGCTGCTATGACTAAAAATTAACTTGATTGCAGCCAGAACCAGTAAACGTTTTTGGAAATAACTGGCTAGTAGGAAAGTCCTATTTGGCAATTTTATTAACATTTTTTTTTATTTATGTCTAAAGTTAAGGCCAGCTAGAAGAATAAAAGGGGTTTTTTTAGATCAGAGTTACTTTTATCTTTCATTCTACATTTCAGATGCTGAAAACGATTCTGTGAAGAAATTAGTATTAAGATCCATAATTCATCATTTGCTATAGACTTTTTTTTATAATGGATTAAATTTTTTACAGAATTCTACAACATATGACAGAAGTTATTCCTTTTATCTTAGTTGTCCTCTACTAATGCTTTTTCTCCTTTCTAGTTCATTCCATGTTTCACAAAACTCTGTTGTCAAAATTTTAAAAATCTCTTAGGAGTTCTGCAGGACATTTTGAAAGTCATACATTTCCTGTTCTTGGAGTAGATCATGTCTAATACAGGCAAGCATGTCTAAACTTTTCCAGACAAATAATGTGAATACTGCAGATAATTGACATAAAACCTTACAAGAATCTAATGTGCAAATTGAACAAAAAACTTAGAGCATGTCCTTTTGGAAAAATAGAAACAGTCAAAAGCTGTGTGCTTGTACCAGCATATAATGAAAGAGCAAGACAAATTTTGTTTTTTTACAATATCTCTTTTGAAGCCAGAGGTTTGTAGTGGACTTGTAACAATTGTTATGTTATCCAGGCCACAGTGCTTTATGATCTAGCTCTTTGACAGTTTGGATATTGTTGTCCCTGTAGCAGAGCTGACCTAATGGATTACCTACTTCATTGCAAAGCCACCTGCCCTACCTTAAACCATCTCTACTCTTTCTTCAGTGGTAAACTGAGCATAAATTTGGTGGCATTTGTTATTCATAGAGCATAGGATCACGATTCAAGAATTCCCAGGTTATACACTAAATCCTTTAATGCTGTCATACTTTGTGTGGCATTGAACAAATTGCTTTGTCTGAATTAATAAATGATTTATAAATATCACTGTTCGTGACAAGTGTAAAAATTATTGCTTGTCTTGAACTTTGCAGTTGTTGGAACAGTATCTTTGTGAGATTTGTGGTTTGTTTGGGGTTGTCTACCCTCTCCTTTTCTTTGTAGACCGTTTGCTTTTTACTTCCCAAGTCAAGCGCTTTTAAAGGTGTATCTCACTAAGTAATCAAAAGCCAAGGTACTCAAACAGTACTTTTTTCCATGCCACTTATGAGAAGTTTTACTATTTGGCATTTGATTTTCTGCAATAGTTTCTTTGACAAGGTGCTTCCAGACTAATGTATGATCCACTTTTTTTTTTTTTTAAGGGGGAAAAGTCTTACTTGCAGTAGAAACAACCAAGTTCAGTTAAAGTTATGGAAGAGTGCTGATCTTCATGATATTTTCAGATTTGCAACTTACGGTTATGCAAGTGCCTCTTGCTTAATTTAATGACTTTGGATTCAGAAATAATAAAAAATTCAGTCAAGCATGTTCAGAAATTTCACATCTAGGCAACCTGAAAAAAAAAACGATGTGCCACTTCAGAACAGAACAAATTCCAGTATTTGAAATGTTTCTTTTAACGTTTTGTTAAAAATAATGATTTGGTATCAATCTCACTGTATAGTTTTTGTTGACTGGTGTTGACTAGTTGCTTCTCTACATGGAGATTTGCAGTCATGCTCTTCATTTTAATAGAGCTTCATGATTTTAGGAAGTGGGGTTTTTTTTCCTACCTGCATCTGAAACAATTTTGCATTCTTATAGTGTCAACAGTTTACACAAGTTAAATCATTGTGACAGTAATAGTATGAGACTATTGTCCTCCAGGTATCTGTGAAGGTTATTGCTGCAGTAACAACAGGGTTACTATTACAGGGTCACCCAGTACAAGCAATTCCTGGTGGTACAAAAACTTGCCTCTTGACTATACTGTGAAAATGAGATCTATATCAATATTCAGCATGTCTGCATAGGCATTTATTATTTATTTGAAAAGTAGGAACTATTTTACTTTCTAAACACTGGAATAAAAATTGTAATGAGTAAAATCTCAGCCTATAGAACAGATAATCTAAGAGAAGTGTTTTAACTTGGTTGCATGTAAATGGGGAATCAAGAGATAAGTATCCATGGTGAGTGACCTCTCCATTTCTGAAAGTATAAAACTGCTCACTGTATTTATTAGCTCCACGTTAGAAGTTGCTGCCCCCTCCAGGCAAAATAAAGCTTTGTGTAAATTAATTCTATGTAATGCTGTTGTTTGCTGAATTGGCTTTATTTAAAATATATCTTAGGGTTCTGAGAACTTGTCAGACAGCTGTCATATTACAACTTGAAAGCCTTAAGGAAATGAATTGAAATATTTAAAAATGGAAAACATAAGGTATTGTAGATAAGAAGCCACAGGCAGAAAATAAGCTTTCCTCCTTTCCCTCCTCCTGCCTGTTATCATACCTGATCCAGGATGTTACAGGCTTTTTCTATGCATCACATATTAGATGGTTTGCTTTTACTGGGTTTTGCTTTTGCATAACTGTTCTGGGATGATAATAACACTTTGAGGTATTATTCAGTAATGTTGAAGTTTTGGATCTTACAAATTTCCCTACAAAACTCCAGAAGTATTTGAACTGGATCAGACTCTTCAGAGAAGCCAGGAATTGTTACAGGATATGCAAAGGCAGTAAACACAGTTTGATTTTACAAGCAGATTTCTCTAAAGCTGTATATTGGCAGTGTGTCAGGGGTTGGATTCTTATGCAGCATGTACTGATCCATGTGCTGCTGTGATCCATGTAACCTTGTCCTTTCTTCTGTGGCCACTTTCACCCACTTGGAGGGTTATGTTGTAGAAGAGGAAAGGGAGAGTAAAGCAATGACTGTCAAGTTATTAATGTATATTCATCTGCTTTGGATGGCAAAAAGTGATACCACTGCAATATCCAGTGTGAGACCTGGAGTGCTAAATGTGACTGTCAGTCAAGTTTTAGCTCGGTTTTGGAGGACTTCAAGCTTCTTTAGATTTTACTCATTTATGCAGGGAGAAGCAGTAATATTCTCAGCACTGAGTACTAGTGGTACCACAGTAAGATGCAGCCGTTTCATCATATATTTCCACAGGAGCTAAATTCTTTTTCTCACACAGAGCTTCTTTATCTCCTACTCATCCTTGAGTTTGGAGTACAAATTGGCAGTCCGGAACGGATCTACACACACATACTCTCACAGAACATCTGTATAATTTACATTCATTTCTAGGCCATCTTGCTTGTATTGAAAATAGCCATAACCATCAATTCCCTAAAATGGAAACTGGCTTTTAGTGAATATTGAAAGAAAAATCAATTATACTGTTTCTTAAATATGAAAGCAGAAGTTTTGCTGGAAAGTATCTAGTAAAAAATACCCCAAATATTTGTATCTGCAGTATGGATGCAGGAGGAGACTGAGCAAATTAACAGAACTCTCTCTGGAGCTGAAAGAAAGGCAGCACTTTGTGCACTTCTGGAAGAAGAGACACAGCTCATTGCTTGCATTGGGATACACAGACTCAATGCCAATGTGGAGAATCAACAAAAAGCAATACTGCACCTTCTGGGTAAGGTCAGTAATTAGGCTGATCATAAAGAATACCAAAGTACAGGAACAGAAAATATACATGCCAAGTACAAAAAGTAACTTCTGTAGTTTCTAACAGTTAATCATGTGGATGCTAATGTTATAAATATCCAAATTATGTGGTTGTTCACATCAGTACACTTCAGTAAATTTCTATGCTGAGAATTTCATAGCTGTCAGACTGATTGAAGGTTGAACGGTGAATCATTAAGGCTGTTAACAATAAAAAATATAAACAATAAATACAATAAATTACAATAATACAAATATCCTTCGGGAAGTAAATTTGTCATTAATTTACTAAATGAGCATAGACCTCTGGTCATCATATGTCTGTCTTTAAAGAAAGTATTTAATCTGTTTCCTTGTATAAAGCAGAGTTTGGATCTGATGTTAAACTCAGTTATTAAATCACTAACTTTAGTTCCATTAGAACTTGAGATTTCATTTGGTATAATCTTGGGAATGATATTTAAGGTTAATATTCTTCAATCTTTATAAAAAATATGAGAATTCCTTCGTTTAAAAAGATGATTTAAAATGGCATTAAATTCAATGGTATCTTAATGTAAAATATAAAAAAACCTTGTCCTTTTAGGTGGATGTCCAGCCATTGGAAAAAAGTAATAGTTTATTTTCAAAGTATGTGACATGATTATGAAAAGAAATGATACACAAGAAATGCTTTTTAGCTATCTATTTATTTTTATTATTATTACTATTTTGACAATTTACTGCTCAAAAGTAAAAATGGCAGTTTTGTCCAAAAGAGACTTTTTCATTTTTTTTATTACTGATGCCGGGGAACTGTATTCTAAATGTGATTTGATAAAATGTATTACATTTCCCATTATGGGCAAATTGCTTATCTGAAATTTTGGTGGAACTGTTACCATGTTTATTGCTGTGGCATGACTGTTTTCTGTCTTGCTGCTTTCAAGAATGAAAAAAACCCAGAAAAACAAATAATTTGGAATATTTTCATAGCCTTGAATAATTTCTATGTTTAATGTTTACTTCTACTACTTACAACCTTTTCTGTTACCTTCTAAGAAAAAGAAGCCTGGAACAGTCAAAACAAATATATTTCTTTCTTAACTGACTTTGTTGTTACTGTGCTCATAAGGACTGATTTCCAGTGTCCTCCCTGTACAGATTACTTCCAGCACATAACACAAGCTGTACAGTTTTCTTATATCTAGAATCAGAAGCAAAATGTTCTTCAGCACAAGAACTCTCAGTGACAGTTGATGTTTGTAGAATCAGGAGACACATCAGAGAAAACAGATATTTTGTCTTTCCAAACAGTGGACATTTTCCTGAAGCAGTTACTAGTTATTTATTCCTATTTTAAGTGTATAAAATATGTTTTTCATGAAAAGGACTATAATCATTTTAGTTTTAAAATCTATTGAGCTTCTGAACTAGTGCAACTTTTCATGATTTTTTATCATGTCACTGTAGGATTTTGAGTGTTCTAAACTGTTGACCTCGATACCTCTAACTCAGAGGGATAAAAAGTAACAATTTGTGCATTTTTTAAAAGATTACATGAAGTTTTGTAAATCTCAAAATTAGATGGATGGTTTGCTATGACTGTAACAGTACAATTTAAGCACTTTAAATTACAGTATGAAATTTATTGTTGAGTGTTTGATTAGGGATTTTTTAGTTTTTTCTTGAACTTCGAGCTGATAATGTCGATCTGGACACTTGCCAGTTAAAGTTGGCATAGCATCTTTCACATCTGAAGACTGCAAGCTGCAGTAGCCAATGTGGTACAAAACTCGCTTCTCCATGGAAACCTTTGTTCCCTTCTTTGCTACTTCAAGCATGTACCTCCACAGGCATGTGTGTTCTTGCAAAGGTTGATACTGGCTGTGTGTGCACTATGTTCTGTGGGGTTCGTCTTTATGCTGAGCTCATTCTTCTTCGTCATTTGTACTTTGAAGAGGAAGTATTTGATTAAGCTTTTATACAGCAGTCATACTTAAAGAAATTTGTGTAATTATTAACTGTCACTCAGTTCATATCTTTCATGCTTTGTACTATTCCTGCAGACATCCTATGGATTTTTTTTTTATATTTACCTCTTTCTCTCTGTCTGTGGTGGTGTGTTTCTCACCTCAGGCACTTTTTCTGCTTTCATGCATTGGCAGCAGAGTGTAGTTGTAGTTGCCTTGCTTTCTGAAGTAATACAGATATCAGGATTATTGTAAATTCCACAGCACTGCCAGCAGACTAAAAGACAAGACAAAGCTGGCAGAAGATCTCAAAGTTTTAGTTTTTCTCATGTCAGTCTGGAGTACAAAAAAATAGTCCTGAAATCAGAGAACTTTTGATTCTTTCTTTTTTCTTTTTTTTTTACATTTTAAAATATTTTTATGTAATACCAGCTATGATAAGACAGTAAGAAAAAATATAAAAGTCACAGATATATTTCCAAATAATTAATTATAATAACACAATTGGTCTGTACTAAGGGTCATTTACAGAACGGGATTCGAAGACTGCTTACATATACTGGTTTTGCAAATTATCAGAATCTAATTTTACTGACTATTTCCTAGGGTCTGCCCTGGCCATTGATTCTTTCTAGCATAAGCAAATGACCTTTCTCTGTTATTTTAAGTGATTTCCTTGGAGAGGATCAAATGTAGGTATTGAATGAACTACTACATGGAAAACAGTGGTTTGTCTCTGTCTAACATACAAAGGATTGACAAAGGCATGATAGGCCTTCTAAGTCAATCTGAATTTTATTGTTTGCGAAGTTTGGGGGTTTTTTTTGTTTCATTTTGGGTATTTTTTTAAGGATTTCTAGTACTGTACAACGATAGTGAAACAAAATGAAGATACAGTTGAATGATCCCTATTTATGCCAGAGAAAAAATTACCTTGCTCTAGTTTTGCAGAAATTCAAAGATTCCATCAAGTAATTAAGAGTTGGTTGTTTTGGGGATTTTTTTAGCTAATGTCTGGTTTTGCTATTGCATTTCTTAGTTTATGCTTTGAAATGTGACCTCTGGTTAACAATATCTCCTTTACTTAGAGTTCTACTCCCACTGATAATGTAATTAAATGTCATTAATTTGATGTTAAATCCTTTTAAAAATTATTTTGCCTTTCTTTTCCTTACCTAACTTTATTTATTTAAAAATGAGGAAGAGTCTGTTTTGATTGTGGTGATAACTAATCATATCTCTTCTAGCTAGCTAATATTCTTGGTATTTTTATTACTTAACACCATATCAAGTCTATTTCATCAAAAAAATGATTGTGTCAATGCTGGGCTCACGTCCAGAAAACTACTAGGCATGTGAATACTACACAAAGTGTTGCTGTTGTTAGGTCACACTGAGACTGCAAGGTGAAGTTTGTGAGTGTTAGTGAACACTTAAGTTCCAAATATAGTGAAAGAGACTAATTAATACACATAAAGAGGTTTCAAATACCTTTCTCCATTAAGAAAAGGAAATGGAGTTAAGTAATTATGGGTAGAGGCTTTTGAAAACTTTTTCTATTAGAATTGGATACCCGTCTCCTTATGTAACAGTGTTATTCACAACCAAAACCAGTCTTCTGGAAAGAGGAAAGTGGTTGTACTTTTCAGACCTCATGGGACAGGTGACATCATATAACTTCTTACTGTCTATAAAAGTTAAAGATGTGCAAAGAGATAATTAAAGCATAAGGCATATGGCAAGTGGTTAAGTTAGCAAGCAAGAAGCTAGGTGAAGTATCTGATAAACTGTAAACACGTTCCTTGCCCTAGCTCTAACAAAGTCTATTCCTACTATCCTTCTCTCAACTAGGATAAATAGAACAGTTCCCTGGAGATATTTTTTACTGCAGTAGATTTAAGGTCTTAAATTTGCAATCTTTACACAGTCAACAGACCTATTGATTTTTACTGATAGTTTGAAGGGATTTATGACTGCAAAGTAAAATACAGAGCAAATGTATTCAAACACTACTGTCAGTAAATCACTTTAAAGAAGTAGAGCATATCCCTGTAGGAGAATATTATTTGCTTTTAATATCCTGTAAGTCAAAATTGTCATGACCTGCAGCTTTAAATCAAGTGTGTAATTGAATGCTTGCTTTGGTGGAAGAGGTGCTGTCTCACTATTGACAATAGAATTAGCCTTTTGCATTAGTCAAGCATTAACATTAAGTCCCTGTTTGCTCTGATGAAACTTGATGTAACTTAATGCAATTGTTCAGCTGGTGGTCAGATTTTAATAGCTCAGAGTTCTACAAATTGTTTCTGAAGTGTGCGCAACCTAGGAGGTGGAAAGCATATGATGGAAAAATCACTGAAATGGATACACAGAACAGTCTCCGTGGAAAAGAACTACTTGAAATCTACCACAGCATTAGCACAAAGGACATGCCAAAAGATGAGAGAACATCTGTGCTGTTAACACTCAAATGTACAGTGAAGGTAAGGTTTAGTTTTCTATTTATGTTTAGCTTGAAGTTGTACTTTCCAAAGATGCTGTCACTTAATTATGTTGACACATAAACAATACTGCAGCTGGCAGACAAGTGCGGTGATGGTGGGCTGGCAACTAGAGAACCTCATGTACTACCTGGTGTGTGAGTGTAATTTACATTCCAGATACACTCTAAATTCATACTTCTCTTTATCGTGTGCATATTTGTCTTCAGGTTGTGTTAGAATTTTAACCCCATGGGTTTAGATTTCTTTGTATATTAATACATAGTACAATTTTAGTTCAAAGTTTAGTTTATTACTTAATACCAACTGTATGAGAACCGTGGCAGGAATGTATGTGGCAATTACTATTTTTTTTCCTCAGTTCTTTGAAATATCTGTTTAGAACCTTATCTATCTGTTGGTTTGGATTACCAGTTTTATGGGTAGCAAATACTGATATTTTTCTTCTTCTCTTTGCCCCTCACTCCCTGCCCCCACTGTTACTGCTAGTGCTCCCGATAAGTTAGAATCTGGTTGCATTTTTTTTAGTCTTTCATATTGGTTTTTTTTATTTATTCATGTACAAAAAGAATGAGTTTCAAGGTCCTTTCAGGATGATACTGTTGACATCAGCCTAGAATAGAATGCTGCTTCCTGGTCTTATTAAAACAAAGAAGCATCTTTCTGTTTGTTTGAGTAGTGCCAGTATTTGATTTAAAGTCACTATGGCATTGAGAGCATTTCTGGTTTACGAACTCTTACCCATCTTAATACAATCAATATTGCTGTAGTAAACAAGTGAATTTCTGTAAAATAGCATTCTCTTCTATCTGAGAAATCACTGAACTCCTTCACTTCTTATGTCTCTTTCTCTCTGGAGAATCTCCTGCCCAGCATTTGAAATACTGAAGGGACTAATTTCCAGGCATACTGTCAAAGTCCTCCATGCCTTTCGTGTGGTGAATTTTTTGGGTTTTCTTTTGGCATTTTTTTTAACCCATCCATATTACACCTCTGATCTCATAGCCAAAGGAAGCTTCTCAGGGAAATATTTTTTCGGGCTTTTGAAGACTTAAAATTTTGCACTTGTTGAGTACCTCTGCTAAGCATCTTTTAGTGCTTCCAGACTTACAGTTCCTCACAGCTTTGATATACATATACAGGCCCCTTAAAACAGAATCTGTACGCATTCTCACTTTTGTAGTTCTACAGTTGTTTCATTGGAGATTTTCTCCCTGAGATACTAAGGAGTTCTTCTGTGAACATGTTCTTATATGAACATACAGCGGTATGAATGGTAATGGGCATAGAATCCATAGTTTGCTTTCATGTCTCATTGAATGATTTTATTTGTTTGCTTCTTCTTTACATAATGCAGTTTATTTTCCTTTTTGTCTCTCTTTCTTTTTTTTTTCAGGAACATGAATGTAAATTAACACAGGAAATAGTGGCATTAATTGACAGGGAAGTTGATCTTATGTCAAGAGAGGTGAAAGAATGCAACTTGGAAGGACTGAGGAAAAGAATTTGTACATTATTTCTTCAGTATATCAAAATTCCAGAGTTTAACCCTGCAGTTGTTGGGTTACTTAAGGTATTTTTCTTATTTTGCAGCCTGATATAGTGGCCATTGAATTAAAGAGAAGGGGGATGGAGAACATTGAAAGCTTTATTTTACATTTTGCTATAGAATTGGTGGAAGAGTTCCTCAGGAAGTAAAATGTAGCAAGTACATAAGCTTCACACTAATAAATTTATATAGTCCTATTAGGAAGCAGGGGCATAGACATGATTTTAAGCACCTGACAAGTGGCTGGCAGCACTGAGAGGGCCCAGGAACTCTTGTGTCTGAAATAAATCTGAAAGTTATAAATGGTAAATCTTATGGGATGGTATCAGTAAAATGTAATAGTAAAGTGGTACCAATATACTGAGAGAGGAAGTCGTGTTTTTTCTACTGGTCAAGAGGCAGCTTGCCATGTATCCAGGAAAGAACATTGCCCGTGTCAATGTGAGCTTGCACCTAAGCAAAAACTGTTCTTGCCTTCTGTTGTAGAATCAGTTGCTATTGTGTGCAAAGAAGATGTAGTTAGTTTTGTGTGTGTTTTTCTTTTCTGACTACAGATTACAAATAAAAATATGATTCACTATCATAGGTTGGTGTTCTAAGTCTGTTTTGCGTCTATCAGAAGAGCATTCCTTGTACAGTGGTCAGTGTTATTTCAGGAGTAGGGAATCTGTCAGGTTTAGATGCAGATGTAGATTTAGAACCAACTAAAATTTAATTTTACACTAGGTTTATTAGCAGATGTATCATAGCAGAGACTGATGATATCAGACTACTCAAACTATCCAGTTACAGACTTGGCCCCTCTGCAGAGACTACATTACATTCTTTCCAGAACCAATGAAGGAATATGGGAATGAGGGGTCATTATCAAGTTTAGTCTATTTTCTTCCCATGTTGTTTCTGGACATGTGGGTCTGATGATTTTGAATTCTTATGCCAAAATATTAATATGCCCATAATCTAGGGTTTTATCTTTGCCATAAAGGCCAGATTCTTCACGAAAAATCAAATGTGGAGATTTTAGTTTCTGTTTTCTCTGTGTTGTTATCTTTCCAGAATAACTGACAATCTGCATACATAAAAGGACCAGGAAGAACACTGGAACATAATGTTTGGGATCTTCATATAGCTTAAAAATTAATTGACTGATTTATATAACTAATTTTAGCAAATGCAGTTAGAAAACACAGTGAATCTTGGTGTCCTATCAAAGAAAAATCACAACACTTTATTGAGTATTTTAAAATACTTCCAGCTTTTACATATTAAAATACTTGCATGAAGATACGGAAGATGTATCCTGACAGTGTTAGAGTGACATACAAGTAATACAAAGATACCCTGTAGTAAATTAACTTTTTTTTTTTTTTTAATTCTTAGGTTCCACAAGATCCCTTGAAGCTTTATAAAAATGTTTACTTCTGTCATAGCTGCGAAAAGTACTTAACACCTACTGAGTTTCCCATTCCTGCAAATTCCCGCACCATTGGCAGATGTCGCTCCTGTTACCAGCTTGATAATGAGGCTCGGAAACGAGAAGCATATTTGAAGTACAGACTTCTACTAGAAAATCTCAGGAAGTCTGAAGTTGATTATCAGGATGATAGTAAAATTGTTTTCTTAGTTCAGGTACTGGAAAGAGCATTGTTACTCATAGTAAGCAGTGGCTTTGACTACATGTCCTGTATTTTGTGTATATTGTTGACAGGCTGAGAAATAGGCTAAAAGCTGCAGCGTCTTCCTGTGATATGCAATGATCCACATCATAAATAAGCAGCCCATAGGCTCTTAAAGCATAGGTGTACTTTTAAAGGAGGTTTGCAAGCTATACACCAAAAGAAATCTAGCTGACAGGTCAAAGAATCAGATGTTTCAACAACAATGCAAAAAGTATATATGTATATCAAGATGCTCTTTAACCAAGTGATCGTATGACGTGCATTTTTTTTTTTTTTTTACCCAAAGCTTTATTTGGATTTTTACATGGGTGCAAGATTTGTGGAATGAAATACGCTTCTTCCTTTTTAACCCTGTTTTTAATTTCAGCTTCCAGATCTGCAGTACCTGATTGAGAACATATGGAACTGCCAGTCAGCTCTCAGTGCCTGCAGTGACCTGTATGATTTGGTTATGGTCAGGTGGGATAAGCAGTATGAGTGGTCTCCATGGAACACTATTCTCCTCACTAAAGAAGAGGCAGATGCACATCTTAAGCTTTGTAACCTTCAGAAGGTAAATTTCAATGGGTTTTATCTTTTATATTATTTAGAATCCTGTGACTAATTATGTTGGGCCAAATTTAATCATTACACTTGTCTATGTTTAAATTGGCTCATTGTGACTATTTAAATGATTGCATCTGTACTCTTAAAACAAAATGGATACTAATCCAGAAGGCATCTGGCATGTACTGCTCATTCCATGTACCTGAACTCTGTCTTGCCCCAATTCTCTTCTGAAATGCAAGGAGCTGAGCGGCCTCATCCATGCTGCCTGCCGAGAACAGTGCCATGCGTGCACTCTTCTGCAGATCACATCAGACAAGAGCTAGCCTGGATGAAAAGCATACTACAGACTAACCATAAATACTGTGACAATTGTGTGCCTGTGCTCTTACACATGCTCTGGCCTCATTAGTTTCTGGTCTTCTAAATTTCATCAAAGAGAATAATGGTTCCCTGTCTATAGCTTATCAATTTGCCATAAAATTTGTCACTAATTTCATACATAAACGTCAGCTAAGTATCCCTTACAATGTAACCTTATAGTTTGCATTTAAGCAATAGAAACATAATTTCTCTTATGAGTTAAAACCACTTAGGACTGTGTTAAACTCTTCATCAAAAGTGTTTTTTTACACCAGTCCCCCCAAATTCCGTATCTAAACATGGTAGTCTATGAAATGTCTCTCCACTGAGCATCATATACTAAGAGTGTTTAGTTTTGTAAGGCACAGGAGAATCCTGTGAGCTGAGTTTGTCCTGCACTTGATAATGGTTGATTAAGCCTTTCAGCTCCAGGTTATTGATTTATGTAAGAAGTGATCTGCAGTCATTGCTGCCTAGTGTTCTTTTGTTCAGGATGTTCTTAATTCAATTTTACCACAATATATGTGCATCAGAAATGCAGCTTCAGCTGTTTTGTATTGCTCTTCTTTTTGGAAGTCTTAAGAGTAAACTAAACAGACAGCAAATTAATTGCACTCTTTCAAGTATTGCTTTATGGATGAAATATATTAGGGAATTCTAAAGGCAAAAAGAATTCTGCAATCCATTATATTTTGTGTGTGAATGCCCAGCTTGTGTCTTCAAGCAGACACGTTTATGTGAGCTTTAGCTTTAGAAGGTAAAATGGGTTTCAGGCTGGAAATCCCTTTATTGACTCCTCTCACTCACTGTGAGTCAAGAATGCTAGTCAGACAATCTGAATCTAGTGATGCTCCTCAGCATCCATAAATTTCTGTTACCAACATTAGAGCAGGCAAAGATCCTGATGGAGCACTTCTCTGGTTTGATGCCATGAGTCTAGATGTCATAGTCAAAAAATGCCATTAACTTGATTAGCTTCACTGGATGGGGCGTTAGGTCAGAACAGGTAAGCTACACAAGCCTACGTAAAAGCCATGAGATATTTTCCTTAGCTCTTGCAACAAATAGAGAGGTGATTCAGTTGTATTGAGGACTCAACTTTCAGTGAATCAGTTGTAGTGAGGACTCAACTTTCTCCTTCTTCAAAAAAAAGAGTGTGAAATAAGGAAAATGAGGCAAAGATAGAATGTTGTAAGTTGAATCATTGTTTTTCATTCTGAAACAAAAAAGGCCTCTTAAGCTGTTTATTTAATAGCAATTATTCATAGTGATTTTATTTAATAGCAGTTATTCAAAGTGATGACTACAGAAATAACCAAAGATTTTTTCAATTAAATATTCTGGTTATTTATTCCATCATCCAAACTACTACTAGTAAGTAGGAATTTGGGAAAATGTCACCACTGCATGCAAGTGCTGACTGAAATGCTGCAAAATACTTGTTGCCATGATTAGTTCAAAATAATGACTGATTCTTATCAAGGAATGCCCCTACAGTCTTCACCTTGCAAATGTTGCTATCTAAACACTGCCTTATTTAATTTTCAAGTGTAAGTACAAATGTTCTCACTTGAAATAAAGAAATAAATAAGTTTTCTCTTGAATGGATAAAAAAAAGTTACTCTGGTTTTAAAACATGACTAATATTTCAGAAGGAGAATTTTTCACTACTGGGCCATATGGTATTACTATAGAACTACAAAATCTTTCATTATGTATATATACAAATGAATTATCTGCCTTAGTTTATTAAAGGGCCACTATTTATAATGTCTAAAATATGTCCAAAATTTTATAATGTCTAAAATATGAAGCAACACATATCTTTTTAGGTATTTTAATTGTATTTATGGGATTTGAATTTATTTTTCTTTTCAGACTTATGAAGCTCCATTTATTTACAGAATAGAACAAAAGCATATCCGGGCAAAAAACTACTTTGCTCAGATTCCTGTGATGTCATCATTTTTGCATAGAAGTAACAAGCAGGCTAATGCAAATTCCTACAAAAAGCGTAGTTCTTCGAAGCTAAAGAAGTGAACTAAATTCCTAGAGTTTAAAGAAATATGCTTTTTTGTCAACACCATTCTTGTATTACAGAGATTGAAATAAACTTCTAAGGATAAAATAACTTGCTCTCAATCAGTTGATTTAACTGCATTTCAAGTTTTGTAACTTTATTAAAAAAATAAAATGTTGTTAAAGAACTTCGTAAATTCTCAGTTTTTAGTGCAATGATTATTTTTCTGTGTATTCCTGCATTGCTTGGAACATTCTGTGTGTAGTGTAATATTCCTGTTAGGTAAATTCTGTTAATTCTTTGTCACACTTTAATTAGAAAATTAATGCTGTAGCACTGTATTAAATTTATTTTTCTTGTCTTAAGCACATAAGTCAGGAACCCCCTCAAACCCTGGATTCTTGCAAAACAACAGAACAGATATAGCTGCTTTGCCCTGCAAACATTTGTGCAAAAGAACAACTTTATATTTTGTAGCTCATCTAGATGGTCATAGTGGAACTGCCAGTATGTAATTATTGTATCCAAGATGTTGAAATTATTGTAATTATTATAATTTTAGTATTATAATTTAAATATCATCATTTGAAATACACATTTCAGACTGTTTGAAATATGTTTATTTTTGAGGAGGTTGTAATATTTGAAGAAGTAAATTGTCCCCGTAACTAAAAAAGTTTGTTTGATCATAGTTACAGAGAAAAACATGATATAGTTTAAGTTCAAAAATCCAACAGAAAGCTGCAGGTTTCTTATTGAAACCTCTATTATAGATATGATTTTGACCCAGCCTTTTGCTCTAACAGATGAAACTACCTAGGAGAAAGCAGTAGCATTTACAAAGAGAAATAAGCACATATTTGGCAGCAAACAGCTGAAAACTGAATTGACTCCCTCAACAGAACTTGAACTGTACCTGGCTGACCAGTGCATTTTAACATCAGTGGAACCTTTCCATTGATTTCACCATTAAATTCAGAATTTTAGTTTAATTAAAGTCTGGATTCTAATTCAGCACTGAAATAATTGTAGAATTGCAGCACATGAGCATTCCGACTGACTCACGTGCTTTCTGACATCTGAGCCTTAAGATAGGAATGGCTGCTAAGTCTGAATTTCCCTCAGTGATAAAAGGAGTTTTGAAGTAAATTATGGGTTGAATGGCAATGAGTCAGACAGATAGGAACCTGCCTCTTTATAAATTTGTTTTCTTCTTTCTTGAACATACTTTTAAAAAGGTGATTTACAACTCCAGAAGGATGATTTAAATAAAAAGTAAGGAAACAGTTCAAACAAATGTGAAAAGCCAGTAGTCCATTTATTTCAATGTGGGATGGTGTTGGAGGTTTCTGGAATCCTAGAA
Organism: Donacobius atricapilla; assembly: GCA_013397315.1. Lineage (NCBI taxonomy): Eukaryota > Metazoa > Chordata > Aves > Passeriformes > Mimidae > Donacobius > Donacobius atricapilla. The sequence goes on from WBMY01005992.1 coordinate 496,597, forward strand.
TCATTTAGGTTGTGAGGACCTTTAAGATTGTGTCCAACCATTAACCTGACACTGCCAAGTCCACCATTAAACTGTGTCTCTAAGCTCCACATCTACATGGCTTTTAAATAACCTCCAGGTGTGGTGACTCCACCACTCCCCTGGGCAGCCTCTTCCAATGCTTGACTACCCTTTCAAGTAAGAATTTTTTCCTATGATCTAACATAAATCTCTTCTGGTGCAACTTGAGGCCATCTTCTCTTGCCTCTCTAGATTGTTCACTAGCTTCACTGCCCTTCTCTGGACATGCTCCAGCACCTCAATCTCTTTCTTGAGGGAGGGCCCCAAAACCGTATTCAGGGTGCAGCTTCATAGTGAATAACATTTGAAGTGTGAGCTCACTAATGCTAAGTACAGAGGAACAATCCCTGCTCTGGTCCTGCTGGCCACACTATTTCTCATCCAGGGCAGGATGCTGTCGGCCTTCTTGGCCACCTGGGCACAAGCTAGGCTGATACTCAGACAATCATTGACCAGCACCCCCAGGTCCTTTTCCTCTGGGCAGCTTTCCAGCCACACTGCTCCCAGCCAGTGGAGCTGCCTGGAGTTGTTGTGACCAAAGGGCAGGACCCAGCACTTTTCCTTATTGAACGTCACACTGTTTGTTGGCTTTGGTCCATCAATCCAGCCTGCCCAGATCCCTCTGCAGAGCCTTCCTACCCTACGTCAGATCAGCGCTCCTGCCCAGCTGCTTGTCTGCAAACTGACTGAGCGTACCCTCGATGCCCTCATCCAGAGCATTGGTAAAGCCTTTGGTCAGGACTGGGGAACACCACTGGTGACTGTGCACCAGCTGGATGGAAACTCCATTCACCACCATCCTTAGCTCTTTCCTGGCAGGGCTGTTTAGTCACACCGTGAAAACTTTTGCGTAAATAGTTAAAAATTTGTGCGGAAAGTATAGTGAGTTGGATGCTGACTAATATTTGGAGCATGCTTTTCTACAAAATAAGTGTCTTCTAACTACTGTCATCCTTCAAATCAGTGTCCAAAAATGGCATTTGAAAGCATATAAATGGAAAGTTTTAGAAGACATATTGTATGGAAAGTGAGCTGCTGCTAGATAGAAAAATTATTTCAAAACTTTGGATAGCTGAGTTATTTCTTAGGGCAAAGCCAAGTAAAACCAATATAGTTAAAAGAGTATATTTTAAAAAAAAAAGTATTATAATTGAAATAAGCATAAAATCCTTCATGTTAGTGGTCTTTGGTTGCTAATTTTAATTATTATAAGTTTTTTTGTTGATATTGTTACTGAATTTAAATGACTTTTTTACCACTTTTTGCCCATAGCATTTATAATTTCACTCCGTTTTGATAAGGAATTAATTTAAAATTTTCTCTAATAGTTATTGTATTGCTTCACCTGTTTATGCAGCTTATATATGATATGAAAAAAGTACTGGACAAGTATGAAGAATGAAAATGTTCTCTGTATCAGACAGTGAAGAATACTGGGAAAGCTGACTGAAAATAGAGTCAGAGAAAAGATACTGCATGTCTAGGAGAAGTCATTGCATTTTATCAGGAAAACTGTTCAGCTAAAGGGTCAGTTTCTAATAGAACTGAGTAAATTCCTTAAAAGCACAGCTGATCATCTTTGCTTGTATTTCAGAGAGTTACTCAAAAGATGGCTTTAGAATCTGTGGGTAAAAAAGGCCTTTTGGGGCATACATCCTTCCAGGATAATGAGAAAAAATAACTGCAAAGTGGCAGTACCTTTTCAAAGAATAGAATGTGAGGTGAAATTCTAACCTTCATTTTCTTCTGGTAAGTGGCTGAAGTGATAAGCTTATCAAGTCTCTTAAATTGTAGCTTAGAGTTTGAGATCATGAGGACTCCATACTCCTGAAACACTCCTGAAGGGCTCAACTTTGATGCTGGAATTGACTCGGTTCTTTCCCAAAGACTCTCTCTCCCAGGCAAAGGGAGAGAGCCCGTATGGCGTGTATGGCTCCTTCTGTACTAGCAGAGACACAAGGCCAATCAACAACTTCTCTTACCTCACAGGACTCTCCTGAGCAGGAGTTTTGGAGCATGAATCAAAATTTGCCTTCTCCCCACATCCAAGACCACTGCCAATTCATTTCCAGAGGGAAAGGTTCTAGCTTTCTTCCCACATGCACAAGTGATTAGTATGGTAATCTGCAAGGAAATGTGTTTTGCCTCCCCACTCTCAAGAAGAAAATCCATATTTTTTTCAGGATGTAAATTTCCCTATTCATATCTCAAAGGAAGAACAACTCAGAATAATTGTTTTCTCCACTTCCTTGCCCCAGAAAGATGTCCCAATGAGCAAAATATTAGATCTCTTCTTAGACAATAAAATCATTGTAAACAATGATAAAGCAGGACTCTAAATTAAATATGTGAGGGTAGAAAGTAGTTGCTGACTCCCATTTGGCATATGAAAAATACTTTTTCAATAGGAAATTATACTAGTAATAACTGAGATAAAAACCAAAATCATCCACATCTTGGGTTCTTTAAATGATTATTTATTTTTAAAGAGCCTAAATTTAAATACGTCTATTAGCTAAGCTGGGAGAAGTTCTTTAATGTGTTGTTGTAGTGCCATGTTACTATATTACAAACTTGTCACCTGAGGATGAAATTTGTATGCCAAATGGATGGGAGTTATTTTTGTCATTTATATATAGATAGTTCTCCGAGCTTATCTTGTACTGTCAATTGTCCTCATTATAACAGTCATCTCTGGCATGTCTTGTAGGCCTAAATGTACCTTTATCATTCACACTTCTTTTTGAATCCAAATTTTTTACATGAGGAATGTAGAATTCTGAAGCTGAGAATTTCGACGAGGCTTTGTTTCATTCTTTGTTTGTTTGTTTGTTCAAAAGCAGCTCACTAGCAGGAGACATTAGGGTTCTTGGTACCTACTACATAGGTAGTCTTGATCTTTTCTCTCCAATTATTTTTTTGTGACTCCCATCTTTCAACTTCAGCAGGATAAGAAATACAGATGATATGTAATAGGCATACAATTGTAAAAGAAAGCATGTAAAAATTCAGAGAAATGGATCAGAGAAGAATGTAAGTACAGAGTATTTAGTATTATTGCTGTTCTTAATTATTGTAGTTAAGTGGGGACACATGGTAATGGAAATATTTCCTTCTTCATTGCCATTTTATCATGATTTCACAGTAATTTGATTTTCAGTGTTTCATACCTATGTCACTATTAAAAATATCTTTATAATAAAGCAGTTCTAAATCTGGACTCAAGATCATATATGAATTTGCAAGAAAAAAGCCCTGTAGAAATGCAGCAGTAAACTGTGTGTGCTTTTGTGTATACTGACACACATTAATAAAAACTGGGTTTAGGTTCTTGCTTGCAGATTAAAAAAAAAAACCCAAACAACTTTGATCTTAATTAAATGAAAGAAAATAATAATTTTATTAAAATCTCTTTGCAATAGGTATATTTTTTTCTTATCATTTGGCAAAAAAAAACCCCAAAAACACAACAGTATTTTTAGGAGTGAAGAAAAAAGGAGAAAATACATGCAGCTATATTTGTGAGCTAAATTTATTCCGTGAAGCAAATTAAAATCCCACGCAATAGGTTCTTCTCATCCCTTTTTTTTCAAAGCTTTCTTCGCTTCAGTTGTTCCCAAACTGTGGTTTGTGGAGAAATACTAAAAAGGAAAGTCAATTTCTTTTCAGTTAAAAGTTTGTTCATAAGTGATATGGTAATCTGAGAGAATCTGGGTGTGTTTCAAGAAGTTTCAAGAGTGTTTCTGTAAGGCAGAATGCAGAGTGTACCCACCAGCTGTGCATCTCCCTGGTGTGTGTGTGTTGGAAGCACAGCCCCGAAGGGAGGCAGAGCTCGGTGCCTGACCACGACCGGAGCAGGTTCAGAACCCGGGCGCAGCCCTGGCGTTTGTGTTGCCACGGCCGTGGGGAGGAACGGGAAGTGAGGGTAGGAACCAAGTGGTTGTGTTCTACTTGTTGCCCAGAAATGTTTTGTACAAACCAAGTACACCTCCTCCCAGGAAATATTCCATACAGTGCAACTACACAGAATGGAAGGTTTGACCACAGTCCCACCGACAGCGCTTTGCATAATAGTGGTTGATAATGTATAAAAATGTACCTCAGTTTTGTTCCTCAGTGGGGGATGAGAATTTGACACAGAATTTTAAGGGACAGATTGACAGGTTTGTTTTTCTTACCCCCCACAAAAAGGATGCCTTTTGGTAAGTCTTGGGTCATCATTTATGCTGAGTATTGACCCAGGAAATCAAAGCTGTGATTGCAGTCATATTGTTAATGCTGTACATTCTGCAGTAACTGCATTTGTCACTGGCAATCCCAAAGAAACATATAGGCTGCATTCAGTAAACCACTGATTTGTGAACCCAGCTGGCTCTTCTGAATGTGACTGGACCTGCAGACTATTTGTGCATATGAGGGAGGCCCGAGGGTGATGATTTTGCAACAGTGTGTGAATGGGTTAATGTATCAAATATTGTCCTTCTGCAAAATTGAGTTTTGTTGGAAATTCTGCAATTCCTTTATTATGTCTGGGTGCTTCTGTTTTTCTACCTCTGAGGTCTGGTTTGCTGTCTTATCTGTACACAGCCTTAAACAGAAAAACAAACACTGACTTGTTAAAGGGGACACATAGGATTTCTAATATAACTCTGAGGAAAAGAGGAAAAAGTACAGTTAAAGAGTTAAATTCTGTCTTATGTAAAGGTAACATGGAGAAGAAAAGGAACATGACAGTGTTTTATTGCTACCCTTAATTTTTTTTTTTTTTTCGGAGGAATCAGATTTCAGATTGAGTTGACGAACACATTGCCTTATATTAGGCAACCACACTATAGCAATATACTGTGATTCAAGGCAAATGGATTTAACTGATCTGGCTACATGTGATCAGATTTAGATATGCATGTCTTCTGACTTCTATTTGTGTCTTCTTGTACACTATTCGTCGTGCTTCCTTATTTTTCCCTGATCACAACTCGTTTTAACACTGCTCAGAACTTCTTTTGTGTATGATCTTTAACATCCTGTTCTGATGAGGAGGCATTTGTGTCCAGAGCCAAACACGTGCCGAGGCTGCTGCTGCCTAGTGTAGTCACAAGGTGAAGAAATCGCTCAGTGTTTGGCAGGCACAAAAAAGTGTGCCAGAGCAATTTGCTTCCGGGCATGAAGGAATTCTCTGAGACTATTTTGATCTTGCATGAGACTTGCGAGATACTGAAGTCGTGTCATGTTCTGAAGTGATTATAATTTGCCCCTGACATTAGATATTTTTGATTTCTAGGATAGTATTGCTCCATGCAAAAGATAGCTTAACAATTCTGTGTTTCAGAGGCTCTGAACGTGCCATTTCCTCTTTCTTCCTTCTTGCTGAAATCTGCAGTTTGTTGCAGATTTCAAGCCTGTCAACACTCTAATGTGTGACGCCAGATCTCAATACATGTGAAAAAACTGAAGGACATGATAATATGTGGCAGGGGAAGAAGACAGAAGTTCTGCAGAATATATTTTGTGCAGTACAGGAAACTTTTCTGTAAACTCCATTTTGAAGTTACATAACTGTTCTCAGCCTTCGTAGGACAGGAGTTTGGACTTCATGACTCTCCCTTGCACTTGAAGGTTAGAGGAAACTGATTATGCTTTCGCTGCAGACACTTTCACGAGCTGCTTAAATCACAAACCCGAGAGTATTCAAAATACGAGTAACTCCCAAGTCCGCGTGAAGGAAGTTCACGTTGTGAAATTCCCCCCGGTGTCGGGGAGCAGCGTCACCCGCAGCCCGGCGGACTCCGGCTGCCAGCAGCCCCAGCGGGAAGTGCCGCTGTGCACACGCCCGGCCTTGCCCCTCGCCGCTGGCCGGGTCCGTGCGCGCTGCCTGGAGCCATGGCACGGCTCTGCCCGCCTGCTCCGGCCCTGCTGCTCGGCTCCCTTGCGGCGCTGCTCCAGACGGCCCTGGCTCTGCATCATGTGCCGATGCTGCTTTGGTCAACTCAGAGGTAAGAAACCGAATAAAATGTATCCCTGCTTATGCTCCTGCTCTCAGTGTGTGTGTGCACAGAATATATTGTGCCACTGAATATGGTAAATCAGCTCTAGGCAGTAAAATTATCCAGTAAATAAATTTGCACGGTGGCCAACAGATGATTTTACCCGTTTTTATTTATAATTTTAGTGTTCTAAGCTGAGCAGAAAGAAGTAAATAAATTCCGTAAACTAAAAATAGGAAGTAGGTATGCTTCATTCAACCTACAGCGTCTTTGAACCCACTGTTAGAGATGTTGTGACTTAAAGCCACAACATAAGGCAGTGACACAAAAAGGAGCTGACCAAAAACCCTGTGGCAGTTTTTTAAGCCTTGGATTTCCTAACTTCTGAACCCTGACGTTTCACTTTAATGTTCTTTTTAATACAGGTTCTTAAGAAGGTTGCTGTATGTATATGCATCAGTTGTTGGAAAACAACTGCAGCCTTGACAGATCCAGAGACACGTGAAATTCAGGGCTTTGCATATACTTATGAAATAGAACTTTGAAGCTGTTTTGAAAGAACCAGGGATAGAACTCTTTCTTTCCAACCAGGAATTTTATTCAGACTCACTTTAAGGATTTTGTACCATTATTTGGAGGTTCCAGAAATATGGCAGGTTGGGCAATGCAGTGGCTTCAGATAGATATTGGATATGTAAAGTTGTCAGAAAAATATGGCTCACTTATTTACCACATTTGCCATATGTTTACTCATCTTTTATTGATTTCCAAAACCTGAAACTCTATATTATAGAAATCTGCAAGTTTTGAAAAAGTTTGATTTTATAGCTTTTGCTTTTTTTTTTTCCCTAAAAGAAAAAACAAAAGAATGCTTCAACACCAGGGCAGTTTTATATTCAAAATACGTAGTGATTCACCAGTATATGACAGACACTCATGTGAGTATTAACCCACGTATCTAAAAGCAAAGTAAATGTTGGAAAGCACTATTTTTAGGTCAAAAGTGATTCTAAGCATCTAAGATCGGTGCTTCCTTTGTCCTACTTCCTGGTTTATATAAAAAACATACCCGCTGTATATATATAAACAAGATCTAATTACTTAATTCAATGTGGTCATAAAAGCAAACTTTCCATCGAGATGCAATCAGCAGTTTGTTCTGCTGCAGAATTTTCTGGTTTATACTGATCTAGAGTAAGAAAATCAGGATACTGGACTGGGTAAACAGGTTCATGTCTCCAGGGAGAAGTGTTCTCCCCCCATTTGCATTTTGAAAGGAGAAGTTCTAGTGGGGTCAAAATTAGGTCTGGTGCAGGTCTATGAAACAACTGAAAAGAAGTTTTTCCTTATTTTATAAAATAAAGTAACACTAAAAACAACTTTCTGTTGCTAACACCTAACTCTCTGCTTTACATCTTGGTACTTCACAGTGATGTGAAGTTTGCGGTGTGTGATCCACAGGCCTATGAAATTTGGAAATTACTATTAAGAGTCTTAGGAAAATTAACTACAGAATTGCAGTAATTATGGATATCTATGGATATCTGTTCACTCTGTAGGAACATGTCTCACCAGTAAAAATGTTTAGCAATTCATTAATCAACAAAAGTTGCAATTCACTGATCTATTCCATCACCCTTTCCCAGGTTATCTGTTGGAATTCAATATTGAATAATTGAAGGAAACTACATTTTGTCCTAGTTTAAAACTAGCCAGTGTTAGCCAAACCATATCTCAGGACAGCTGTAATAAAGAATGTAACACTTTAAAGTCTCTTCTATGCATTATTACAGTAATCATGTTATTAAAGATAATGTTAGATGCCAGAGAGAGGTGAAACCTGCAGCTGACAAACACATGCAGTGCACAAAGCACAGGGAAGTGTGATATCAGTTGTCACAGAGACATTAGTAAATCAAATACCTCTTTCCTCTAGAAAGAAAAATGCAGATCCCTACTTGGAGAAAATAAGTGTTTTTTAAAAAAACAACTTCTTTCTCACTTCAGCTAGGGAATAACTCAGTATGTCACACTGTCCTGTTTTTCACAAAAGAATATATCACTGGATATTCTTCAAATAACTTTGGTGCGGAAAATTTGACCTTTATTTTAAATCACCCTTTAAACTAGTATTCCCTGGCTGGGTTTTTGAAGCAGGGAAGGTTGAGAGGCTCCTCTTGCATATGATACACAGAACAAATTTGATTTAGCCATTTTGAACCAATATTCAGAAGAATTTCTTTCCCTCCACAGATAAACGACTTTGAGCAAATAAATTCATTAAAATTAGCTTTTGTGATTTTCCCCTCATTTGTTTGTTTTAGGAATGACTTTTGCCTACAGTCTTTTAAAATATATTACTTTTTTTTTTTTTAATGCTGTTCTTATCTAGGGAAAATAATCCTTTTCTGGCAAACCCAGGTTATAAGTTTCCTAAACTACAGGGACTTTACTGATAAATCTGCTGAAAGAAGGTGCAACCTAAAAAGGAAAATTTTTTTTTTAGCTATAATTTTATTTGATGCCCGTAGAGACACTGTGTGCTATCATGAATGCTAGTTTACTTCCGCTGAGCAGGGGAAAACATGATTTCTTAGGTGGTAATCACAAGGTGACTAATGGAGACAGCTGACAAGAATAACTTGTAGTCAAGAGTTCTGGAGCCAGCTACAAAGCAAAAATGTAAGGTCATGAGTTAGACTGCTAGAAGTCTTGTTATTTTCCCATCAGCCCTTATGGTGGGTCCAGATACAGGAAATCTTGAAATCTTTGCTTCCATCAACCTAATTGCTCCAGTTCCAGAAAGAATACTGCTCAGGAAAGAACATAATGTTGTCATGTCAGAGCAGTGAGGTTTAAAAAAGAAGCAAAATATCAAGCTAAGCTTGCTTTCATCATTTTCTTTAGGGCATTGTTTGATGGTTGGAGGAAAGAGAGAACAGTTGAGTTTTAAGTTTCCTCGAACTTAAAGCTTTCTTAGGATTCCTTAAACCGATGTGCCCCTGTACACACATTAAAGCACATACATGAGGAGAGGTGCTTGTCATTTTGAGCCCTGATGGGGCTGTGGCAGAGAGTCTGATGCACTTGGCATGTGGCTCACATTGCAAGGCTGTGTGTCTTTGGACACAAGATTTTATCTGAGCAATCGATAATAGCAGTCAATATGTGTGTTGGCCTGCTGTCGGTTTCACACCGTGTCATCTGTCACTGGGGTGAGGAGTTCAGTGGGATGAGCCGCTTGGTTGTGTTCAGGGAAGAATGTCAGTGTACCCACGACCCCGGGGCACTCACAGATCTCCATTTCACCCTCAGCTCCCAGGAAAGCACCCAGTAAAACGCACTGACCAGGCAAGGAAGCTGGTGGGGGGCTGGTGCACAAGTCCCGTGAGGAGTGGCTGAGGCACCTGGGGTGCTTAGCCTGGAGAAAAGGGGGCTGAGGGGAGACCTTATTGCCCTCTACAACTCCCTGAAGGGAGGCTGCAGCCAGGTGGAGGTTGGTCTCCTCCCAACTAGCAAGTGATTGGATAAGAGGGAACAGCCTCAAGTGGCACCATGGGAGGTTTTGGTTGGATATTAGGAAAAATTTCTTTACTGCGAGTGTGGTCAGGCATTGGAACAGGGAAGTGGTTGAGTCAGCTGGAAATGCTCTAAAAACACGTGGATGTTGCGCTTCGGCACGTGGTTTAGTGGTGGATGTGGCAGTGCTGGATTGACAGTTGGGCTTGATTTTAGAGGTCTTTTCCAGCCTAAATATTTCTACGGTTCTATTTCCTGTCTGAGCCACGCTGAGAAGGTTGTACCAAGCAGACAGCGACAGCCTCCTCAGTGAAGGACGTAGCCTTTCCTACTACCATGCATAGGGCTCAGCAAACTGTTAAAAAGAAGCTAAATAAATGTATGTATAATATTGTGAATATAAGTATTAGGCAAATGCTGCATTTTAATAGAATTATTAACCAGCTGATGTAGATTTTTTATGATTATGAAGTTAGTAAAGTTGACTGCCTGAAAGTTAAAAAAGTGTCACAAAAGGTGTTTTCAAGGTTAGATGGCTAACAAGAACTGCTTCAAGGAACAGGGAATTTCTTAGAAGCAAGTATGCTTTAAAAGAGGATCATTAAACTTCTGAGGTTTTGAGTTCACAGCAAAAACCTTTACCATTGTGCTGCTGCAAATAATTTCATTTTCTTTGATGTGCTGTTACTTTTTATTTTTAATTGCAAGTCCCCAAAGCTCTCAAAAGCTTCGTTTTTTTTCTAAGATTAAGTATGAAATGGATTTATTTAGTTATTTTTAAAATAAATATACCAAGATATTCAGTGTCATTTTCTTTCACACAAGCCATTTTTTATCATCTCTTAATTTAATCTATCTGCTTTTTCTTTAATATCATTAGTATTTCGATGTGGCCATGCAAGGCACAAAGTCAGTATGAAAGTCAGTTCCTGAAGAGTCATTCAGAAACTTTGGGACTTTCTGTGTTTTCGGATATATTCATTTAAAAGATCATACTTCATTTTTTGAAATTATGAGGCTTGTCTTTTCTGAAAAGTTGAGGCAAGCCTGTTACAATTTCTCAGTTGTTTATGTTTATAAATATAAGTTAATGTGGATTTCCAAGCACGAATTAACAAAGAAGTGAAGATGCTGAGTAAAACTAAGAAAATATCAGATAATTTCAACCAATAAAAAACCATTGCCTTCATCTCAGCAAGATTTAATTCTAAAGCTTGTAAAGTGACAGGCAAAAGTTCTACTAGAATTTAATTTTCACATCTCCAGGACATTGTCCTGAAGGAGTCTTCCACAAAGAGGGTTTGCTCTAATGCTTTCCCAAACCCCAGAGTCTGAAGTGAGGTAGGTATCATCTAGTGCTGCAGGACTGCCCTGGTTTTATCTCTGCCATGGATGCAATTTGACGTTTTCGTTTCATTTTCAGCAATCTTCTTTCCAATTTAAGGGAAGAGTGCAATTTAGATTTTCTTCATCCAAAACCAGCATTGAACCCCACCTATGTGTTCATTAACCCTGATTTACCTCCATCTTAAAGGACTGCAAAGGTTGTTCTCATTCATAAAAGCGTGCTGTGCAATGGTCATTTGCAAATTGCTTCAGGTTAGAAAATTTAATTTTTATCTCAACTTGATCAAATTGCAATCATATAATAACTGATGCTAGAGCACACAACAATTGCCTATATTCGAGTCTTCGTAATTAGAACCGGTTTGTGTGTCCGGAATACCTGTTTTCTCAGGTTTTAGCACTTGACATGTACCTGGGTAAAGATGGAAAATTATGCATCAAGTTCATGGTTTCCCACAGACAGTTTTCATTGGTCAAAACACCTAGGAGAAAAATCTTCATAAAAAGTTACTTCCCTGTAGACCCATGTTGCATACTGTTAAAATCCCAATGAGATGCTGAAAGAATAATGCCACCTCTTGTTTTGCCAGTTCTGTAGCAGCAAAACTAGATAGAGTTATTTGTCTGTCCAGTCCTCATAGTGACAGGTTGGCAAAAGAGTTGTAGGCTGGACACTTTGGGTCATTCCATTCAGAAGAGCTCCTGCAGCTGGAAAGATGGCTTTTCTGAGCTCCTTCTGTAGAATGAATGGTTCCTTCATCATCAAAACCTTAGGAGAGAACCTCTTCACAATAGCACTGAAAGACACTTCTACTAACAGAAGTTTTATTAAAAATATACTAGTTTATGATCTAGTGTAATATATAAAAAATATACTAGTTTATGATCACAACTTGTGATCTAGTCTGAGTTCTACTCCTCCTGACCTCCATCTGTCAGCACTGCGAAGTGTTTTGGGAGCTGGGATGCTATCTGGGAATTCCCTCTAAATGTTTCCAACATATTCTTCTTCATCGCACTTACTAGGTAACTTTTTTGGAAAGATGCAACTCTGCTGTTGTATGCAAACAAGAAAATAGAGAGACATTACCCCTATTCATTCTTGCTTTAATACAGTCAATTTGATGCAGGCATAAATGGGAAAGTTCTTTTTCTCTTGAGCAGAATAAAAGTAAACTGAACTGCAAAGCTGATCTTAGCGAAAGATATTGATTGCATTACCTGCCGCTGCATATTTAAAAAAAGAAGAGGTGTCAACCTTGGCAGCAAATTTTACAGAGAAAGGAATTATTCCTTTGTAGATCACAGTGGAATCCTGACACTGCTGTGCATGAAGGACAAGTTCTCTCAGCCCAGGAGGTGATGGTACTCTTGCAACCTCTTTTTACCCAGAACTCCAGAAACCTCGTCTTGTTCCTGCAAGACAGGGTACGTAAATCTTTTTTTTTTCTCACCAATACTGAATCTTTAATGAGATGCCATGGCTGCTTCTCACCAACCTACTCTTCTTTGTTTTTCAGCTTAGCATAGATGATTTCACATACTTCAGTGAATCCTATGGCAACAAGAATCCATTTCAAAATGTTCAGGCAAGCATTTATCTCTTTTATTTCTTTACGTGAAGTATTTAAAAAGAAAAAGAAAGATGTAAGAAATATGCAAAGAGACAATAACTGGGAAAAGGGCACTGAGTTGCAGAAGTTTTCCTATTTAAATTATTTGGATTATTCCAGTTTAAGGAGATGTGTTAAAGGAAATGAACTGAATTTGCTGATACGCGATTTGTAGCTATTACATTTCTAAAGATTGAGTTTTCATAATTTATCATAACCGAAATTTTTTTCTTAAATATGCTGCAATTTTCTATTGTAAAAAACAATATAAACTTCAAGACCAGCACCTCAAAATTCCGTTTTGAAGCCATAGGAAGAAAAGAACTTATAGGAACCAATAATTTTTTTCTTCTTTCCAGAATTTAATACCTGTTTTGTTTTTACAGAAATTGAAGTTCATTCAGGGAGTTAACTCATAGTTAATATATTACTAGATGCTATATTGCCTTAATCTTCATGAAAAAAATAATGCTAGTTGATTAACTTGAAATAAACTCTAGGCACAGAATTTAAGATGAAATTCTCCTGAGTCAGGCAACAGCTTCAAATTCTGTCCTCACTGAGAAGGTTTATAGATTTTGTGCGGAGCATCTATGCTTGTTCTTACATGACAGTTTATTGAAATGTAATTAGACAAAATGTTCACTTGTGGAAGTCATAAAAACATTCCTGGAGGCGGTGCAGGATGAATGGAATATTAGTAATGTAAATGGTATCAAAGAACACAACTGTAAATTCCCAAGCACCACACAGCAAGCACTATATGTAATTAAATACATAAATATTCACATAATACCTGTCTCTACGTCTGTACTAAGAACCTCACATCTTCCTTGTATAACTAGAACTGGAGATATTCATCTCTTTGTCATATAACAACATTTTAACACTGACGCTGGAAGAGAAACAATTATTTGGAGTATCTACATGGGTTTTCTGAGGAATGAACGGGAGTCATAATCATCTGTACTGTAAGGATCAGTGTTTATGTCCACAGGCAGATGCACTGGTTCTTCTCTGCTATGCCTTATCTTCTCAGGGTTTAACTTCTCTGCTAGGCTGGGTCTGGAGCACATTTTTGTTGCTGCCTGACTACAAAACCGGTTTAATTTCAGCTGTTTGACACGAATTGCAATGCATGACATTGCAAGTTCCTAATAATGTGGTGGACTTATTTAAGTAGGCCCTGGATGTTTCAGAGACATATCAAAGTATTTAAAACATTCTTCTTTTGCCTTGTAACCAGGACTCCATCAGCACTGTAGATACAGATTGAAGGCTTTAAAGCCTAGAGATAAGGTCAGAGACTGATGAGTTTAGAAATCAGGTGGTATACAAGTGCCCCTGGTGACAGCTGGTGAGGAGATCCTCAGCTAAGCAAAAGGCCATGTTTAAGTACATCTTTGTCTGTATCTGGCAGGTCAAAGGCTTATACCCAAGTGTTCGACAATCTGAATAAATGTCAGCAACTGTTTTTTTCTGACCTTGCCTCTGTTCCATCTCTTCTTGGAACTGAGAATTTTTTCCATATTATGGCTTATTTAAAACCGGAAAGTTTATTTTTGTAAATTGCTCACCTTAACTCCAGCACTTCCTACATTTGTTCTGTTGGATTTGGCAATCTTAATGTGTTTCTAGTGTAGTTTGAGGGAGGTGAGGTGCTGTAATGTGAGTGAAAGAAAATTAGATATATAAACTACATACTTCTTTTTCACCTAGGTGCCCATAGAGAGAGTTTTGTCAATCTCTATTGCATAGGGTTTAGTTCTTAGGGCTAGAAAAGGGACTTTATAGTTATCCATATTGGGTGTAACAGAGTCTACAGAAAATTAGCTCGGTTGCTATTGTATTACTTGAACTCCACTCGAGATACTTTGGGTAAGAAGTCAATATTTAATCATGCTATGAAAGATTGCAGTATTATTCACACAACACAGGACAAAGTGAAGGTCCGGTCTGAACTTTCTCACTGGGGAAACTAGAATACTTGATTTTGCATAATCACAAGTTTTTCACTTACACAGTCTATATTATCAAGTGATCAGTGAAGCGATAAGAAATGTTCCATTGCTCTCAAGCATCCTCCTTTATGAACTTCAGCTATGCAAACTTATTCATAAACCTAAGCTGGAGATTTCATTTAGAATGTACAAGTGCATGTAACAGTATATGTACTACAAGAGGAAAGTGTTATTTGAAAAAGAGTTAGAGGCTTATAAACCCCAGAAACATTTGCAGAAATCTGATTTGCTCAGCTGCATTAGCAGCTATTCTGACCTTTTGGTGTCAATGGGTTTGCATGCAATAAAAGAATTTTACTCCAGTTAATACAAAGGGAATCTTATAGGTAGATCATTCATCTTGAACTTTCAAACAACTTCTAAATTAAAAAATAAAATACAAAATTAGCATTTGGGAAACTTCTTTGTCAAGCAGTTACCTACCCTACAAACTATTTTTCTTTAATATTAGCTTTGACTTTCCCCAGACAGTGCTCCTTAGAACTGCAGTGTATATTAACACACTCCAATTAGTGGCCAGCTGCGCAGCTACATAATTATGACTGTAAGTCATTGCCACTTGTAGTCTGATAACTCCATCCTATCCTCACTCAGTGGTCATAGACTGAGCAGTCCTATTTAGTCACATGTGATACAGACGTACTAATAAAGTTTTCATTGCCTTTATTTCTTTTCTTTTAGTTTTATTATATTATTTTTTGACAAGGGAACATGCACAGAACTGCATAATAATCAAGATAAAAGTTCATCATAGATTTATTCAGTGACATGATGATGTTTTGTTCTCTAGCCTTTTCTAAAATACTATTAATATTTGATTTTTTACAATCCTATCAACCCCTGAGTTACCATTTTCAAAGAGCTACTGTAACTCTCAATGTTTCATTACTGAAAGGTAACACTCTTGAGTTGTCCTGGTTTAGGGCAGATTTGGGAGAAAACTCCCGAATAGGGTCCCTCTTGGAAGCAAACCCAAACGGCCCCTCCCCCAGCTGGTCTGGGAAAGAACTTCCTTGGAGAGAAGTGGAAAAAACTATTTATTCAACAAACCAAGTGCCCACAAGCATAAAGGATGAATAATATGAAACAACAAAACCTTTTGTTATTCCGAAGTGAGATGGCAGATTCAGAAAGTTCTTGCAGTGGGTATCTCAGCTCTCTCAGTCTCTTATCAGTTCCTCCAGCGCTGGAAAACGCCGTCCTGGGCCCTGGAGGGCGCAGGTGCGAGCTCTCAGGGCTCCTCTGCGTTTTCTGTCTGGAGCAGGTTTAAACAGTCCCATGAAAAAGAAAAAAACTAGTCCAGGGAGCTTCTCTGCCCTAGCTAGCTAAACTAACTAAAAGCACAGGAGATCTCTGTCCCACGGCTGTCTCAGACAAACACTGCTCTGAAGAGGGAACGCGGAGGAGTCATGCAGGTTTCTCCAAACAAACTGCGCGCTTCTCCTCCTCCTTGTTTCGCTCTCAGAACCAGTCTTAAGGGCACAGAACTCAATATACAGCACAAACAGAACAGACGATTGGGGATACAAGCATCATAAAGTCACCCTAGGACATTAGTCTATAACCTATTATTGTGTATATAAAATCAGGTTTGTTTCTGTGCCACCCTGTACTGTGCAAAAATCAATTTACGTTGAATCCTATCAGTTACTGAGTTGCCCGAGAGGTAGTACCAGAAGCTGCTTCTGTAGTTCATCAGTAAACCACTGCTGTTACTAACCTGAAAAATTCAGCATAATGAGCAAGTTTGATTTGCTCAATATGTATATTTTTATCAGATAGTTTAGGAACACATGGAACAGAGCAGACCTTCGTACAGTCAGTAACTTTTTTATACCCCTTGCTTGCTAAATCTTTACCTATTCTATGTGAAGACTGCCTCTCTCTCTCTCCAAAGCAGCTTAGTTTCTTAAGGAGTCCTGGCTTCAAGACTTTGCTGAATGCCTCGTATGGGTCCAAATAGATTGTACCATCTAGAGCTTCCTAGACTACATGCCTATTGACTCCTTCAGATATCTTCAGGAGAATTGTTAGGCAAAACGTTTTTGTAAAAGCCACATCAATCTTTTCCCCAGTACAGTCCTTTGTTGTTGTCTGTATTTATGCTTTGGAATGCTTCCTCCCATTCTTGGACTTCAGGTTTTCTTCTTGACAGTCCCTTGGATTTCTCTGTAACCCTCAGGGAAAAAAAAATGGTATCATGTTCCCCACTATAGAGTATAGCATGGAGGTTTTTATCAACAGTACTTCCTGTAGCTCTAACACACTTTATCAGGTAAAGTACATCAGATAAATTTTCATTAAAATTATAACATATAGCTTTATGCATACGTATGCTTTATGCATTTGAAGGGCATGGCTACAGTGTAAAAGTTTGTGGGATAGATAATAATTAGAAAGTTTAAATTAAACCTTCCCCTTCTCTTTCTTTTTCCCTTACTCTCTCTCCTTGTCCCTCTCCTGCTCCTAGCTCCTATGTGGTTTTCTTTAGCAGAATGCAAAATTAGGTATTTCTCAATATCCTCTTTATTCTTCACCCCTTTTGGAGTTTTAATGTTTTGAACAAACAGGGTAGCTGAAAGCCTTAAAATGTGTAAAGCAGCATACGGGTATTGTAAAGAAAAGTGCACAATTGCCAAATGGCAAGAAGGACAAAGAGGCATGGGATCAAATTGCCTACCTGAGGCTGTTGAGTTGATATCCAGCTGTGTCTACCCTTCAGATGAAAAGCAGCTGAATACCAGTGGCTGGAAGCTGAGACAGATGGCAGTGCAGCATTGGTTAGGAGCAGAGGCACAATTAAGATAGTACTCAGTAATGATACATTTTATATCTTATTCTACATTAAATGAGTAATCTGCTTAATATATATCCTTGGATGAAATGGCTGCTGCTATGGGACAAGGGATGAAAATATCGAAAATAAAACAAAATCATCAAATGGTTCAGAATTTGAGGTCTAAATTCAAATCTATAAACAAATCAAAATGTAATGGTTCATCTTTTTCTTCCAGGAGGTGCTAACAACACTACCCAAAGACCTGTACACAAGATCAATGCTTTCTGCTCTATTTTAATTTCTGCAGTTACTTTTCTATCGGTCTGGTAAATCAGACAATGCTGCATAATCCTCCCTTATAAGCATCTATAGAAATGTGAAAATACCTATAGCCTTTGCCTAGGAAGGAAGATGTGAGCAATTAGAAAGAAGCAGAGCAGGTCAGAAAAGTGGTAAGCAGTCAAAGAACAGATAAAAAGGAAAAAATAAATAGTAGGAGAAAAGTGTTAGAAGTGCCACAACACTTACATCAGAGGGGGAGGAGAGTCTGTAGCAGCCTGAAGATCTGAATGTCAGATCAAGTGACAGAATTAATCTAGACTTAAATGTAGAAAATACAAAAGCAAAGTGAACGTGCTTTAAACTAGGACTCAATGAAAAAATGTCTTCTAGTATTCATAGTTGCATTGGGTTTCTGTGGCAAGATTTTGCTAGTGGGCGGGCTACAGGGGTGCCTTTTTTGAGGAGCTTTCAGAAGCTTCCCCCGTGTCCAAAAGTGTCAGTGCTCCAAGAGGGACCCCCCACTGGCCAGGGCTGAGCCCCTCAGAGACGGTGGCAACATCTTTAAAAAGGTGGAGAAGTTACTGTGCAGAAGCAATTGTGTTTCGAGAAGAGAGGAGTGAGAATGTATGAGAAACCAGCACCAAGGTCAGCACAGGAGGCAGAGGAGGTGCTCCAGGCCGTGGAGCAGAGATCCTCCTGCAGCCTGTGGTGCAGCCCCTGGTGTGACAGCTGTGCCTCTGTACCAGGGAGGGACACGGGGAGCAGAGATCCACCTGCAGCCTGTGGTGCAGCCCCTGGTGTGACAGCTGTGCCTCTGTCCCAGGGAGGGACACGGGGAGCAGAGATCCACCTGCAGCCCACGGAGCACCCAGTGCCAGGAGAGGTGGACGCCTGAAGGAAGCTGTGACCCTGTGGGAAGGCTCCTGGCAGGAGAGACCTGTGGAGAGAGGAGCCCATGCTGGAGCAGTCTGTTCCTGAAGGACTGCACCCCATGGGAGGGACCCACGCTGGGGTCATGAAGTTCATGAAGAACTGCAGCCTGTGGGAAGGACTCTCCTTGGAAAAGTCCATGGAGGACTGATTCCCATGGGAGGGACCCCCTGTGGGCGCAGGGGAAGAGTATGAGGAAGGAAGAGGCAGTAGAGATGATGTGTGATGAACAGACCCCCTTCTCTATCCCCTTTCACCACTGTGGGGCAGGAGGTAGAGAATCATGGGAAATGTTGTGCCTGGAAGAAGAGAGGGGTGGGTAGAAGGTGTTTTTAAGATTTGGCTTAATTTCTGTTATCATACTCTGATTTGATTGTTAATAAGTTTAATTAATTTTCCCAAGTCAAGTCTGTTTTTCTTGTGTTATTGGTTAGTGAACTCTCCCTGGCCCATGAGCCTTTTATTTTCTCTCCTTTGTATAGTCAAAGAGGGCAATGATAGAGCAGCTTTGGTTGGTACCTGGCATCAGGCCAGGGTCAACCCACCTCAACATTAACTGTGGGCTACCTTAATTTTTATCATTTTCAAATCTTCATTTCGTATTTTGTTTCTCCAAATATTTTAGGTTAATTTTATTATCAAGAAAAATGCTTGGAAAGAGGGGTTTTGACTATGCAGGTTCCAGATTTATAGAATGAGAAGGTTTTTCAATTAATTTCACTCAACTATCTTTATCAGGAAGTCAGCCATAGAATTGTAAATAAAAAGAAAGATACCCTGATGTTTTATCTGAACCAATTCAGCCTGAGCTTTATAATTTGTACTTTGAGTAGAAAGGTGGAAAGTGTATGACATGAATTTTGTTTGTGTCTGTCTGGAGGCTCTGTAGGCGCTGAAATCTGCAGATTTCTTTAATTTATAGTTACAAATTAGACATTTTTATGTACCATGTGCTGTGCCACCAGGATATACACAAATGCAGGGTGTTTATTATGAAAATATGACTTAACTGAATGGAGCTGCTGGGACTGGAGGTGTCTGACATTGATCTTTCTCACCTCCAAGGGCATTTAGTTGGAGAGTCAACTGAACTTCGCTTCTGGCAGCATCCATAACCACTACACTCTTAGCTGGAGAACTTCTGTATCATCTGTCTCTCCTCTTCCACCACACATGTGGAAAAGAGAGTAAAAATTTAGTGTTACTGAGTGCTTTAAGCTCGCTGCAAGAAAAGTTCAGGAGCAGCCTGCAAGTCACCATGAGGCTGGTGAGAATTCATGTGCTATTTACTGTGGAGGTTCCTCACCTGGAATATTAAATTAAGGATACATGACAAAAAAAAAGGTTGTGTTTAATTATTAAGCAACTAAATATTAAGCGAGTAAATAAACTTCTCATAAATTTATTACAGGAAATCCTTCAGTCTTCTCCTTCATCTTTAGTTCTGCCAGCTGTTGACTGCAAGGCTACCGGGTATCTCCTAAATGTTCTTCAAGAATCAGGAGATTGGAAGTTAACAAATTTAACTAATCTCAATATCTCTCAGCTGGAAGTGAATGCATCTAAACCAAACTTACTGGTGGTTCAGCTACAACCACTTTCCAGGTAGGAGCTTATTGTGAACAGAACTGACACACTGTGTGCATGATTTTTTGAGCTTTTGAAAATGTCGGTTGTATTCAGGAAATTCAAAAAGTGGAAGCTTGTAGGGCTATCAAAATTGTTTCTCTTACAAGGATGAATTCAGTGTTTTTCAAAGTCCCCTGATGAGCTTACCAGGTGTAATAGATGAATTATGTTGAGAAAGGCAGTCAGGCATTCCTATTTTGTCTGCCTCATTATATGAGAACAAAGGGGCAGCTAATAAAACTAAATGGCAACACACTTTTTCGCAGAAAGGCTCAATTATTTTACTCAACATCTGATTAACCTACAGAATTAATTGCTAGAAGGCATTCCAAGGGTCAGAAATAGTGGCAGGATAAATAAGCAAGCAAATAAACATACAGACAAACCTGAAGTTAATAAAGAGCCTGATTTTCCATCACTATGGAAGGAAGAGGAGGGCTATAATTCTCCGCATTTCCAGCTCTATAAGGGCTGTGATCTAACAGATGTAAGGGGAGACTGTTTCTTCATGTGCATGTATATTTAGAAAATATAAGGCATGGCTGCTGAGCTGCTTCTGCTTACTCTTCTTCCCAGCTTGTTACTTGGTATGTTAGTATAAGGTACAGATACCGGTGTGTCCCGAACAAATGCAATTCTAGCTGTTGTGTCACTACACAAAAAGAGGCGTGATAACTATTTTAAAGGAGCTCCTGTACAAATGGTAAACAAGGGCCAACACCAAATGAAAAGAAGGCTTCCCAGAGACTGATCAAAATACTGTCAGTAGTATGGCTTCCCTGCTGCCTAGGAAATTTGAGGGGTTTAAGAATTAGCTGGAGATGTGGTCCTTACATTTTTAATGGCTTTTCAGAAGAAAAGGGTCATTAGGAGATGAAAGAATAACAGAGGGTCTGACAGTAATCCTTTTATCAGTTATTATCTTCATACATTTCTGATTCACATCATTCTTGCCTAGGAAAGATTTTTAATTATTTTTCTCCCTCTTTTTTCTCCAGTGATTTAAAAGAGATTTCCACCCTGGAAGCAATTGCTGAAAATGGTAAGTAATATTACCTAAGCATAACTAACATTTCATTATTTGTGTTTTCACTTGAGCAGGTTGTATTCTCTAGTTCCCAGGCTTTGTTATGCTACTACTATTTAAAGGCTTTTATCCCACTCCCCTTCTACAGTATTTATGAGCTATGGTTGTCTTAGTTCTAATTAGACACTAAGTATCTGATTAAAAATCCACCTGGATACAGCTCCGTGACATGAAATGCAAGCTTGATAAATTCACGTCTGCTTCAGGCATGGGCCTTTGCTCATTCTCTGAGCCCAAGCCCTGCATGTCTGTACAACCTGAGCTGCTTCCTTTGACCTCACCTTGCACGCTGGCAGCTGGAGGTGCCAGGCTCATCTGGCAATTCTCAGGCCTTGGTCTCAGCAAAGGGTGTCTGCATGAATAGGAAATGTTTTTCTAATCTTTCTAAAACAATACTGATGGCCTTCTTTAGCTTTGATATCAGTCTTTTATTGGTTTTGCAATGTATTAAACACAAGTAAAAGTTGTGAAAAGAATCTCTCAATATAATACTGTAAAAATTTTTTTCTTGCCTAGCATCTGGTTGAAAAAGTGGTGCCATACATGAAAATTTTACTGAGAGGCATCTCATTGCAGAGCTTTCACTTACTGCTCTAAATTAGAAATCAAATTATAAAGTGTGCAAATCAATGAAATGGTAGTTTTGAGGATTTACAGTGTAGTGGGCTGATAATGAAACAGTGTTCTTAGTGGCTGTGACTGTTTCTGCTCAGAACTGGGGTTGTAAAATCAGAAGCAGATTTGAAAATCAGGGAAAAATACCTTAGCACTGAAATCAGTTGTGTATCCTTTTCTGTTTGTTTTTGCACAAAATGAATAGGTTTTATACTAAAACAAGCAGTTGCGTTTTCATCTCTGAATTGTGGAATTCTTTTGTTCTCTTTTCTTGTCCTCAGAGCATACTGGATAGTTGAGCCTTGGCTTAATGTTGGTCTGGGCTAAATAGTGGCTTTTTTGTTATGGGACACTTCTTTCATCAGCTGCATGGATTCAAGAATAAGCTTTCCCAAGCCCTAGAATCCTAGTATCGTAGAATATGCTGAGTTGGAAGGGACCCATTGGGATCACTGAGTCTATCCTGGCCCTATCCTATTCATGACAGCTCAGGAATCGCATAATGTGCCTGACAGTGTTCTCCAAATGCCTCTTGAGCTCTGTCAGGTTTGGTCCTCTGCCACTTCTCTGGACAGCCTGTTGCAGTGCTCTGGGTAGAAAGCCTTTTCCTGATATCTGGCCTAAACCTCCACTGACTCAGTCTCATGCCATTTCCTGAAGTTCTGTCACTGGTCACAAGAGGTGAAACCAGCAGTGTCTGCCCCTCCTCTCCCCATCACGAGGAAGTTGTAACTGCAGTGAGGTCTCCCCTCAGTCTCCTCCAGGCTGAACAGACCAAGTGACCTCAGCTGCTCCTCAAATGGCTCCCTTTCCCCTTCAGACACATCACCATCCTCGTTGCCTTCCTTTGGACACTCTCTAATAGCTTTATATCCTTCTTATATTGTAGTGCCCAGAGCTGCCCCCAGCCCTGGAGGCGAGCCTGCCCCAGAGCAGAGCAGAGGGGACAGTCCCCTCCCCTGCCCAGCTGTGATGCTGTGCCTGATGCACCAGGATAGGGTTGGCCCTCCTGGCTGCAGGGCACACTGTAGACTCATGCAACTGCTGTCTCAGACCACCTTGTTTCAGGAAAGCAAAGTTAAGAGGTGGTCTATGGGAGGATGGACGAAAAGGCTATGCCAACTTTTTGGTTCATATCAAGTAGATGTTAATTGGGAAGAAGGTGTGTGGATTAGGGAAGATGTGCCACTTTGCTTGGCCAAGTACGGAATCTGCCCTATTGCTCCCATGTAGGCACCTAATTTAGGTGCTCTAAAACGTGGTGGACAGTCTGAGCTCTTCTCTTTGGAGAATTTGAAAACACTTCTTAAGAAAGGTAGGGTTCTGATCACAGACCAACAAGAGATCTATATCAACTCTGTTGTCAAAAGGATGTTCGCAGCAGCTTCTCTGGATGAAGGAATTACCTCTAGAATCTTCCTGAAGAGAAGAGTTATAGATGTAACTGGTAACTATAGTTACATGTAGCTCATTTCTGAAGGGAAATACAAATAACCTGTTATTTCAGAAAGCTATTGGTTGCTTTAATGAAAGAAAACTCAATCTCTGCATTTTTATGCATATTATTTTTTTGTTCTGCAAGTTTTTGCTAGGGCTGAAGAGAATTTCAAAAATCTATGAATCTAGAATACAAAATCTACATTATATAATGCCTTGGATTTCCACAACCAATGTAATTCTGGCAGTAGTTTTTAGCCAGTTGTTTTTCTGAGTAAGTACATTTCTTATAGTAGACTCTCTTAGCAATAATTTTTAGAAGGAAAATTTACATAGCTATGATTCTTGACAGATATGAGGAAATCAGGTCAGTTGAAACCTTACAGAAAAAGAACAATTCTTGAATTCTTACAAAATCCAAATGTTTTACTCAGCCAGGACACCACAGTTACAGTAAATAGAAGTGGTTAAAGAGGATAATAATATAAACTCTTAATTTCAGCAAATGAAAATAAAATACAATTTCTGCAAAGTATAATCTCAAAATCTGAGAAATTCTTATATTCACGTTATAAAATATCCAACCACCAGGCTGGTACGTAAATAAGAAGTGGGAAGGCACTGAAACAGTAAATGCATGTCTACTTGCTTGTTTCTCAAGCAGTCTCAATAGCAATACTAGTAATGGTTCATGATTCACAACTATTGTGCTCCTTATAAGCAGATGTTTCTGCATAAATATTGAAAACATTTATCATTTATTGCAACTGCCTGTGGTTTCAGAACCAACTAGAGGAGGATCTTTTGTGGAGGCCTCTTTTGTATTCGGACCTCTTTGATAGGCCCTCTCTTCCTTTTTGATTTCTCCTTCCCTTTTTAGAAATACTCCACCATATTTCTCCTTTGTCCTCCAATATAATGAACAGGGAAATTTTCTGTGTCCCGTTGAGGGTGCAGAAGCAGGCTTTAAATCCACAGAAGGGAAAAGAAATATTGCCGCCAGTATTATACATATTGTGCCCCACACTAAATATCAAGTTTTGGTGTTGTTTCTCAGTGGTAGTTACGTGTATTTTGTAATTCACAGAACAATACTGCTTAACTATTATTATTTATTTATTAACTGGTCACTTGACTAACAGTGTATGCATCCTGCTCTCATCTCTTAAGTGATTTCTTCTGTTCCTGCTTTTAATTCCCCAAAGTTCAAACTTTTGGTTATATTTTCCTTAGTTTTACTTTAGAGTTTCAAAATCTCCCTTTATCTGAACTGTTGTATTTTTTTTTTAATATTATCTCACTGAAATTGTTTATTTTTCAAGACACTGAGTGTGTCTTATCCCATTTGTACTTGGATAGAATGAGCACTTAAGTTGCTTAAACAAACTGAATAAACGTAAACATCTAGCTCATTACTTCTCCAACTACTGTAGGATTTTAGTTTTCGCAGCTTACAGAGTTTGTTGAATTATACATGAATTCTATTTACAGACAAAATAATTGGAAGAGTGACCATGGATCTGCAGGAACGAGGGATTCATTTTTCAGTAATTTATACTGCAGTGAGACCTTCAAGGGTGAGTAATCTTCAGTGCCTAGAACTGTCAGATTTTTATCATCCAATAACTTAATGTTTGCAGAACCTCTGTAGATGATTTTCAAGATTATACAGACAAGCAATCTTATAAGGTTTTGACCAGAAATGATTGCATGAATTTTCATATATGATAGCTATATCACACAACCATTGAAGTTTTACTATTCTAGGAGACTATAAATCTGCCTTTGTCTGTAGAACTTATTGCTATTTTTAAGAACTGTAAATTAATTTTTTTTTTCAGTTTAACTCTAGTGGTTTGGTACTGAGTTCTCTGTGGAACATTATCAAGCTTCCTAGTGCGGCCGCTTAGTGTAGACAGAGTGTTATTAATTAACTGAAGCCTACTAAAATATTCATTTAAAATTATTTGGTTTAATTTCTTTTAATCAATACTTGGTATTTACAACTGCAAGGTAAAGTTTTCACCCTTACTGACAGCCAGCATATAATTTATAGATCACATCATATCACATTAACATTAAGTAACAATGCAGGATAGTTATTTATGCAGAGTTATCTTTTTGTATGACATACAGGTTGCAATCAAAAAATACTAAATTTTTAATTTTAATGTGAATAAAGGGAAGACAGTCTTGCCTAGAGGAAAAAAAGAGTTCCCATTAAGAAGAGAAACATTTGAAGGATGGGCTGAATCCTGAAAATGCAACTTCGAAAGAAACATGTCTATTTGAGAAGTAACACCATCTGAGCCCCTAATATGATAATGGAATCACAGAATCATTAAGATTGGAAAATACCTCCAAGATCATTGAACCTTTGATCACCATCATGTGAACTAAACCATAGCACTAAGTGCCACATGCAGTAATTTCTTAGGCTCTTCCAGGGATGGTGACTCCACCACCTTCCTGGACAGTCTATTTCAATGCTTGACAACCCTTTCAGGGAAGAAATTCATCCTGATGTCCCACCTGAACCTCCTCTGGTGCCGCTTGAGGCCGTTTCTTCTTGTCCTGTTCCTAGTTGCCTGGAAGAAGAGGCTGGCCCCTTACCTGGCTACATTCTCCTTTCAGGCAGCTGGAAAGTGTTAAGGTCCCCCCTGAGCCTCCTCCTCTCCTGGCTGAGCACCCCAGCTCCCTCAACCATTCCTCATGTGTCTTGCTCTTTAGATCCTTCCCCAGCTCTGTTGCCCTTCTCTGGACACCCTCCAGCCCCTCAGTGTCTTTCTAGTAGTGAAGGGCCCAGAGCTGGACAAAGCACTCGGGGTGTGGCCTCACCAGTGCTGAGTACCGGGGAACAATCCCTGCCCTGCTCCTGCTGGCCACACTATTGCTGATCCAGGCCAGGGTGGCACTGGCCTTCTTGGCCACCTGGGCACAGGCAGGGTCATGTTCAGCTCCTGTCAGCCAGCACCAACAGGTCCTTTGTACTCACAGAGACTCGTGAGTGTCCCAAGTGGTGCCGTGGGTCACTAGCTGCTTCCTCTTGGGTTGCAGGGGTTCCACTCTGCTCCCAGACCTTGTCTGCCAGCTCAGGGGGCATGTTGCCCTGAGGATAACCAGTACTGCTGTTAAAGCTGAGGCAAAGAAAGTACAAGTACCTCAGCCTTTTCTTAGTCCTTGGTTACAGTGTTCTCCCCTTCCCCACAGGCTAGGATAGACAATTTCTGTAGCTCTCCTTTTGTTGTTAATTTATTTATAAAAACCCTTTTTATTATCTCTCACAGCAGTTGCCAGATTGAGTTCTAACGGGGTTTTCAACTTTTCTAATTTTCTCTCTACTTGATCTAACAACATCCTTGCATTTTCCCTGAGTTGCCTGCCCTTCTTGGAAAGGTCATCAACTCTTTTTTTTTTCTTTTTTTTTCTTTT